>CAMAPF010000233.1:600000-1139995 GCA_945859915.1 Cuscuta epithymum
TACACTTTTAAGCTCAATTTAGTTCAGTACTTCCTTTATATTTTTATCATGTTTAGTCTCCAAATGAGGAGCTAAACTCTTCCATCTTGGTTTTGCTACTTTGAAGCTTAATGGATTTGTAAGTTGTGAGGTATTCTCTTTAATCTTCTTCCTTGAATATTAATTCTTCCTTCAAATACTATTTCTATATCAATGTTGGAGAGTGTTACTATGATGACAATTAGTTAACATCTTGACATTAGTTATAGTAATAGTTATTTCTTCTTCTATGTTAATATTGGGAAGTGTTACTAAGATGACAATTAGTTAACATCTTGATATTAACTATAGTAGGATTCATCTTCTTTAATATTCTTCCTTGAGTATTAATTAATTCATATTCATATTTCACATTAATACTTTGAACATTACTTAAAGGATCAACTAGTTTTGTTTCATATATTAATTATTACTAGAATCGATCGACGAATACGCTTGTTAATCGTTCGATCGTTTCACGGTAGTAAACTTGGGTTATTAATGCATGCGTTTCATGGTTAATAAACCAAGGGGAATTAATTATGTTGATTAAACCAATAAACGGCTTGTGTTGAGGTTATTAATCTCAATCGTTTTCATCTTGATTTTATTGCTACTATCGGATTAATATACGGCACGTGTTCTATATTAACTCGGTAGTAAGTTTTATTAATGAACGCGTCTCGTTATTAATAACTACCCTCGATGAACTGGATATACTCCTCGATTGAGTATTCGAGAGGAAGATAGTTAAAGATATAACCGGGATCGACGAACATTTCATTAAGTGGATAAAAGCAGAGCCAAGTCTTCTTCTCATTAATTAAACCACATAAGTCATTCATCTTTGTGTTTAAATATTCTTAAAAGTTCTTCAACAACAAATCTAAAAACCCGCCCTTATTATTAGTTATAAAAAGAGAAGTATTCCTTTCCCTGCGGATACGAACCTTACTACGCTATACTACGTATAAGTGTTGTATTGTATTATTATTTTGAGTGCACATCATGACAAAGTGCACGTCAAATTTGGCGCTGTTGCCGGGGAAAGGCAATCATTTTTCTTTCTATCTTACCTCAAGAGAAATAAAAAAATTTAATAAACAAAATATAAAGAGTTCTTATTTTTCTATTTCTGAGCTTTGGGAAGTATATGGTTAAACACCGTTCTATCAACGAAATCACATACCAAACAAACCCCGGAGTAGAACAAGCCTTCGAGAGGTTTAGGAATTTATTTCCGAATACTTCTTCGGAGGAATCATCAAGTGCTAGCTCTAGTTTTAGCGAATCTGAAGAGCCAATCACTATGGCTCAAGAAACAAGAACCTTAAGGGAGCTCACAGCTCCAAACTTGAATCAACAACCGCTATGTATTACCTTCCCCACTCTTGATGAGGGTAATACATTTGAGCTAAAATCAGGGCTCATTCATCTTCTTCCTTCCATGGCTTAAGAGGGGAGGATCCAAATAAACATCTCTCGGAGTTCCATGTTGTTTGCACGAGCATGTGCCCCAACGGAGTTACCGAGGAACAAATTAAGTTGAGGGCTTTTCCATTCTCTCTCAAAAACACCGCAAAGGATTGGTTATTCTATCTTCCCTCAGGAAATATAGGTACATGGGTGGCCATGAAGAAAGCTTTTCTCGAAAGGTACTATCCCGCCTCCGTCTCCTCATCTCTAAAAAGCAAATCAGTAATGTGGAGCAAAACGACGATGAGTCGTTCTATGAATATTGGGAACGGTTCAAGAAGCTTTGTGCAAGTTGTCCATACCATGGCTATTCGGAGCAAGACCTCATCCTATACTTTTATGATGGTCTTTGCAATGATGATACACGCATGATCAACGCCGCATGTGGAGGAGGAATCGTCAACAAAACACCTTCCCAAGCAAGAGATCTCATCTCGGAGTTTGCCGAAAACTCGACGATAATATGTAAGTATATTAGAAACCGAAAAAAATAACATTTTACAATGCATCAATCCAAATCAAAATGACTATCTAAACTAGAATAAACTAACCTAGATATAATGCATCAAAATAGTGGGACAGTCCCCACTTCACAAATCAATAATTCTAAGGAAGCCGTAGACTCCCCATCCAAATTAGCATCCAAGAAAACATCGGAAAGGAGTAGTGAACTTCGAATCAAAGCAAACCTTCCCTTTCTTCTTTGTAACTCCCGGCAATCCTTCAAGACATTTCGCGGTAAATGTAAGGCCCTTCCTATCCAAATCATCCGTGAGTCGCAGAGAGGTATCCACTCTAATCACACTAGCTTGCACGAATCTAAATGGTTTGACAACTAATTTAAGTGTCTTACCATTTATTACATCACATTTGATGACCACATCATTCTGTTTCACATCTTCCAAAACAACCTCAGATGCTTTATCAACCTTAGAAAGTCCCTGTGCAGCTGGTACAGTCACAGACAAATTGGCAGTTTCTTGGTTAGCAGACTGCCCGACAGACCCGGTCGGGTCGCTGGTATGCCCGGTCGGGCAAGGAGCAAGGACAACAACTGCTGCAGTTTGTGCAAGAAGCCCGGTCGGGCCAGATGAACCCCCGGTCGGGTATCCCTGGGCAGCAACCTCTGTCCGAGTGGCCTCGCTCACAACAACCTTATTTGTTTCAACACTCGGTTCTTTTTCATTTTCCCCATCAACCCTTTTGGCAAGCTTTTTACAAATAAAAGGGTGGTGCCCAAATTCTTTGCAATGAAAACAATAGTTAGGAAAAGTTTCATAAAGCACACTTTGTTTGATTACCTTTTTGGAAGGTAGTCGTATAGGAAAAGAAAGTGGCGGTGGCTTTGAAACATCCACTTCAATAAGCACTCTAGCATAATCATTATTTGCCCTCTCATTATTTGCCCTCACTCATAGCTTCGTCATTCCATAGCTTCATTGGTAGTTTAGGGAACTTGACCCAAATTGGTACTTTAAGAAACTCCTCATCCTCAAACGAGAAGTCATCCGAAAGTTCTTTGAGCATTAGGAGCTTCCCAAAAACATTGTAAGGACCGTCATGTAGTACCTTCAATCTATCCTCCTCATTTGTGAATTTAAAGATTACCCATCCCTTGTTATGGGACCTCACAAGACACCTCACACCCCATGTAGCTTTAAGATCATGAACCGCTTTGAGTCCGTGGAATTTTCCGGTGAAGTGTCCAACTAGGCAATAGCCCCACATTTCGACCATGGAAGGTAATACACGATCCCTAAAGTCCAAGGTTTCCCCTTTAGGAGGGACATATCTCAGTTTGATGCCATGCCTTGGATCACGATTATCCTTAAAAGGGGAATTCCAAAGTTTGGGCTGAGCTTCCTGTGCATCAGTGGTTGCGGTTACTGCCAAAGATTGCTTCTTAGCAGCAGTTGAGGTGATACCCGGTTCTTTATGCTTGATCACAATCTGCCCACTTTTTTTGGCAGTCCCAGGTTATTTTCCATTCCCATAGTTTGTTTCAGCATCCTTAGCATTGGCACATAATGCAGTTGGGCTAGCTAATTTAGTCTTCCCATGGATCAGGCCAATGTTTTTTAGAGCATTCCCAATTGCATCCTCATCTGCAGTATGCATATCACTAACCTTTGGTGCTGATTCAGGAGTTGCAGCCGCAGGTTCTTTAACTTCCACAACTGCAGCAGCGAGCTTGGGGAATTCCTCCTCAGGGTCATTCAGAATCTCAAAACCTGCTGCTTTGGACCTGGTAAGTCTGGACGATGACTCTCCCCGCCCTGCCTTCTTTTTGTTCATTGTTTAAGCTGACAGCAAGCCCTTTAGCACTGGACAAGATCAATAAAGTCGTCTGGTGGAGGCGTTTCACAAACCATCCTTAGGCGCTAGGCTAAACGAACCTCCCAACACCCTCAGGAACCTGCAACAAACCCAAGACACCAGAGACAAACGCTCGATTTTTCCAGAAGTCGATTTCGCATGAACACTAGATTCAGCGAACAAAGTTCTTGATATTGAGTTTAATGGCCATCTTTCATCATTCTAAAACAATTGAAGTTCAGAATGGTTGTAAGGGAAGAAAAACGGCCAAGAACATCAACTGTAACCGATTAAATCTCACGAAATCAAGAAAAACACGAACTCCATAATTTCGCATGAACAGTGGCTTCTGCGAACTAACTTCTCGTATTTGAGTTTATTGGCCATCTTTCATCATTCTAAAACCAAATTGAAGCTCAGAAAGGTTATTAGGAAAGAAATCCAACCAAGATTGGGATGAATCGAGACTTGTCGTAGAAGAGCCTCGCGAAGAGGGAGAGAATCAGCTCTCAACTTCTACCCATTGCAACTCGAAATTGCCGAAAACTCGAGACATTATAGTGGGAGGTCATCAAAAAAGCGAGTGATGGCGGCGGAATCCAACACCTCGTTGGAAAGTCAAGTTGCCGGCTTGACTTCTTTGGTTAAGGATTTTCTTTTAAATTCCAAGACCCAAGAAGTCAAGGTCTGCGACATTTGTACACAACAAGGGCATCCAACCGACTCATGCCCAACTCTACAAGAAGACAACTTTGAGCAAGTCAACGCCTTGGGGTTTCCAAACAAAAAGAGGTACGATTCTTATGGCAATACTTATCATCCCGAGTTTAGAGATCACCCCAATTTGAGATATGGGAATCCGCAAGGAAACCCACAACAAAATAACCTTCCACAAAACCAATTTCCTAAAACAAAATCATACTCCAAACCCCAAGGCCAAGGCTCAAATATGTCCACCGAAGACATGATCCGAGCACTCACCTCAAATGTCTCAACCATGCAACAAAACATGGTTCAATTTCAACTTAAGACCAAGTCTAGTATCCAAAACCTAGAGACCCAAATGGGCCAAATCTCAAGTGCGGTAAGTAGACTTGAGGCTAGGGATTCGGCAAAGCTTCCATCTCAAACGGAGCCAAATCCTAGGCAACAAGCCCATGCGGTGACATTGAGGAATGGCAAGGAGTTGGTCATTGCCAAGGAAAAAGCAAAGAGTCACATTGGCGAGGAAGAAGAAGAGGAGCTTGTGGACAAAGCTCATCCGGAGGGGGAAGAAACTCACATTCCAACTCCACCTCCGGTTGTTTATGAAGTGGAAGCACTGTTTCCCGAAGCTCTAAGGGAAACACGGAGGGTGGAGAAAGACAAAGACATCTATGAGACATTCTCCAAATGTGAGGTAAATATTCCTCTCCTAAACTTGATAAAGGACGTTCCTAGATTTGCAAAATTTTTCAAAGAGCTATGTACAATAAAAAGGAAACATAGACTCAATGGGAAAAAAAGTCCAAGTTAGTGAACGTGTTTCGACGGTTTTTCAAAAGAAACTTCCAAAGAAATACAATGACTCAGGCATGTTCACTATACCTTTGAAAGTTGGGAGGTACTACGTTTTCAAAGGCCATGCTAGATTTAGGAGCGTCAATTAATGTCATTCCTTATTCTTTGTATAAATCACTTGAGCTTGACCCTCTAAACGAAACCGGAGTAGTCATTCAACTTGCGGATAGATCAAATGCTTACCCTAAAGGTATTGATAACCGCTTTCGCGGCGTTGTAGTAAAACGGAGTCTAACCTTTCGGTTTTTCCCCGAGTATCGTGTCTCTCGAGGAATGGCGGAGGAGCTTCTTGATTTCAAGTCCAGTCACAGGTTATCGCAAATTATTGGAAGCTTTCCAAATTAAAGCTTTTGATTGATTTTCTAAACTACTTTTTGGAAAAGAAAGTAAATTAAATTGTGCAATTACTAATGATGGCTCAAAAATAGACTAAAGGAAAAAATATAATATTAAACTTAAATGGATTGATGCAAATAAGGGCAATGAATTGAGTAATTAGAAATGGATATATTCTTGGACCTAATAATTAGGGAAATTAAAACTAAAAGTGGACTAATAATTTCTTTCCTCATAGACAAGAATAGAAACTATTTTCATTAATTTATCCTATTTCTAGGTGTCATTAATGTGTTCAAAATGGTTGGCTTGAATTAAATTCTAACCTCATAGACAAGGTAGAAATAATTCTCCAATATTTTAATTAATAAAAATAGCCAAATTCATTAACTAGTTAAACTCATTATTTAAGCAATTGAATTTATCTCTCATAGACAAGATGTAAATCCCTTTCATTAAATTATCCTATTTCTAGGCCTTATTAATGTGCTCGAATATGGTTGGCTTAAATTATTTTCTAATCTCATAGACAAGTTAGAGATAATTTTCCAAGAATTTAATTAATGAATATGGCTAACAATTATTAATTACTATTTCATCATTTCAATCAACTAGTCCCCATTATTAATTTTAATCCCTAATTTTTTGGTCAACAAGTCAATCCATATTCCTTTAGTCAATTCATGCCCAAAACAAATTTAGCTAATAAAGATCATTTTAACAACTAACAATATAATGAATATATTCAACATTAACAAGGAATTAAACATGGATGATAGCAAAACTTATATTCTGGAACAATAACCTTGTAGAAACTGAATTATAACTTTCTGGAATTTTTCACGAATTTTTGAACCTAAAATCCAATTTTAACAACTAATTGATAATTTTCCCAAATTTAACTAGAAAATGCAAAAAGCAACTAAAATTATTTTAAATTCGTTCTAAATTTTATATTGACTACTGGGAGTGATATTACTGTGAATTAAACTAGAATTAGGGCAGAAACTAATTTTTTTTTCCTTTTAGAGTATTTAATTTAATTTATGCAATAATAACAACTAAATGCCGGAATTAATTAAAAATTACTTCTACTTCGTAAAAATTAACTTTGTTTTGATAAATATCTACCTTGAGGCTAGTAAAAAACTATATAATTAATTGGAATGGATTTAAAGTCAACAACTATTTTATTCAAATTTAAGAAGAAAATGCGAAATAGTGGAATAATTTTCTGGAAATTTTCGAAGCACAGATAGAAAAAACTAAGTACAGATTCAGATTCTACTCATTGAAAGGATGAAAATACATATAAAGAACTCACAATTTGGAGCTAAAATGAGAAAGATATGAAGGATTGAAGTTGAAGGTGCAACAATGGTGGAAACCCGAGCTTTGAGGAGGAAGAAGACGCCCGTTTTGAACTGATTTGGGCTTGAAATTGGTGTATTTGAGTTGAGGAAAAAGCCTGGATTTTATAGCCGAAAAATTCCCGTAGGCGCCCGGGCAGGCGGCCGCCTTCCGGCAGCCTCTGGCCGCCTGCCGTCCTGTCGCCGGCAGACCGTCGGTGGCGGTCCCGTCAGCCGTAGGCGGCCACAGAGGGCGGCCGCCTTCTGTCAAAAATGGCCGCCTGCCATCTTTTCGTTGGCAGATCGGATCCCGACGGATCCCGGCGGACCCCGGCCGCCGCAGGCGGTCCAGCAGGCGGCCGCCTGCCGTCCTGTCTGGCCGCCTGCCGTCTTGTCTGGCCGATCGGTGGTTGGTTTCGTCCCCTTGTGCCGCAGGCGGCCACCGTAGGCGGCCGCCTTCTGTCCAGTGTCGGCAGCCTTCGGTCTTTTCCTGGTCCCGAGTCAAAGCGAGGTTGACTTCTGAATTTTCCCGTAGGCGGCCGCGAAGGCCTCCATTTTGGGCGCCTATTTGGGCGCCTTCGGCCACTTTTGTCTGGCAGATGCGGCTTTTCTTGCTCTTCAACTTTGTCTTCTGAATCACCTTGATAAAATGCTTGCTTCTTCCGGTATAAATGCATTTGTCACTCAAATTGACTCATTTTGTGCTCAATTGACCCGAAATCCCGCTAAACATATTATGGATGTGATTTTTACCTGATTTCATGAAACTTGAACCAAAATATATAAAATGTGTCTTTTCTTTCTATTTTCATTCAAAAATCGCTTAAATTTGATTAGAAAAATAAGTACAAAAATGGACTTATCAATCTCCTCACACTTAAGCGTTGCTTGTCCTCAAGCGACGAATTAGTTCTAAACACACTCAAAAGGTAAGCCTAACTGTATTACAATCTAATTGCTATTTTAAAGAAGTAGAAACAAAAACCTCATCTTTTATTCTCAATTTTTAAACATTTTAGAAAAATCACCCAAAATACAAGAGTTTAAAATTAGTATTACTTAAGAAAAACTATTTATTATGTTAAACCACCAATCAATTCCTTATCCCAAGGTTTTCATTATTTTAATTTGGACATTCATCTTGTTCACCATTTTTTTTTTGTTTTTTTTTTGCTCTTTTTCACTCTTGTTGGCGGTGTTATCCCATGGTAAATGCATATTTCATTCTCACAGACTGTGATTAACGAATGAAACAGAGCCCCTTTTCGGAGATGGAATTGTCCTATAACAATGAGTTTTGAAGAGGTTTATTAGTAGTAACATGTTTTTTTTTTTTTTAATGAATAAAATGAATGTCCAATTAAAACAAATTCGGACCTTTACATTCGCAACCAAAAACCCATAACAATTTTAAGTTTTCAAAAATAATAATAAAAGTAAATTCTTATAATAAGGGTGATTATCTAAAGTATTTTATGATTTGATAACAAATTGAGAAATTAATGTTTCATATCAAAAATAGTAACAAGATTGTTCTAAAACAAGGTTTTGACTTTTGAGTGTAAAACGCAACCTCCTCACACTTGAGCTGGACCTCGCCCTCGAGGTCTTCTTTTGAGGCACGAAATTGGGAAATAAAGGCACATTTTTTTTTTGGTTCTTTCCTCACACTTGAGTTTTGAAAAGATTTTGTGAAGAGGAATAATGAAACAGGAATAAAAATCATTACATCATTCATAGTCAGTTTGTAAGAGCAATTAAGTCAAAAGAGCGGCACAATGTCCAACCTGAATAAACAAACAAACACAATAAAATGTTAAGGAAGAAAACTAAGCATCACTCGTGTCCTCCCGTAAGGCCTAAGCCAAACTCTTATTTCATCAACATTGAAGCACACCCTGCAAACACACAAAACAAACAAACAATGTTATGAAAAACATGGGTTGCCTCCCAAGAAGCGCTTCTTTAACGTCACTAGCTTGACGTTTGAGAGAGAACTCTCAGCTATGCATGTCAATTGTGGGGCACTCATCATTAGTGCTTCCACCTTATCCTCCAGGTATGCCGTCAGATGGCGTAGACCCTCAAACTCTCGTGGCCACCAAAATGTGATATAATCTTCAAAGAACACATCGTTCGAACAAGAAATTAGCACATATCCTGCATCACTCTCATTAGTATAATCAACAAGTATTTCAGGATCAGGGGCCTCAGGTGCCAGAAATCGCTCAAGTGGGACCACCATGGTAAGAACATTACGAGTAGGCTCCTCCTTTTGGGTTTCTTCTTCTTCAACTATGGCCTCGACATTTACAACACAAAATTCAAACTCCGTGTCACTCTCTAAAAATCCATCCCAACTTCGCTCACTACTCCCACAAATATCATCTAGGCAAACAAGTCCTTGCCTAGCACAATTATGCTCATCATCATTAAGTAGAGAATCAAAGAAGGCATCATCGGGCATTGTTTCCTCCACATCACAAGTTTCATCAACTATTTCAACAGGCGCTTGGGTTTGTGTAGGATCAAAATCATCATCAAGGCTATCCTTCAGGGACTTTTTAAATGAGAGGTCATCCATAGATGGTAGGGTAGGTTCCTCATCACAAAGTATCTCATCATCTATGATTTCTTCATCAACCTCATTGGGCACTTTCATATGGGGCTCTTGAGAACTAAGTTCTACGAGGATAGGCTCTCTCTCAGTAGCAATGAGAGGCTCGAAAGAAATAGGGGTGAGAAGAGTTTCAACCATCTCGCCCATGGTTACCGCAACCTCCTCCTTAGATTTAGCACCCTCCTCGTATGTCTCCTGTTGAACCTTGTGGTCATTGTCATAAATGATTTTTTCAAACAATTCCTTGATACTCTCATCATGAGATGCTAGTTCAATCCTTGTCTTTCTTAAGTCTTCCACAAAATCAAGTAAGGACGATTTTAACTCTTCGAGTTCGTGTTGAGGATAAGGTGAAATTCCAGAGTCACCCTTGTAGGAGTACTCGTTTGTGCTGGTGTAATGATTTTCTAGCCTTTCTTGGTAATTTTCATGATAATTAAAATCATCATGATAATTACCTTGATAGGAGAAATCATCACAGCCTTCAAAGTCTTGCCCTTGGTGGGAATAATTATCTTGAAATTGGTAATCTCCATACCCCAAAGGTGGATTTTCGCACCATTGATTGTTATCCTCATAACCTTGTCCATAGTATCCTTCATTTTGATTATTTTGAAAAGATTGTTGTTCATAGTATGGATAGTGATATGGTGGTTGAGAATTAAAGTGTTCACTTGAGTAATCCATGAGGAAATCTCAAGCAAACACATGAGAACAAAACAAAAAAGAAAAAGAAAGTCTCCCTAACTTGAATTCGCCCATGCTAAAATCAAAATCAAGAAATCACCGTGCCATTCCCCGGCAACGGCGCCATTTGATAACCGCTTTCGCGGCGTTGTAGTAAAACGGAGTCTAACCTTTCGGTTTTTCCCCGAGTATCGTGTCTCTCGAGGAATGGCGGAGGAGCTTCTTGATTTCAAGTCCAGTCACAGGTTATCGCAAATTATTGGAAGCTTTCCAAATTAAAGCTTTTGATTGATTTTCTAAACTACTTTTTGGAAAAGAAAGTAAATTAAATTGTGCAATTACTAATGATGGCTCAAAAATAGACTAAAGGAAAAAATATAATATTAAACTTAAATGGATTGATGCAAATAAGGGCAATGAATTGAGTAATTAGAAATGGATATATTCTTGGACCTAATAATTAGGGAAATTAAAACTAAAAGTGGACTAATAATTTCTTTCCTCATAGACAAGAATAGAAACTATTTTCATTAATTTATCCTATTTCTAGGTGTCATTAATGTGTTCAAAATGGTTGGCTTGAATTAAATTCTAACCTCATAGACAAGGTAGAAATAATTCTCCAATATTTTAATTAATAAAAATAGCCAAATTCATTAACTAGTTAAACTCATTATTTAAGCAATTGAATTTATCTCTCATAGACAAGATGTAAATCCCTTTCATTAAATTATCCTATTTCTAGGCCTTATTAATGTGCTCGAATATGGTTGGCTTAAATTATTTTCTAATCTCATAGACAAGTTAGAGATAATTTTCCAAGAATTTAATTAATGAATATGGCTAACAATTATTAATTACTATTTCATCATTTCAAACAACTAGTCCCCATTATTAATTTTAATCCCTAATTTTTTGGTCAACAAGTCAATCCATATTCCTTTAGTCAATTCATGCCCAAAACAAATTTAGCTAATAAAGATCATTTTAACAACTAACAATATAATGAATATATTCAACATTAACAAGGAATTAAACATGGATGATAGCAAAACTTATATTCTGGAACAATAACCTTGTAGAAACTGAATTATAACTTTCTGGAATTTTTCACGAATTTTTGAACCTAAAATCCAATTTTAACAACTAATTGATAATTTTCCCAAATTTAACTAGAAAATGCAAAAAGCAACTAAAATTATTTTAAATTCGTTCTAAATTTTATATTGACTACTGGGAGTGATATTACTGTGAATTAAACTAGAATTAGGGCAGAAACTAATTTTTTTTCCTTTTAGAGTATTTAATTTAATTTATGCAATAATAACAACTAAATGCCGGAATTAATTAAAAATTACTTCTACTTCGTAAAAATTAACTTTGTTTTGATAAATATCTACCTTGAGGCTAGTAAAAAACTATATAATTAATTGGAATGGATTTAAAGTCAACAACTATTTTATTCAAATTTAAGAAGAAAATGCGAAATAGTGGAATAATTTTCTGGAAATTTTCGAAGCACAGATAGAAAAAACTAAGTACAGATTCAGATTCTACTCATTGAAAGGATGAAAATACATATAAAGAACTCACAATTTGGAGCTAAAATGAGAAAGATATGAAGGATTGAAGTTGAAGGTGCAACAATGGTGGAAACCCGAGCTTTGAGGAGGAAGAAGACGCCCGTTTTGAACTGATTTGGGCTTGAAATTGGTGTATTTGAGTTGAGGAAAAAGCCTGGATTTTATAGCCGAAAAATTCCCGTAGGCGCCCGGGCAGGCGGCCGCCTTCCGGCAGCCTCTGGCCGCCTGCCGTCCTGTCGCCGGCAGACCGTCGGTGGCGGTCCCGTCAGCCGTAGGCGGCCACAGAGGGCGGCCGCCTTCTGTCAAAAATGGCCGCCTGCCATCTTTTCGTTGGCAGATTGGATCCCGACGGATCCCGGCGGACCCCGGCCGCCGCAGGCGGTCCAGCAGGCGGCCGCCTGCCGTCCTGTCTGGCCGCCTGCCGTCTTGTCTGGCCGATCGGTGGTTGGTTTCGTCCCCTTGTGCCGCAGGCGGCCACCGTAGGCGGCCGCCTTCTGTCCAGTGTCGGCAGCCTTCGGTCTTTTCCTGGTCCCGAGTCAAAGCGAGGTTGACTTCTGAATTTTCCCGTAGGCGGCCGCGAAGGCCTCCATTTTGGGCGCCTATTTGGGCGCCTTCGGCCACTTTTGTCTGGCAGATGCGGCTTTTCTTGCTCTTCAACTTTGTCTTCTGAATCACCTTGATAAAATGCTTGCTTCTTCCGGTATAAATGCATTTGTCACTCAAATTGACTCATTTTGTGCTCAATTGACCCGAAATCCCGCTAAACATATTATGGATGTGATTTTTACCTGATTTCATGAAACTTGAACCAAAATATATAAAATGTGTCTTTTCTTTCTATTTTCATTCAAAAATCGCTTAAATTTGATTAGAAAAATAAGTACAAAAATGGACTTATCAGGTATTGTCGAAGACGTACTAGTTATGGTTGATAATTTGATCTTTTCCGCCGACTTTTATGTTTTGGAGATGGAGAATGATAAGAATGCGGTTCCTATCCTTTTAGGAAGGCCATTTTTAAAGACCGCTAGAGCAAAAATTGATGTCTTTAGAGGATCTTTAACGATGGAGTTTGATGGAGATAAAGTTGAATTCAACATTTATGACTCCATTCATTCTCTATTTTCCATTGATGTTATCGATCCTCTTGTGCAAAATACTTTTGAAATGAATGGAGATGATGAATTATTGAGCGTGATTGAGAAGGATTTCGGGGAAAACTCTTTAGAACTTGCATTGACCCCTAACATGCAAGCAATGATGGTGGAGTTGGATAACCATTTCCAACTTCCAATTATGCCACCAGGGTCAAGAGCATTTCCACTAACCATCCCCGAAGAGAAGCCTTTGCATTCTATTTTGCAGGCCCCCAAAGTTGAAATGAAGCCACTCCCAAAACACTTGAAATATGTGTTCTTGGGAGAAAAAGAAACCTTGCCGGTCATAATCTCCAACAAATTGACCCCAAGAGCAAGAAGGGAAGTTGATTGCGCGCGTTGCTAAAATAGCACAAACTTGCAATTGGATGGACTATAGCCGACATCAAAGGCATTAGTCCATCTACTTGCATGCACCGCATCTTGATGGAAGATGAAGCCAAGCCGGTGAGGCAGCCCCAAAGAAGATTAAACCCACCCATGATGGAGGTGGTCAAGAAGGAGGTCATCAAGCTACTTCAAATGGGGATAATCTTTCCCATCTCCGATAGCAAGTGGGTTAGTCCAACCCAAGTTGTTCCCAAGAAGACCGGAGTCACGGTAGTGGAGAACAAAGATGGAGAACTTATGCCCACCCGAATTCAAAACGGATGGAGGGTATGTATAGATTACCGCCGACTCAACGCGGTAACTAGAAAGGATTTCTTTCCTTTACCCTTCATTGACCAAATGCTTGAAAGACTTGCCGGGCACAAGTTCTATTGCTTCCTTGATGGCTACTCCGGGTATTTTCAAGTACCCATAGCCCCTGAAGATCAAGAGAAGACCACTTTCACTTGTCCTTTTGGCACCTTTGCATATAGACGCATGCCATTCGGACTTTGCAACGCACCCGCCACCTTCCAACGATGCATGATGAACATATTCTCTGAATATGTTGAGCTATTTATGGAAGTTTTCATGGATGATTTCACAATCCATGGAGACTCGTTTGATTCTTGTCTATGCCATCTACCTCTTGTCCTCAAAAGTTATTTAGAATCAAACCTTGTTTTGAATTCTGAAAAATGCCACTTCATGGTGGAGGAAGGAATTGTTCTAGGCCATGTTATCTCATCAAAGGGGATAGAGGTAGACAAGGCCAAAGTGGAAGTCATCCAATCACTCCCTTATCCCACTAACGTTAAGGAGATTCAATCATTTCTTGGGCATGCAGGTTTTTACCGGAGATCCATCAAAGACTTCTCAAAGATTGCATCTCCTTTATGCACACTTTTGCAAAAGGAGGTGAAATTCATATTCTTCGAGGATTGCAAGAAGGCCTTCAAAACTTTGAAGGAGAAACTCTTGACCGCTCATTCAAGCACCTGATTGGTCTCTTCCCTTTGAGATCATGTGTGATGCTAGCGACTATGCGGTCGAGGCCGTCTTGGGCCAAAAGGTTGGAAGGGCTTCTCATGTGATTTACTATGCATCCACCACCCTCAATGATGCACAACGCAATTACGCCACCACCGAGAAAGAAATGTTGGCCGTTGTCTATGCACTTGAAAAGTTCAGGTCATTCTTACTTGGAACCAAAGTGATCATTTACACCGATCATGCGGCTCTTAGGTTCTTGATGACAAAGAAGGAGGCCAAACCGAGGTTGATTCGATGGATACTACTCTTGAGCGAGTTTGATGTTGAGATCAAGGACAAGAAGGGCATGGAGAACTTGGTGGCCGATCACTTGAGCCGTTTAGTCCTTGATGAAGGAAATGCTCATATTAAAAATGACATCCGAGGGGAATTTCCCGATGAGACTCTTTTCTCTCTTAAGGAAATTCGCCCTTGGTACGCTCATATTGTTAATTTCCTTGTTCTAAACAGGTTTCCACCAAGCTTTTCTAAAGCTCAAAGAGAGAAGCTCCAACATGATGCAAAACAATACGTATGAGATGAACCATACTTGTGGAAACATTGCAAAGATCAAGTCATTCGAAGGTGCATTCCCGAAACGGAGATAACATCCATTCTTGCTTTTTGTCACTCACATGCATGTGGTGGCCACTTTGGAGGGAAACGAACATCTATGAAGGTACTTGAATGCGGTTTTTGGTGGCCAAGCTTATTTCGAGATGCCCATGTCTTTTGTCAATCTTGTGACAATTGCCAACGCATGGGCAACATCTCTCGAAAACATGAGATGCTGCAAGTTCCTATGGTCTATGTGGAAATATTTGATGTGTGGGGAATAGATTTCATGGGACCTTTTCCTAATTCTCATGGAAATCTATATATTCTCTTGGCGGTAGACTACGTGTCAAAATGGGTGGAAGCAAAAGCCACAGAGACCGGTGATGCCAAAGTGGTGGCAGACTTCCTCAAAACCCGCGTCTTCTCAAGGTTTGGAGTCCCACGCATCTTGATAAGCGATAGAGGCACTCACTTCTACAACAAAACTGTGAGTGCCTTGTTGAAGAAATATGGCGTCACCCACAAGCTCTCTACCGCCTATCACCCACAAACAAATGGTCAAGCCGAGGTCTCGAACAGGGAGTTGAAGTCCATACTCCAAAAGACGGTGAATCCCAACCGCAAAGATTGGAGTCTTCGCATAGATGATGCCTTATGGGCTTATAGAACCGCCTTCAAGACCCAGATTGGAATGTCTCCCTCTAGACTTGTGTTCGGGAAGGCTTGTCATCTCCCGGTCGAACTCCAACATAAGTCTTATTGGGCGGTAAAAACATTCAATCTTGACATGGAGCAAGCGGGAATGCAAAGGAAGCTACAACTCCAAGAGCTAGAGGAGCTTCGACTTGAGTCCTATGAGAATGCTGCCATCTACAAGGAGAAGACGAAGGTATGGCATGATAAAATGATAATAAGAAAGGACTTCCAAGTTGGAGATAAAGTCCTTCTATTCCGATCACGCCTTCGTCTTTTCCCCGGAAAATTGAGATCACGATGGGAAGGACCATTTGAGGTGGTCAAAGTCTACTCACATGGAGCGTGATACACGTGTAATTTCCGTGTATATGTTTAAGTTTTTAGTTGATTTTGGTTGTTTAAATACTTCGGAAATTACACACTTTCGGTGTAATAGTTTAGTTTGTTAAAATCTTGTAAATTGTTTAGATTAGGTTTATTCTGAGCTCAAACAGGTCTACCCTCACTCAAAGGACAGTTGGTGAACCCCAAAAGTGGAAGGAAGGTGCAAAATCACAAGACAAAAAGGGAAAATCCTGATTTTTGTCTATACTCGATCGAGTATTACCTATACTCGATTGGGTATCTGGTTGAAATTTCAAATCGGATCGGATCCGAAAACAAAGGAACATGCAGGAGAAGATTTTCCCACGATCGAGTGTCTATACCCGATCGGGTACACCGACATACTCGATCGGGTATAGCTATGAATTATACTCGAATATCGATCGAGTATGGATCGATTTCAGGTTTCTACATATACTCGATCGAGTATATGTATATACTCGATCGAGTACCCGACCTGCACCTCAAAAAGCCTATAAATACACCTCCTTTCCTTCACTTTTAGGAACCAATTCCTATATACTCTTAAACTCGGTTTAGAATAGCATTTCTCTATATTTCTTTTAGCATGTTTAGTCTCCAAATGAGGAGCTAAACTTCCATTTCTTGGTGTTGCTCTTGAAGCTTGTTGATTATTAAAGTTGTGAGTTATTTTCTTAACTTCTTTCCTTGAATATTAATTCTTCCTTTAAATACTATTTCTATATCAATGTTGGAGAGTGTTGCTAAGATGACAATTAGTTAACATCTTGACATTGGTCTTAGTAATAGCTATTCCTTCCTCTATGTTAATATTGGGGAGTGTTACTAAGATGACAATTAGTTAACATCTTGATATTAACTTTAGTAGGATTCATTTTCTTTAATATTCTTCCTTGAGTATTAATTAATCCCTATTCATATTTCATATTAATATTTTGAACATTACTTAAAGGATAAACTAGTTTTGTTTCACATATTAATTATTACTAGAAACGATCAACGAACCGATGGTTAATCGTTGATAGTTTCACAAGTAAGTAACTTCGGTTTATTAATGCACGGTCGTGGTTAATAAAGTTAAGAGGGATTAATTTTGTTGGTTAAACCAAAACCGTTGTGTTAAGGTTATCAATCTCAATTGATTTCATCAAGGAGTTAAAAGATTAAATGCTACTATCAAGTCAGTATATGGCGTTGTTCTATACTTGACTAATACTAAGGGTTATTAATGAACGGTCGTTGTTAATAACTATCCTCGATGAATTGGATATACTCCTCGATTGAGTATTCGAGAGGAGATAAGTTATAGATATAACAATGATTGACTAAAATTTATCAACAAGTGGAAAGTAGCAATGCCAAGTCCTTTTTATCTTTGAATTAAATCACATATAACTCGTTCATCTTCGTGTTTAATTTAATTAAATCACTCGATCCCAAACCCCCCTTATTTACTAGTTTTACTAAAAAGAGAGTTATTCCTTTCTCTGTGGATACGAACTCTACTACGCTATACTACGTATTAGTGCTAGTATTGAAATTATTTTGAGTGCACACACGACAAAGTGCACGTCAAATTTGGCGCCGTTGCCGGGGAAAGGCAATTAATTTTTCTTTTTATTTTATTTTAAGAAAAAAGAAAAAAAATATATTTTACTTCAAGTATAAAGATTTCTATTTCTTCTGAGCTTTGTAGTATATGGTTAAATATCGTTCACTGAACAAAATCACCTACAAATCAAACCCCGAAATAGAACAAACTCTCGAGTGGTTGAAGAATAAATTCTCAAGCTCCGACTCGGGAGGAATCATCAAGTGCTAGTTCTCAATCTAGCGAGACTGAAGAGCCAATTACTATGGCTCATGAAACGAGAACATTGAGGGAGCTCACGACTCTGAATCTAGATCAACAGCCCCTATGTATCACTTTTCCAACTCTTGATACGGGGGGTCACATTTGAGCTAAAATCTGGGCTCATTCATCTCCTTCCATCATTCCATGGTTTACGAGGGGAGGATCTGAACAAACACTTGTCGGAATTCCATATTGTGTGCACAAGCATGTGCCCCAATGGTGTGTCCAAGGAGCAAATCAAACTGAGGGCCTTCCCATTCTCTCTGAAGGATACCGCAAAGGACTGGCTATTCTATCTTCCTTCGGGAAGTATCACTACATGGCCACAAATGAAGAAGGCTTTTCTTAACAGGTACTACCCCGCTTCTATTTTATCATCACTCAAGAAGCAAATAAGCAGCATTGAACAAAAAGATGATGAATCTCTATATGAATATTGGGAGAGATTCAAGAAGCTGTGTGCGAGTTGCCCCTACCACGGATACACCGAACAAGACCTCATTCTCTACTTTTATGATGGTCTTGTGGATCAAGATCGCCGCATGGTGAATGCAGCGTGTGGAGGAGGCATTGTCAACAAAACCCCTTCGCAAGCGAGAGATCTCATCTCGGAGTTGGCCGAGAACTCTCGACACTATAACGGGCGGTCCTCAACTCGTAGAATTATGGCGGCGGAATCCAACAACTCGTTGGAAAGTCAAGTGAACGGCTTGACAAGTCAAGTGACCGGCTTGACTTCTTTGGTTAAAGATTTCCTTTTAAAGTCCAAAACCCAAGAAGTCAAGGCATGCGGTATTTGTACACAACAAGGGCATCCCACGGACTCATGCCCAACCCTTCAAGAAGACACCACAGAGCAAGTCAACACCTTGGGTTTCCAAGGACATCAGCAAAGAAGGTACGACCCATTTTCAAACTCCTACAATCCCAGATTGAGGGATCATCCAAACTTGAGGTATGGAAACCCTCAACAAGCCAACCCACCTTCTCAATCGAGTATGTCTACGGAAGACATGATTCGAACTCTTGCTACTACCATGGGCACCTTGCAACAAAACGTGTTGCAATTTCAACAAGAAACGAAGTCAAGCATTCAAAATTTGGAAACTCAAGTTAGCCAAATTTCGAATGCTGTGAATCGACTTGAAGCAAAAGATTCGGGTAGGCTCCCTTCCCAAACTGAGCAAAACCCAAGGCAACAAGTCAATGCCATCATGATAAGGAGTGGTCCAGAATTGCAAACAAGGGAAGTTGAAGAAGAAAAAGATGAGGTTGACCACAAAGAGGAAGGGCCAACAAAAACAAAATTCCCTCCGCTGTCATCATATGAACCAATCCCTCCATTCCCTGAGGTATTGAAAGACACAAGGAAGCTAGAGAATGATCAGGACATCTACGAGACCTTCGCCAATTGTGAGGTAAATACCCCACTCTTTAAACTAATCAAAAGTGTTCCCCGTTATGCAAAGTTTTTAAAAGAACTATGCACAATGAAAAGAAAAGATAAACTAAAGGCAAAACAAGAGGTAAAGGTTAGTGAACGTGTCTCAGCAATTTTCCAGAGGAAACTCCCGGAAAAATGCAATGACCCAGGCATGTTCACTATTCCATGCAAAATAGGGAACACTTTATTTCCTAGAGCCTTGTTGGATTTAGGGGCTTCGATCAATATTATTCCTTATTCATTATACAAGTCCCTAAACCTAGGCCCTATGCATGATACAGGGGTAGTAATCCAATTGACGGATAGATCTAGCACGTACCCAAAGGGTGTCATAGAGGACGTGCTAGTAAAGGTTGAAAATTTAGTATTCCCTGTTGATTTCTATATTCTCGAAATGGAAACCGATAACCAAACAACACTCATCCTTTTGGGAAGACCCTTCTTGAAGACCGCAAAAACAAAAATTGACGTGTCTAGTGGTTCATTAACTTTAGAGTTCGATGACCAAAAAGTAGAGTTCAATATCTTTGACTCTACGAAAAAACAAATTAAAGATCAATCTCTTTGCTCTTTGAATGTTTTTGAACCACCCACGCCAAATATTTCAATTGAGGTGATAACAAAGAAGAAATATCGACCTTACTGGAAAAGGTCAAAGAAGAAGAATGAAACAAGGGATGTTCACGATCCCACTTAAAACACAAAATAAGATAAAAATAATGTCGTGCCGCGACATTAAATCAAGCGCTTCTTGGGAGGCAACCCAAGCAAGGTATGTTTTCTGTATCATTTTATCAAGTAGAGTGTGTGAGTTTAAAGAAAAAAAAATGATACCTAGGGATATACCCGCTCGAGTATTGATACATACTCGGGCGGGTATTAATGAAAAGGAGAACCCGAGTTCAGTACTCGATCGAAGTAGCTAAAATTTTTCAAAAATAGAGGCATACTCGATCGGGTATATTCCTTTACCCGGTCGAGTATGGACTGAAAGGAGAAACAAAAAAAACTTGTCTCCGGAACTCGATCGAGTACATAGCTCAAAATGAACAAAAATAAGAATACCCGATCGGGTATTGAAACATACTCGATCGAGTATTGCTGGAAAATCAACAACACTAAACCCCTGTCTCCAGTACTCGATCGAGTATAGTTTGATACTCGGTCGAGTATAACCGGAAAAACCACTTTCCTTAACCCCTGTCCCCAGTACCCGATCAAGTATAGGGGGATACTCGATCGGGTACCCCTGCGATTTATACCCAATATACACTCTAAAACACTTCATCTTCTCCAAAACACACCCAACTTCGAACCCCTCTCCCCCAAAACTCCATTTTCACACCTTCTCACTACCATATCTCACTCAATTCTTCACCAAATCATCCCATTCCACCACCAAAATACTCCCCTCATTCTCCTCTCCATATCTATACCCACAAATCCCTTTTTCCCCAATTCTCCAACAAATCCAAAAAACCCTACCCCCATCCGAATTTTTGGTTTCTCAAGCTCAAAAACATCAAGAATGGCTCCAAGGAAGGACAAAGGGCAGAGCTCCAAAGATATGGCACCTATCCCGGGCTTCGAGAACCTCATTCCCGCCGATAACGAGCATCGAGCTAGACTCCTCTCAACAATTAAAAGGCAAGTAAAACCCTCTCGTTTTCTATGCCTTGATGCTCTCCATGAATTAGGTGTGTATAAGAGCATGAAAAAATTCTTTCATGAGTTGGATATGAACCGTATTTTCAAAATGAAATACAACTCGAATGAAAGAATTATCTACGAATTCATGAGTTCGGTGCAATTTGAAAGTGATGAGGATGACTTTAGGGATGATAGACTCAAGTTTCGTCTGTTTAATCAAAACTATTCGATTACAAAACTTGAGTTTGCCGAACATTTTGGCATCCCCATGCCCTACGAGAGAGCCATCTCGGATAACACCATTTTCGGGCATCCCTATGGACAAAGATGACCGGGGAAGTGAAATTTAGTTCCTCCCAAATGTATATTAGTCATGTCCAACACCCCGTTCTCCGGTTGTTCTTGAAATTCTTAGCAAATTGCTTACTTGGTCGTCCCAACAACCATCACACTAGAATCGGGGACGTTTGTTTGATGTCTGTGGCCTTATTCCGTCGTCACGTGGACTTTAATCTGTGTAATCTTATGTGGGCACATTTGAAAAAAGAAAGCTTAGCAAAAGGGGCCATTGTTGTGGGTGGAGTGATTATGCACTTGGCGAGTAGGTTCGGGTATACGGATAACTCTCCTATACCCGACTATTGCTTGATGGATATGGGTTGGTTAGGCCGCTCGGGATGCACATCTTTTTCCCATACGGTTTATATTGGAGACCAACCAAAAAACATGTACAACTGGATCATACACCTCCAACCTGTCCAATACTTCCTAATGCCAAGCCCAGACATCCCCAAAATACTCTACAGACCGGAGTTCGAGGTGCCTCACTACCTATTCCCTCACGCCCTTCCACCAAATTTCCAAGAACCTCAAGCCCAAGACCTCCCTGAAAACCAACCCGACCAAGAACCTCAATACGAGCAACAAGAACCCGGGGATGCACTTCACCTCATGCCCGAACAGAACCAAGCTCCCCCCCTTCCGATTACTTCCAACAACTACTTGAAGGGTTCAACAAAGTTACCAATGAAGTTGGAAGATATCGGGAGGAACAAAGGGCGGGATTTCAAAGACTCGAGGAGCAACGGGCCAAAGTCAACCGAAGGTATGTAGAAGATCATCGTAGGTTCTATGGACCTATGTACTCTTACATGGCTTATCAAGGCCAATTCCACACCATGGCTCAACCACCCCCACCTCCCTCTTGGTATGACCCCGCTCAATGGGGTAATTTTGGAGGATCTAGCTCCGGGGGTGGAGGTTATGATGGCGGGAACGGCGGGGATGCTCACATGGGCGACAGGAGCTTTGGAGGCGGATTTGGAGGCGGCTTCTACGGCGGAGAAGGCGGGCACTAGGGACCGTGCTTGATCTAAGTATGGGGGAGGAGACTCCTCATGGTATGTAATTTTATTTTCTACCCTACACTGTGCATGAATTTTCTTTTACACCCTTAAAAAAAAAGTAAAAGAAAAAGGAAATGCTAGTTGGGTTGAAAACCCAAGAATGGGCAATCTAAGCAAAAATGGCTTTTAAAAAAAATGAGTGAGTTAGTAAGGATGGAAAAACAAAAAGAGATGCTAGGATGAAAACCCGAAAAGGCTCCTAGGCAAAATGAGAGATATGAGAGAAATATTTTGTTGTGTGCAGGAACTCATTTGATTTCTCGGGAGAAAGAGGAGAAGGAAAGAGACGAAAAGAAAAAGAGGCAAGGAGAGGAAACATAGAAGATCATAAAACCCAAGAAAGAATGTTGTTTGTAAACTCATTTTTTTACTTCTTGGTGATCTTAGTTTCTTTCTTGAACTCATGGAGGGATCTTAAACTGTGTTGAAACATTTTTCTTTACTCGAGGCCGAGTAAAGAACTATGTGTGGGGGAGTTGATGCACGTGTAATTTCCGTGTATATGTTTAAGTTTTTAGTTGATTTTGGTTGTTTAAATACTTCGGAAATTACACACTTTCGGTGTAATAGTTTAGTTTGTTAAAATCTTGTAAATTGTTTAGATTAGGTTTATTCTGAGCTCAAACAGGTCTACCCTCACTCAAAGGACAGTTGGTGAACCCCAAAAGTGGAAGGAAGGTGCAAAATCACAAGGCAAAAAGGGAAAATCCTGATTTTTGTCTATACTCGATCGAGTATTACCTATACTCAATCGGGTATCTGATTGAAATTTCAAATCGGATCGGATCCGAAAACAAAGGAACATGCAGGAGAAGATTTTCCCACGATCGAGTGTCTATACCCGATCGGGTACACCGACATACTCGATCGGGTATAGCTATGAATTCTACTCGAATGTCGATCGCGTATGGATCGAATTCAGGTTTCTACATATACTCGATCGAGTATATGTATATACTCGATCGAGTACCCGACCTGCACCTCAAAAAGCCTATAAATACACCTCCTTTCCTTCACTTTTAGGAACCAATTCCTATATACTCTTAAGCTCAGTTTAGAATAGCATTTCTCTATATTTCTTTTAGCATGTTTAGTCTCCAAATGAGGAGCTAAACTTCCATTTCTTGGTGTTGCTCTTGAAGCTTGTTGATTATTGAAGTTGTGAGTTATTTTCTTAACTTCTTTCCTTGAATATTAATTCTTCCTTTAAATACTATTTCTATGTCAATGTTGGGGAGTGTTGCTAAGATGACAATTAGTTAACATCTTGACATTGGTCTTAGTAATAGCTATTCCTTCCTCTATGTTAATATTGGGGAGTGTTACTAAGATGACAATTAGTTAACATCTTGATATTAACTTTAGTAGGATTCATTTTCTTTAATATTCTTCCTTGAGTATTAATTAATCCCTATTCATATTTCATATTAATATTTTGAACATTACTTAAAGGATCAACTAGTTTTGTTTCACATATTAATTATTACTAGAAACGATCAACGAACCGATGGTTAATCGTTGATAGTTTCACAAGTAACTTCGGTTTATTAATGCACGGTCGTGGTTAATAAAGTTAAGAGGGATTAATTTTGTTGGTTAAACCAAAACCGTTGTGTTAAGGTTATCAATCTCAATTGATTTCATCAAGGAGTTAAAAGATTAAATGCTACTATCAAGTCAGTATATGGCGTTGTTCTATACTTGACTAATAGTAAGGGTTATTAATGAACGGTCGTTGTTAATAACTATCCTCGATGAATTGGATATACTCCTCGATTGAGTATTCGAGAGGAGATAAGTTATAGATATAACAATGATTGACTAAAATATATCAACAAGTGGAAAGTAGCAATGCCAAGTCCTTTTTATCTTTGAATTAAATCACATATAACTCGTTCATCTTCGTGTTTAATTTAATTTAATCACTCGATCCCAAACCCCCCTTATTTACTAGTTTTACTAAAAAGAGAGTTATTCCTTTCCCTGTGGATACGAACTCTACTACGCTATACTACGTATTAGTGCTAGTATTGAAATTATTTTGAGTGCACACACGACAAAGTGCACGTCAGAGCGGTTGAGATCAAAAGCCTTGACACCGATAAAATCTTCAAGGTTAACGGACATCAACTCAAACCGTTCCTTAAAGGCTTCCAAAAAGAAAGCGTTGAATGCATGGATCTCTTTGATCCAATCTATGAAGGATGAACGCAACCATGGCGTCGTGCCACGACGTTAACTAAGGCGCTTCTTGGGAGGCAACCCAAGCTAAGATACGTAAATTTCATTTTGTTTGTTTGAATGTTTACTTTGAGAGAAGAGGGGGAAAATCTCCAAAGAAAAGGGAAGATAAACAGGCTTAGAAAGCCTAGGGACACATCCAATCAGGCATAACCACCCGCCCGCTTGGATCCGAGCTAAAAAATGGACCAAACAAAATTCCAGGGTCATGTACCCGATCGGGTAGCCCCCCTACTCGGTCGGGTACAAGGTAAAAAGGAAGGTTGGAGATCGAGTACCCTATACTCAATCGGTAAAAAAGACGAAAAATGGTCGAATACCCGATCGGGTATACCACATACTCGATCGGGTACTCGACCCCTGGAGCCAATCTGAAATTCCGATGCCATACCCGATCGGGTATATTTATATACTCGATCGAGTATATTTCTAAAAAATGTTACGGCGAGGAAAATCCGATCGAGTATACCCCATACTCGATCGGGGGCACAACCCTGGAACCAATTTTTTTAAAAAAGGACTATACCCAATCGGGTATATTGATATACTCGATCGAGTATATTTATGGAAAAACCTACACCGAAGAAAATTCGATCGAGTACGGGGTATACTCGATCGAATCCAATCCCGAAACCAGCTCAAAAGCAGGTATACCCGATCGAGTAATCGGGGTACCCGATTGGGTACACGGGTTTTAAACCCAAATCAGACGCCGAAATCCACCATTCTTCTTCCCCAAATCCCAAAATTTCGAACCCTTTCTCCCAAATCCCCCATTTTCACACCTTCAAGCTTCGATTACTCTCTCATATCTCAACCAAATCAACCCAAACCACCACCAAAACACTCCCCTCACTCTCCTCTACAACACTATACCCATCAACCCCACCCTCTCCCCATATCTCAGAAAAACGTAACCCTACCCCCTAACCCCAAGTCCGAATTTAAGCTCCCAATTTGCTCAATAATGGAATCAAAGAGGAACCAACCGGAGAGCTCCAACACAAGGGGACCTATCCAAGGACTACCAGAGGATGTATGGGCCCACATATGCATATATGTCCCATCTTGGCAGTTTTGCATCTATGGCTTCACCACCACCGGCACGTACCTTCTTGGTATAACCCCTCCGATTGGGGTAATTTTGATGGCTCTAGTTCTGGCGGTGGGGGTTATGACGGCGGGGACACTACTATGGGAGAGGGAGGCGGTGATGATGTGCACGGGAGCGGCTTTGGAGGAGGTTATTATGGCGGCGAAGTTGGGCACTAGGGATAGTGCCATGATTCAAGTGTGGGGGAGGGAGATTCATCTCTTGGTACGTACATTTCCTTTGTTTTTACCTTGTACTAAGCATTATTTTCTTGTATTAGTTGTACACAAAAAAAAAAGAAATGAAATGCTAGTTAGGTTGAAAACTAAGATGTGAGTTATTCTCTTTAATCTTCTTCCTTGAATATTAATTCTTCATTCAAATACTATTTCTATATCAATGTTGGGGAGTGTTACTAAGATGACAATTACTTAACATCTTTACATTAGTTATAGTAATAGTTATTTCTACTTCTATGTTAATATTGGGGAGTGTTACTAAGATGACAATTAGTTAACATCTTGATATTAACTATAGTAGGATTCATCTTCTTTAATATTCTTCCTTGAGTATTAATTAATTCCTATTCATATTTCATATTAATATTTTGAACATTACTTAAAGGATCAACTAGTTTTGTTTCATATATTAATTATTACTAGAATCGATCGACGAATACGCTTGTTAATCGTTCGATCGTTTCACGGCAGTAAACTTGGGTTATTAATGCATGCGTTTCATGGTTAATAAATCAAGGGGAAATAATTATGTTGATTAAACCAATAAACCGCTTGTGTTGAGGTTATCAATCTCAATCGTTTTCATCATGATTTTATTGCTACTATCGGATTAATATACGGCGCGTGTTCTATATTAACTCGGTAGTAAGTTTTATTAATGAACGCATCTCGTTATTAATAACTACCCTCGATGAACTGGATATACTCCTCGATTGAGTATTCGAGAGGAAGATAGTTAAAGATATAACTGGGATCGACGAACATTTCATTAAGTGGATAAAAGCAGAGCCAAGTCTTCTTCTCATTAATTAAACCACACAAGTCGTTCATATTTGTGTTTAAATATTCTTAAAAGTTCTTCAACAACAAATCTAAACCCCCCCTTATTACTAGTTATAAAAAGAGAAGTATTCATTTCCCTGCGGATACGAACCTTACTACGCTATACTACGTATAAGTGTTGTATTGTATTATTATTTTGAGTGCACATCACGACAAAGTGCACGTCAACGCCCGGGGATGGTCATGGTGCATTTCGATTCTATCAGGGCCAGGCTGCGGTTCCCGCTTCATCCCTTCTACATTGAATTCTTCAGTTGCTTTCAAGTGGCCCCCGCGCAGTTCATGCCCAACTCTTATCGCTTTATCTCGTCGTTTCTTATCCGTTGCAAATCCGTTGGGGTAACTGCGTCCATGGAGTTGTTTCATTACTTCTTCCGGCTCACCCCCCAAAATTCCGATAGGTATCTGAGTATCGCCGCACATCCCAAGCGGAGGCTTTTCGAGGGGGCGCCGACGTCCATCCATGAGTGGAAGAACAAGTACTTCTTTGTCCGCTATGCGGACGCTCCACGTCATTGATAAAAACAAATAAAAAATGTTGTCCTACAGTTTCTAATAGTTCTCTAAGCTATACTCTATGAGTACGGTTTTCCCATTATGTTGCCTTTAAATATCAAAAGTGTTCTCAATTGATCCAAAGGGTAGAATCTCCCACCCTAGGAGCCCCCACACCTCGACCCGACAAGATGGTGAAGGAGTAAGTCACGGTGACTCAGTCAGCAAAATGGCAGTAGGCCATACACCCGTGCGCACCAGAGGTCCAGCCTTATTTCAGGTTCTGTAACCTCCACCCGGTCGCTGAGGGGATTCGAACCTTGGTCCATTGATCCAAATTTCCCACCACTCGACCAACTGAGCTACCTGAGCGGGTATATTCGAACTCGTGCACACCAGTTTCAAAATTGTTCCCAAATGTATAGGCTACGGCTTACATTGCCACATTTTTAAAATTGTTGCTAAAAACAACGACAATAGTTTTTTCCATTATGCAAGAGTTTTTCGGCATAGTGAGCCAACCATTTTCTACATCTATCTATTATTTTTTTAAATATAGATATGAAGTAACAAGAAAAAGTTATATTCCAAATTTATTTACTCCTATATTGGAATGTTTGACTTTTCAAAATGGAGAAAGAATGATACTCCGTATATAGTACGTAATCAAAAACTATGACTTTAATTAAAAAAGTGATAGGTGAATATATTCATGGTACTCAATTACGTGATAAAACTCAATTGTCTTAATAAATATGTATAAATTAATAGAGAATTTGATTCATTGACGAAACAATTAATTTCCAATTAGCCTAAGTGTAAAGCTGATCTTAAATTCAACACGGTTGGGCAACTTTTGTTTAACCTTTACCCAAACTATTAAAATAAAAGGGTAATTTGAGTTTGCACCTCATTTTATTGTCTAAATTGGACTTTGCACCCCGTTTTTAAAAATCTTTGTTTTTGCACTCCAACCCCATATGAAAAGACAAAAATGCTCCTGGATCAAGAATGTGTTAAAGGCCAACAAAATTTTTAATGGACGGCATTTTTGTCTTTTCATATGAGGTTAGGGTGCAAAGACAAGATTTTTAAAAGTAGGGTGCAAAGTCCATTTTAAACAATAAAATGTTATGCAAACTCAAATTACCCCTAAAATAAATCATCTCATTTTCTGAATAGCTTAGGTAGAATGAAGAACAACTGTCATAGAATGTATGGTATGGGCTCCATGCGATCTTATTTTTATTTTTAAGATACATTATTACTTTTAATTCTGACTAGAAATTGATGGACACTCCAAAAAATAGGGCTGTAGTCACGGATTTAGTCACGGACCGCAGTGTTAAAAATCCGTGACTAACTCTGTTAGTCACGGATTTTGTCCGTGACTACATCCGTGACTAATAGGGCGTGACTAAATGTAGTCACTACAATTTATCCATGACTAAATGTAGTCACGGATTAGTCACGGACCAGATCCGTGACTAATTCTTCACGGGAATAGCTGCTCCGGCACGTTAGTCACGAATCAGATCCGTGACAATGTTTTTTTAAATTTTTTTATGTTAGTCACGGACACGTCCGTGACTAGATTTATTTTTGTTTTTAAAAATAGGCCATATTAGTCACGGAATGATCCGTGGCTAAGTTTTCAAATTTTCAAATTTTCAAAAAACCACGCGGTTCCAATTTTCAAATTTCGTATTAGTCAAGGTCATGAATCCGTGACTATTTATTTTTTTAAAAAAAATATATAAATTTTAAATTTATAAAAGAATTCCGGACTAAAAAATTAGTCACGGCTCAGATCCGTGACTAAATTTTTTTTTTTTTAAAAAAGTTTTTCCATTTTTTAAAAAACAAAATTAAAAACATATTTTAGTTTTTCTTTAAAAAAAAATTGTTGTTGAAAATATTTCAAAAATTTATCAAGAAAAAGATTATATTTTAAAAATTATAGCAATTATAACATTAAATAAAAAAACAAAATTCACACACATACACAATAAAAGTTGTTACAAACTGGAATTATAAAAGTAATATAAAATGTTAAAATTAAAAATGTACTATTACATGTCCGGCCGTCGGACTCCATTATGATAAAAACTATGATTATCATCATCATCATCATCATCATCATCATCATCATCATCATCGTCGTCGTCGTCGTCGTCTTCGGGCTCCACGGGGTCTTCGGGTCGGGTTCCTCCTCGACTGCCTCCTCGGTTGCCTCCTCGGCTACCTCCTCGGCTCGCTCCACGGCTGGATCCTCCGGATGACAGAAATTGATTCAAGAAACCATACGACAGAGATCCGAATGTCGGATCCATCATAGGCATGTTACCATATCCGGAGTTAGAATGATAACCCATATTGCCCATGTGCAGAACTTGAGGAGTCTGCTCGGGGTGCAATATGTACGGCCGAGGATGAGGCTGATATCCGGCGTTTAAGATCCGTTCCATCGCTTCCAGCCGGGCTCTTGTTTCTTCCTCCTTCTTTCGTTGCTTCTCTAATGCCCGCTGCTCCTCCTCCAATTCTCGCTGCATTTGGGCGATGCATGGGTCCTCTCCCCGCCTTGATCGAGAAGATGAAGCTCCGTTGCCGCTGCGGTCGTACAAAATCCGTTGCCCTTCAGCCCCCATGCACGGAACCCGACCCTTGTACACCCCAGCTACCTCAAGGATCGCATCATCTTCCACATCAGAATCGATCTCATCCTCCTGGGTCAAGCCTAATTCCGCCCGCTTCTTCTCAACATTTGTGTTGTACTTCGTCTACATGTACAAAAATTATTGAAATGTTATTTACTTCGATTTGAAATGTTACTAAATAACAAAATTGATGTTACTTACTTCGATTTTGGCGAGGCGGGGTGGCAGATCGGCTTCCGACTCATCGCCGTGCTTTGTCCAACAATGTTTGATGACCTTGAGGATCGAGACCTTATTCTTCTTAGGCCCCGCCTACATGGTTAAAAAAACTTCAAATTCATAAATAAATGTAGAAAATGAAGGGTTGTAATGATGTAAGGTTTTTTTGAATGGGACTTACAAGAGTTTCTCTATGTTTACTCTGAGGTTTGCGACCCCCGTGCCATTGGGTTTCCAATGCCTTCTCGGACATCCGATTTTTCTTACCGGATTCACTCCTTGCCAAGAAGTTTGGATCAAGAGTCCAGTGGCGGACGAGGTTGGCCCACACCTCATCCGAACAACATCTAGGCTGCACCCCACGCGCTCGGGCACACCTAAAAGTGGGCCGAAGCCAGTTCAAAATCCTAGCATTATAGGCTCTAAGAATAGCGGGGCCTTGTGCTTCAGTCCATCGAAACCGGCCCTTTATTAAAAAACCAGATAAATTAATCATTTGTGATATATTAGGTACTACAATTACGCAGGGAACATTCATTTATTTTTACCTTGAACAGGTTCCACCATAGTTCACGGACCTTGGGGTCAACATCCGTGTAGGTTGCCCAGTTCCCAAGAAAGTGTCCACCAATTATGATTTTGATTTGGTCCAGCACTTCTTGATCGCTTCAAAAAATTAATGATATTTTTTATATCTGTTTTGGTTAGATAATTTGACATTAAATAAAATTCTTTGGCATTAGGTAAAGTTCATAGTTACTTACTTAGCAATCATGGGAGGTGTCACCCATGTCGCATTTTCATTGTTGCGCTTTGCTTCGGTTAACGGCGCATAGTTCGGGCGGGTACGCGAGGTTGACTATTCATTGCTCGTCTAAAAATATATTAATTTATATATTTAAAATGTTAGTGGAAATATAATAGAAGATCAAATTTTTTTGAAAATGTGTGTAACATATTAAACTATGTTTAAGTTTAATATGAGGGGATGTATTTTTTTTTCAATTAATTTTTTTAACTTTGAAACAATACATTTTTGTATTGATTGCTCTTAAAGGTAACATGTTAAACTTTTTGTCAAGTTTACATGAGGGGACATTATTTGTTTTATAAGTTTTTGAATCAAGATTTTTAAAAAAACTGTTTTGTATTAGTTTTGAATTAAGATTTTTACAAACTATTTAGAAACAGTTTTTACAACTAATCAACTGTTTTGAATTAAGATTTTTGTAAATACTGTTTTTATCTGTTTTTACCTAATAAAAAACAGTCCTTTAAAAATAACAAATAAAAAAACAGTTTTTACAAAAATCTGTTTTGAACAAATAAAAATATATTTTATAAAAAATCAGTTTAACAATAAAAAAAGTTTTAATACATTAAAAAATAGTTTGACATATCAAAAATTAAGTTTTTGTATTTAAATAAGTTTTTGTATTTAAATCAGTTTATAAAAAAACAGTTTTATATAAAAAACTGTTTTATTAAACACTTTTTAATAAAACACTGTTTATTAAACACTTTTTAATAAAAAACTGATTTTTATTAAACTTTTTTTATTAAAATGTTTTTAAACTGTTTATTAAACTTTTTAATAAAAAACTGTTTGTTAAACACTTTTTAATAAAAAAACTGTTTTTTTATTAAACTCTTTAATAAAAAAAGAGTCTTTATTAAACTGTTTTTTAAACTGTTTATTAAAAAAGTTGTGGGAATATATTAAACACTTTTTATTAAACAGTTTTTAAAAAACTGTTTATTAAACACTTTTTAATAAAAAATTGTTTATTACTTCACCTCATTTTTAGTAAACTTTATAAAAAAATGTTTATTAAACACTTTTTCTTAAAATCTGTTTTTTATTAAATTGTTTAATAAAGAGTAAAGGGTCAGTTTGGTCCTCGAAGTTGCAAAAAAGGGGTCAAATAAGTCCTTATATAGAAGATTTTGTCCGGACGTGCCATTTGAGGTGGCTCCCGATAGAATTTTTTGATGAAATTTTTTGAGCATCTTATTCATTAAGTCTAGTTTACTCATACCAAATTTCAAATAAAAATTCAATCGGGAAGACATTCAAATGAATTCTTGAAGATAACTGTGCCGTTAAAAGCGCAGTTACCTTCAAGAATTCATTTGAATGTCTCCCCGGTTGAATTGTTAGCTGAAATTTGGTATGAGTAAACTAGACTTAATGAATAAGATGCTCAAAAAATTTCATCAAAAAATTCCACCGGGAGCCACCTCAAATGGCACATCCGGACAGAATTTTCTATATAAGGACTTATTTGACCCCTTTTTTGCAACTTCGAGGACCAAACTGACCCTTATCCCGTTTAATAAAAAACAGTTTTTATTAAACTGTTTTTTAAACTGTTTATTAAACACTTTTTAATAAAAAACTGTTTTTTAAGATGCCGTCTCTATTTGAGACGGAAAAAACCGTTTGAAAGCTGCCTCTAATTTTAAATACCCTTCGCTTCAATGAGTAGCCAGAGTTTCCGACCAAAGTATTTCGACGGATCACAACCGTCTCTAAACCGTCTTTAACTTTATCATTTGTAATTCTTGTCGCAATTCAAACGTTTTTTTGTAGTGTCCACCGGTGGAGCTCAAACCACCAAAGTTTACCCTATTGAGTGGGGTTATATCAAGAAGGTGGTGGAGGAGGAGCGATCATATATGAGAAAGCCTCAAATTTTGTTTTACGGAGTATTAATTTTTGTGTTGCAATAGTTGAACTCTTCTAAAGTGTGCATTTTAATCAACCACACTCTTGACTATAAAAAAAGATCATGTTGGGCCCACATAAATATATGCAAGACTCACATATATTCTATTACATCATTTGTTTTGACTAGGCTATATGAAAATGTATATACTCCCTCCGTTCTTTTAAATTGCAACATTCTTTTTTTCACATTTTTCAACACTCAACTTTGACCTTTATTATATTTAATTTAGTAACTGTGAAAAATAATTAAAAATCAGATTATGAAACTTAGTAATGAGGCGAATTCAACAATATCTTTCAAAAAAAAAAATCACACACAATAATAAATAAAATGTAGTCAAAATAGAGTAGATGAATAGTGTTTAAATTCCAATGTTACAAGTTACAACTAATGCAATACAGAGGATAGTACTTTGTTTTGATATTTCAATAAAGGTAAAAACAGAAGTTGCACATGACCTGAAGGTTAAGTAAATAAAATTATATACAGTACTCTGTTTTGAATAGGCTATATGAAAAAGTATATACTTAATACTTTGTCTTATTATTCGCTTCCAGCCCTATAGCTCACGGCGTTGTATTTAGAATCCACTTGACGTTAAAGCTAAACTTTTTCTTACTAAAGTAAATAAAATTAGAGATAATTTGAATTTGCACCCCATTTTATTATACAAATTGGACTTTGCATTCCATTTTTAATTTTTTTTGTATTTGCACCCTAACACCGTATGAAAAGACAAAAAAGCCCCTCCATTATCAATTATGTTGACCTTCAACATATTCTTGATTAAGAGACATATTTAAAATGAGCATGAAGCCAATACCATATGAGCATACGTAACATTCAAAATGAGCATTGAAAAATTCAAAAACTCATTTAAATTCTCTAATGTATTCAAATATTCATTTGTGTATGCTCATTTTCTTATTTAATCATTATATTCATCTGAATATAATAAAAACTCCTAGTTATAATAAATACATCTTGTTGATTCGTTATTAACGATTAAATAAACTATCATTATATACAACAGTGAGAACTATAAAATGTTATATTATAAATAATTTATAGTCTTTTGTTATTGAATTACAAATATAATCGTGTTGTTTTTATAATGTTTACTCATTCATATCGGTTTCACACTATATTCATTTTAGTATAACACAAAACTCCATGTTAATAATAACACACAATATTTATTAAACTAATAATATTCATCTTAAAATTAAAAATACAAAAACAAAACACTAATATCTAAAATATTCTATAATGCACGAAATAAAAAACTAAAGTTAGAAGGTTGATTGGAAAAAGGAATAGACAAACTCAAACATTACATAATATTTTAAATAATACATTTTCCTAATAATCAAATTAAATTAAATTAAAACATTGTTAATTAAATACGGAGTAAAAAATAAAGAAAAAGAAAGGACATAATAAGTTAAAGCAACGAAAAAAAAGAAAAGACAAAACACAAAAGAAGAAAATACTCCGTATGTAAAACAACCGGAAAAGCAACGAAAAAGAGGAAAAAGACAAATTAAAAAAAAAAGGAAAAAGACAAACCTAATGAGCAGCAAAGAATCACGGCGTCGGAAAATGAAAAACATCTTAAAATAGGACCATAAAAAACTTTTCCTGGTTTCATACACGACTTCAAACCTTCCACGAGTTATTTCCAAATATGCGTTGCACGGGATGTCAAAGTAAAAGGTCATTTGTAACATCATTTAATGTATTCAAATATTGCCAAATTCAAAATAGTCTAATACAACGTACCATTAATATATGAACTGGAAGTAAGTGTTATTATTTAAATACAAATTATGGACATTACCTAAGCCAAAATTTCGGTGATAGTCTATAAAATAGAACTTGTGTCCAATCTTTAAAAAGATTACTGCTATACGATAAAAAGAGAAATTGTATATATGCAATTTGTATACCACACACTTTTAACTGACTATAAAATAGAACTGCGCCCAATCTTTACACGTTAAATCTTGCAACCAAGTTTTCTCAATTCAAGTTTCAGGTAAACATTCTTCAAACGAACCTTGTATGTCACCAAAGTTAAGGCTAAGAACTAAGGGTTTTAGAGAGAAGTGTGTGTGTCTATATATATAATATGTGAGCTGTAAGAGAAGTACTTGTGGACAAAGATAGGATCAATAAGTAATACCTGAGAAGGATTTGGAAAGTTGTTGTGCAAATGAAATAGACGCTATTTCGGCTTCCATCGTCGAAGGAAAAAGATGAGGATTAGCCGAAGAGAACCGGAAACTTTGCTGATATTTCTGAGAGGAATAGAAGAGTCAGTGATAGTTGGTGCAAAGTGAACTCTAGAAATGGAATGTAGCAGCGGAAAATAATTACGGAGTATAAACAAATTTCCAAAAATACCCCAATATTAGGCGGGATACTTTAGTGAGTTAAACATAGATATATAGATATATAACCAAACTAAAATGTATAAACATGTATTTTTACTGCTTAAACTGGACTTTTGATTCTCATGCTTTATTTGCATTAACTACGAAAGATGTTTTTTCACTTCTTGCAATTAAACTATCTAGAAATAAAACCAATGCTAATTTGTAGGCAGGCATACAAACTTTTGATATGACCAATTCCTTTGTTTGAAACAATTGCAGTAGGCATTAGTGTATTACACTAAAACTACATTTTTACTACTTAGCGTTTTCAAATCATAGCCCAAAGAGAAAGAAAGTCATAGAACTTTTGACATCAAAGCCACCTGGTGGGTTAATGGGGGTTCACATTTAGGTTGAATAACAAAAGGCTGTTCTTTACTCTATCATATCTTAAAAAAAGTCCACTATGAAATGAAATAAGGTGGCTTGGTATGGGAATTGAGATGATGTAACTATAACACAAATGAATTAGGATGTTTTTACTTAGATTGAAATTTTCCGGTCTGGTCTAAACTGGTCTAATAAATGACTTGTCCCTGTGTATTTTATAATTATCCAAGTCTGGTATGAGATTGAAAACAGTCCAAGTAAAAACATCCTTAGATTCCAAACTCAGTTGGATTATATGTTTCCAGTTCATCAGTGATCGCCATTACTATGGTCTTATCTCATAACCCAAAAAGAGAATAAAAAAGAAAAAGAAAAAGAAGCAATCCGAGTAACCTTAAAGCATTAAGCCAATATATTCTTTACATAAAAAGTACATAGTACATGTTTATTAAAAGATTAGTTGAATAGCAGAGAAACGGCTCCAAATACTTCTCAATATTTATAAGAGAAAGGGCAAGTTATGTTAAGAACGAAAGAGTAACAAAGAAGAATAGCAGAGAAACGTCTCCAAGTACTCTCAAGTTTCTCTTCTGTCATGTTGAACCCATGAGTTCCAAACTGCAAAGAAGCAAAACACATCTTTTCCATAATTTTGTTAGGTGGACTTTGCGCTCATAGGAAGAATCTACTGCACAAATGAGTATGAATAAAAACAAAAAATAGGTTTTAGTAGAAGGCAATGATTACCGAAGAATCAATCCAATCAGTTTAAACCTAATTCAAAATTTAGATAAAACCAACCTTACCATAAAAAGATCAAATAAGGGATCAATTTTTTATTTACTTAAGTAATTGTGGAACTTAAACTATTGGCAAGCACCAAGCTAAACTAAATACTCCGTAATTATCACTATTTAGTCAAAATTCAAACCACCCAAAATCTAAATAATACAAAATTAAATCATTAAAACAATAAAAATAATTACCTGTAATTCTTACTTTCGTTGATGAGAGCATGAGATGCTTCAGATTTCAATTCTTATGCTGCAGACATGGCCGAAATTTCAATCCGTTCCTCACTCCTAGACTCCTTGCCAGGTTGCCCTTATGCTGCCCATCGGTGTGTGAATTTCTAGAGCAAAATCGTGTGTGAAATTCTTTAGAAAAGTGAAGGAGATCTCAAAAGAATGTAGATGCCGTGGAAAGTAGAAACCAGATGAGTTAATGAAGGACTCCGCGAGTTGAAATGGAGAGCTGCCCTAATTTCCAGACGCTAAAGAAAATGCGAGTCTAATTCCGAAGAGTAGAGAGATTAGCAGTATTTACGTAAATGTCCCTAGTCATGAGCGGGAAACGCACTTAAGCGGATTAATATATATATATATAGATTTCATACGGAGTACTACTACCTCCTTCTTAAATGTAACTATCATATTTTTATTAATTATAGCCATGTTTTGGCAGTATTTTCTAAACATGGCCGTTATTACTCCTATTTAGGAATAAAAATATGACAGACTATTTTTAGAATTCTCAAACACTTTTACTCATATTTCGGGAATTGTCCCAAAGTAGAAACAAAGTAAACTAGGAAGTTAACTTTGGCAGCTTAAATATGATAGATGGAAGTTAATTTGGGAAAGGAAAGCATATTGTTGAAAAGTTATATTGGGAATCCGCACTAGTAGCTCAACGATGGTTGAGTGAGGTTGTTTGATTGAGGACTCATGTTCAATTTCCGGCAGCGGCAATGTGGGAGTTTCATTTAATGTGGTGGCTCCTTGTACGCATCAGATCCTTAACCACCTCACTCAAGAACCGTTTTAAATCGTATCGTGACTTACCCCCACCATGGTCGGATGCGGGGACGCTTGGGGTGCGCGATTTCACCTTTTGGATTGAAAAGTTATACTTCCTCCGTTCTCTTTTAATTGTAACAGTCAATATTTCATGTTTGTCAACATACACATTTGACCATTAATATCTTTCATTCCCTATTAGTAAAAATTTAAAAAATTCATATTTTGAAAATTTAGAATGAGAAGAACTTAACAATATGTTTTAAAAATTTAATTTATAATACATTAATAAATAAAATATAGTCAAAGTACTTCCTCCGTATCACATATATCTTCCCACTTCCAAAGTGGGTGAGATTAAGAATAGTGAAATGAGGTATGAATTATTGAGGGTATGATGGGAAGATAATGAAATAATGTGATGGAATGAAGGATAAATCCAAAAAAGTAGGTGTAATAGTGTATTATTTTTTAAATTATTGAGGGTATGATGGTAAGATTTAGAAATGAGATGATATAAATGTTACGTCCAAAAAAAGTAAGTGGGAAGATATGAATGTTACGGAGGGAGTAGAATATATGAATAATGCAAAAAGTCCAATATTGCAATTAAAAGAGAACGGAGGTAGTACGAGGTAACGGAAAAAAATAGGAGCTTGTTTGCTTTTATCAAGACTGCTTTGACTATAAAAAACATTTGGTGGGCGACCAGTTGGTATGTTGCTGTCAATTCCATGCCCGCCACACTATATAATATGGTCGAGATGAGATGAGACAAAAATCTATATTTGCTCCTACCCTCCATCTTAGCGTAGCTTATTATAATTAGCTTTCATACATATACCAAGTATATAGATTCGATCTCCATTCTCCATCATCTATCTATCTATCACCATTGGGATCGGAGGTCGATCGATCCGTACTTATTAGCTTCCAAATAATTATTGAAAAATGGCGAGACCAATTGGATTTTGCAACTTTTTTTATGTTCCGATGTTTATACTATCCTCGGCCGTCGGCAGCCTCGTGGCAGCAGCCGCCGGTTTGATAGGCAAAACTTGTTCCAACAACCTTATAAACCTCAGAGGCTATTTTATCGGATGCGCAGTTGCAATTTTTGTACTTGGCTGCCTACCCTACTTCTTAATAACAAAAACAAGCTGTTGTGGTATGGACAAAGGGAGAGGTGCAGATAAAATCGCCCTCCGCCTGCTGTTGGGGCTGCTGTTTCTGGCCATGATTGCTGTCCTCATAATCCTGGCGGTCAAGCTGCCCCGGAAACCTGGGGCAGCTGAATCCCCGACCAGGATAGCGCCGCCGCTCACAAAGAATAGTCTGGATCAGTTCCCCACCTGGCTTCGTAACACGGTACTTAGCAAGTGGGACGATTCCGTCCCAAATTGTCTCGCTCGTTCCGTTCCCTGCAGTGCCTTGGATACCCCCTATTACTCCTCCTTCCAAATACTGTCAACTGCGCCCCTCACAACATTACAGGTATTGTGATTTCCACCGTCAAAATTTCACCACCATATATATATATATATATATATATATATATATATATATATATATATATGGAGCGGTTCCGGTAAGAACAAATCTTAGGAGAAAAATGAGAACGAATCTGGGCTGTTGGATTGTATTATGTGGAACCAAATTGTGCATTTGGTGAAACTGAAATGTGCATTAAATGATATTGAAATGTGCAAGATAAAAATTTAAACTCAAGTGTGCATTAGATGAAACTGATATGTGCGAAAAAAAAGTACAAAAATAACATCACATCGTACTTTTTATTCTGCACATTTCAGCTTCACCTAGTGCACATTTCAATTTCACGTATTGCACAATTCAACTGCACATAATGCCACTCTATCATACCCTTTGTGATGCACATTTCAATTTCACCTAATGCACATTACAGTTTCATCTAATGCATACTGAATTTCACTTGAGGCAAATCTCACGGTCCAGATTCGTTCTCATTTTTCTCATAAGATCGTGTTCTTATTTGAACCAAAACCTATATATATATATATATATATATATATATATATATATATATATATATATATATATATATATATATATATATATATATATATATATATATATACTCCCTCCGTCCCAATATAAAAGACACTTTTTTCGGATCGTCCCAATATAAAAGACATATTTCCCTTTTTCGCAAACAAAACAGCGCAAAACAGTGCCAAACAGTGTCTAAACAGTGCCAAACAGTGTTAATCCTAAAAATGTGTGGAAACGCAAATGTGCCTTTTATGAGGCCGTTTGACAACATTGTTTTTCAGCTTATCAGGCTTATCGGCCAACTTTTTCACCAAACACGTAACTTTTGCTTTCACGCGCTGAATTGTGTAATAAGCAGAAAAAGTAAGGTTGGAGTTACTTTTCTGGCTGTATTGGCTGAAGTTACTATAGATGATCATTTTAGCTATTTTTACATATAATTTTTTCTTTATTTTATTAATAAAATATATTTTAAAAATATTTTTTTCTTAAATCAGCAGAATCAGCCAATGCAGCCACTTCAGCTAAAACTTCATAAATTTCAGCAGAATCAGCCAAAACAGCCGATTTTGGTGCTACCAAACGGGCTCTATATTGGCACAGAGGGAGTATAAAAGTTCACCTCACAACTTCCTCACATGTACAGCCGTCCAGCCCCCACCGTTTGAGTTGTTCCCGGTAGATTTTTATGATGATATCTTGTGAACATGTTATTCATGAATTATAGATGATGTGCCCAGAATGTCAACTCAAAATTCAATTGGAAAGACAGTTAAATAAAATTATTGAAAAACATTGTGTTTTTTATACTTATTTTGTAAACTCAAAATCCAATAACTTTTTAAACAAACTTCCCGATTGAATTTTAAGTTGAAGTTTTGTGGAGATGATCTTGACTCCATGGATAACATGGTCACAAATTTTGATTAAAAAAACTCCACCCAGAACCACTACCTCAAAGATATGGAGGCGTCCGGACTTAGGTTCCAGTCACGAAGTTCTGACCAGTATATTACTCTCTCTCTCTCTATGTATATATATAACTATATGTATATATATGGAGAGGACAGATCGTATCAGGCCGGCCTGACGGGAACCACCGTCAGGCCGGCTTCATTTGGGGACCTTCCTGGTGGAATTTTTTGATGAAATTTTTTGCGAATGTTCCTCATCAAGTCTAGTTTATCCATACCAAATTTCAGATAAAAATTCAATCGGGGAGGCAGTCAAAAGATTCCCTACTAAAACTGTGCATTATATATATAAACTGCGCAGTTTTAGTAGGGAATTGTTTTGACTGCCTTCCCAATTGAATTTTTAGCTGAAATTTGGTATGAATAAACTAGACTTGGTAAGGAACATTGTAAAAAAACTTTCAACAAAAAATTCCACCGGGAAGAGCCTCTGATGGCCTCGGCCTGACGGCGGTTTCCGTCAGGCCGGCCTGATAGGATCGGGACTCTATATATGGATATATGCATGTATATAAACCTTCTTTATTACTACCTCTATCCTGAATGAAGATTCTCATTGAAAAACAACACGATCATTTAAATAACAATTAAATAAGGTAATTCCAGTATATTTTGAGAATTAGTTTGATGAGTATACAATATGACAAAGTTAGTTATTCATTATAACTCTGATATTATAAGTGTATTGCTTTTAATATTGACTATTAAGTTATCATTTAAAAGTGTTAATTTTATTCCTAAAATAAAAATATAAACCTTTAAATGGGACGTCCAAGAAAGGAAACTGAGAACATTTACCTCAATCGGAAGGAATGCTTAATAATTATATTATGTTGTTCATATGTGGTTTAGGTTGGATGGAGTTTAAGAAAGAAGTCATATTACTCACTAGAATATTAGAACATATAATATCTTCAATTCATTCAATTCTAATAAGTTATCAAATGAAGTACTTTAATTTTCCTTGACATCTTATTGTTTGGCGGCGGTCTCTTGGCAGTTTGGATGTTGCATGCCACCACAAAGTTGTAACTTCACTTTCGTGCGCCCAACATATTGGATAAGCAATCAAACATCATCTTTAAGTGGCGACTGTTCAAGATGGAACAATGATCCAGACAAACTTTGCTTTAATTGTGATTCTTGCAAAGCAGGAGTAATAGCTCATAACTCAAAAAGTTTAAAAATAGTAAACAATCTTGTATTAGGTGCCATTGTGATGTGTGCTGTTTATTTCCTTTACTTTGTTTGTTTATGCTCGATTATTAGTAAACTAGAAGGGTAGCAGAATAAGAATCAGACATGACTTTGAGATACATGTACTAGATCACATGCATTCTCCTTTTATCATATCTTATCATATGCGTTTACGGCTTCACTTTTTGTAATTAATTGTCTTGAATCTTGATTAACAATTTATTATTCAAACTAGTATAGTAACCGTGCATACGCACGGGAAAGAGCAGATGGTGCCATATACATTTATTCATGGTCTAATTAAATATGAATATAAAATAACTTATGTAGCATTAGAATTTTACTTATTACAAAAGTCTGAGTACAATAAGCTAGTAAAATAAGTTCATACAATAAATACTTCTAACTCCGTCTTCTTATGTTTGAAACATGAGGCGGAGATAAATTATTAAGAAGAGTGAATTTATGTGATTGTATTGAATTGATAAGTAAGAATGATTTAGAGCCACATATACACAAACAGTACCACATTTGGTATGAGACAATTTTAGTGAGACGGATCGAAAAAGAAAGATGAGACAAAGAAATATGCTTCATGTAAGGTTTTAAAGAACTTCTTTAAAGACAAAATTTGTGGTAGTGTGTAATGAATTCCATTCATTTTCATGTATAAGATCTCCAATTCATGTTTGCTCCGAAGTTTAGTAATTCCTGTTGTTGGTCCCTATTTTTACTCTATAATGTATAAGATCTGATTAATAGGAGTAGAAGAAGCTTTCCATTGATAGCCAGAAAGTTTACATAAAGATGAAGAACATGTAGCGTAAAACTTCCGTAGGCTCTATTCTATGCGCAGAGAATTTTTCTAAGGGAGGAAAGCTTAACCTAGCCATTCCTAAGGGGTCTATTTATAGCCTCCTTAGAATGGTAGGTTTTACAATGATATGGGCTCTCCTTTTTAGGAGGCTCATTCCTAATTTAGCTTAGTAGCCTTTTCCATTTAAGACCTATTAAATACACAATAAATACTACCAAGAGGCTAGATAAAATACATTGATCACAACACTAAAAATATCTCTAACATTCTCCCCCTTTGTGATCAGATGTCCGTTGTTGGCTCTTGTGGATTCTTCTGCCTCTTGTAGTAGTTGTTTTGCAGTGCTAGAGCATGTTCATATTGGCGCAGCATTCTCCTCTTTTCGAGTCGAGCGTTGATTGCTTCTAGCACCGCCTTCATTCGGTCATATTCTTTCAATTTCTTCTTTCTTTGGTCTCAACTTCTTTTATCTTCTTGGAAAGGCTTCATGAAGAAATCCTTACAATCTCCCCCTTGGTGTTATTTATTCAATTTGTTCTTTGATGCTGGGAGTTGAGGAATTCTTCAAAATCTTGCTTTTAATCCTTGCTTTCCAGAAACTGCTCTCGATCAGCAAGAATGAAGTCATATGGCGCCTCTAGAATGAATGTTCTGAAGAGATCTAGGCGCACAAGGAATTCATCTTCAATATTTGATCATCCGGCCTCTGTATCATCCAGAATGTAGCCTTTTCTGACTATTCGATCGTGAATGCTTTTGAGGAACAATTGTCGGTAGCACAGCGGAAAATGATGGTTGACTTGTGAGCATAGCTGACCATTAGATCTGAAGCTGACTTGGTAGTTGATGAATCTGAAAGAGTGGAGAGCCGTCATTTTTAGTTGGAGGAGAGAAGTGTCCGGGAATGTTTTTTGAGTGTAAACAGCATGTGGACCTCTCTCCCCCTCATGACGATCCCATAAATCGAGATGTCATGCCTTTATTCTTTTATTCATCTGAAAAAAATGGAAAATGAAAAAATGAAAGGATAAGGATCGGAGACACTGTGATGTTCCGTTAACACAACATCAATGTAAACATTGATGTGTGGCCTGTATATAATGATAGATACGTTGTAGCTCTAACAGGACTTCCAACCAATCATTGTGAACCATCTGAAGTAGATGTCACTCGGGTTGTTATGGCATGATCACTAGGATCAGCATGGATAATTCTAGCCCTTCGGGGTCCTGTAGACACCCGTTATCATCACTATAGAGACGAACTCTAAATGATGGCCTGAAAATGTTGGTGATTTCTATGTTGCAACATCAGGACTTCCTTCCAATCATCGGTCTGCATCTATAGAAGATGAGCCTATGAAAGTTCTCGCATGGTCACTTGGACCTGCAACTGACTCTAAAAATGTGTCTGTGTCCTAGAAAATTCAAAACATTAAGGAGTGAGATAACTAGACACAACGTGATCAATGAAAGTTCAGTGGCATGGGGCTGAGGGCCACTGTAGTAAGTATCAGTCGCCTCAGAAGGAGACGGTGATAAGAGATGAGATTCCCCGTGAACATTGATTAAACACCTGTCTGTTGGGAGACAGGTGAGTGGTCTAGGGTAGGGTTGTGCACGCGCTGTTTGGACAAAAAGCAGCGACTTCTACCCGGGATCTGAATAAATTCAGTCCTGAACCTATGGGGATTGTCCGGAGTATTTGAGTGACTGAGATTGATTCCTCGATTGATAGCTCATTTGAGGTAGCAGATTTGTCATTGATTATTGTCTTCTTGCTCATCGGAGCCTTCCGCTTCCTCACTCTCATAATATTCACTCATTCACTCACTCTCAAGTTTGTCCCTTGGGTAGGCTTAGTTGGGTTTACTAAGCCATTGGGACTTGTCTCTCATTGATCTTGTTTATTTTCTCTCTGTGCTCCCCCTCAACTGGAGCACTCGGTATGCTTTGTCATTGTTCGTCACCGGGAGGAGAAAATAGAACCCCCCTTAAAAAAAATGTGCATCCTTGAGAGAAACCTTGCATTTATCCGTATTTCACGCAGCTCAACCTCCTGAGTGGTATGGCTTTTGGGTTGGCTAGATGATTGGGGTTGTTGGTTGTTAGAGGATTCAGGTTGTGGTTGTTGGCTAGTTGACGCAACATGCTCAAGTGTCCGTTGCCTCTTGTTCTCCCCCTCATGAGGATCTGAATCATCAGGGTCCTCATGCGAACGTTTGTGACCGCGGAGACTGTCACTGCATGTGCTGTCGGTTTCTTGCAAGCATAATAGATTGGAGTTCCTCGAAAACCATAGTGTGTGGATTAGGGTAGGGTGTGGTCGATATAGGGGAGGACACTAGTTTTGTATCCTGGGTTCCCCTTGAGGTGGTAGGTGAGTGAGGTAGGGTTGTGGATGGTTCAGAGGTTTGACGGGTAGGTATGATAGGAAGTGGTTGGGTTTGTTGGGTATGTGAGGATGATGGTTGAGGTTGGGTGATGTCATTATGCAGTGCCGGGGTGTTCCTGAATTCCTGTGCCGGAGCGGTTATTGCTTCGTGCACCCATGGTTTAATGGTGGAATCCATGAAACGCTGCAAAATGACTGAAAGGTCGGTAGGGTCAGGGTTACCGGTTACAGGGGTAGTAACCATTGTCACAGCATCAGTAAAGATTACTGAAGTGTGGCCTGCAGATAATGATGGAGGTATCTGTTGTGCAGCAGGACTTCCGATCATCATTGACGTATCTCCGATCGTTGAGGACAGGTAAAGTGCACCTGTTGTGTGCAGTGGTGTGAGCAGTGTATGTGTCCTAGAAAAAGTGGAAAATGTTGGGAGGGTGGAAACTAGACTCAATGTGCTAGAAGGAGGGGTAGTGGTCTGGGGCGGAAGACAGCAAAGAATGTCCTCAACTGCGTCGTAAGGAGGCAGTGAGGTGGGTATAATGTCCCCTATTTGTGAAACTACTACCTGTTGGGAGGCAGCAGAGTGGCTAGGTGAGGCTTGTGCATGCGCAGTTGGGCTAGATGCTGCGTCTTCTACTCGGAAACTGAAAATATCAGTTTCTGCACCTATGGGGTTAGCCCGGTTTATGGTGTCTAGGTCAGAGCAGCTGTCATACAAAGCTAACTCTTCTGCCAGGTTGCTCGCGGTTTGCACTCTTTGCATAGGAGTAGATGATGAGGAGGGGTTGTCATGACGTACCTTGGAGCGAGTCTCACTGATGATGTTTCCTTGAGTGTCCTTGATTTGGTGAGACTGCTCCTGTGTTGTAGCCCGAGAAAGCCTGATAACGAGTCGTCCTTTCTTAGCACAGGCGTTCTCGACTTTCTTGCCCTTTGCATTGGCGTTGTCGTCATCCTCATCATCGTCATTGTCGTCGTTCTTCTCAGCCTTGCTCCCAGAGCCCTCATCGTCAGCGTCGTGTATTGTGGCTACGCTTGGCGAATCATAGGAAGTCTCTTCAGCACGGGGGTGGCCCTCAGCAGACGTAGTCTGATCATCATGGGGCCGCCTTGCCACTGGTCTCTGTGGTCGGGTTGAACTCTCAGGACCCTCACTATCTCTCGGCTGACTCCCTTGGGTAGGCTCAGGGGGGTTTATCTGAGCCATAGGGAGTATAATATTGTTCTCCTGGAAGTAACATTTGACTGATGGATCATTTGGAGCGGCTAGCTGCAGCAGAGACACTGGTAGTGGAAGTGACACCAGTGAGGAATCATCCTTGACCTTTGAAGGTACGTGATGGCTGGGGTGGCAACGTTCTCAGTGGATAGTTGGCGGTGAATTATTGGTGTTGTTCCGCTGAACCGTCTCACGAGCATTGAGAATCATCTCATATGTGGCAGGTGATTCACTTGGTTTGTTTCCTTTCTTTTCCGGATCAACTATGTGATGTCATCCCAGATCAGCGGGACATAGTCGTAGTTCTTGCAGAATGCCACGCCGTGAAAGATGGTCAAAATGTAGATGCTGCACTTGTCGAAGCCAGTGTATTTGGCAGTGCAACACTTAATTAGTGTAGTCATCGGAGTCTTCTATGGCTGTGGTAGTCTTCCGGGCTTGATCTGGGAGATGAGCTTGATTGCTTGTGGATGGCCAAATGTGATCATGTCTTCCATGATGTCTTCCTTGTTGGCCAGTTCATCGTATTCATCTTCCAATTATCAGCTCTGGCGGATGTGCTCTCGTCCACTTTCTCTCATGATTGGATGATCTGGGTCAGTGTAATCTTGATTCGGTTGTGCTTCTAGGGTCTCTTGCGTTGCAGTTACTTCAGGCTGATCATATTGCGGGGTAGATGGTTCATGTTCACCTTCATCATCTGAGTGCTCATCATCATTCTGAGCGGAAGTGAGTGTTACCTCTGCGGTGGGAGCATATAACAGGAAGGTCTGAGAATTTGTTGCGGTTGTAGCTGGTGATGCACGTGGTTGACTGTAAAAGTGCTCGAACAGAGAATCTAGTACCACATGCTCATCCGATCTTGTCTCATCTCCCTGTCCTCCTACTTCAGAAGATGATTGAGCCTCTTTGTCTTCAGTTGCTTTCGGATCAAGTTGTCCCCTAGCATCCTTGTTGTTCATAATGTAGCACTTGTAGCGGAAGATGCGGAAGAAGGCAATGTTAGGGAGTCGCTTGAACACAATCTCATAGGACATCTTGTCGGATCATTTGTGAATCATCGTCCAGTTCTGTGTGAAGCAAGCCGTGTTGATAGCTTCAGCGCTCATGAAATGAGGAAGCTTTGACTGTATTAGCATGGTTCTGGTTGCTTCCACCAAGGTCTTGTTTGATCGTTCTACGACATCCTTTTGCTTTGGTGTTTCAGCTGCAGAGAACTGTTGTGTAATTACCTGAGCTTCGTAGAACTCAATTATCCCGTTGTTCTTGAACTTCATCCCATTATCAATTCTAGTGTTTGGAGCACTTGATGCATGAACTCTTTGGTGTTGGTCACCTTGGTGTCGTCAATGGTGGCTTTCAGAATTCTCGCACCAGAGGCATCCATTGCTTAGTTGAGTGTTCCCCATAATGGTTAGAGATACACCTCTGGTGCTTCAGTAGTTTTTGTTCAGTGTCTTCTAAATTTTGCGCCTTGTCAAAACAGCCACCACGACATCATCATGGCAGGATAAGACCTTTGGTTCCAACTTCGAGTTGTTCTCCTTGATGGGTACAAGTTCTGGATCCTGTAGACGGTTCTGATTGGTACTAGTTCTGTCATAACATCCTTGGGTTGTCTTGCATTGATCCTTGATTGGCGCCAGGAGAAGAAAAATGTAACTCCCCCTCAGAATGTGCAAGGTGTTGTTTGTCACCCGGGGAGTAAAGTAGAACACTCCCCCTTGATATGTGCTTTCTTCGTTGTAAGGCACCAGAAGGAGTGAAAAAGAAACACTCCCCCTCAGAATAAGCACTTGTTGTTTCTTCTTGGCATGTGTTGGTGTTGAGGTGTGCATTTGTTGATTTTCTGCTCAGTGGGGTAGTATACATGTCAATACTCCCCTTAATAATGTGCACCAATTGATTGCTCACAGCTCTTCTCACCCGCCATGTGTGTGGAGCAATCGGATCAGGTACCACACATGACGGACCTGCAAAACAGATTAAGTACGTTTTGGTACCCACTTCCAAATGGGTCCATCCTTATTAGTGGTGAAGAAATGTTTCAGCTTTTGTTTTATTTGGGAACTTAGGCCAGCTGATTGAGAAGTGTTTGACATTCTTAGTTTCTCAGCTTCGGCCTTAGGAACCCACTGTTTTCTGAGCTTAGGAGCGAGAGAGGTTTCATTAACAATGAGTGAATGTTCAGACAAATAACCTCTTAAAATTGTTTCTTGAGAGAGTCTTTTCAAATGTTTAAGTGAGTGAATCTTGAGGGGATACTTTAAACATGGAAATTTGTACTCTCCCTCAATGTTCACCTTCACAGCAGTTGATTTCTTTGGGTATCTCTGAACATTCACATTCTTATCTTTGATGGAGGAGGAGGCAGGCTCAAAACATCAAATTTTCATTGACTTGACACAATTCAGAGAACAAGCACTACAGTAGTGATTCTTGACAGATGTCTTAGAACTAGAAAACTTAGGAGCCACTCTTTTAACATTACTAGTCGAGGGTTCGCTTAGGAGATTCCTAGGAACACCACTTCTAGTATTACTAGTTGAAAGCTCACTAATGCCAGATCTAGACTTATTCTTTTCGTAAAACAAAGCACTCGAACGTTGATTCTTATTTCCTAGATGAGATTCTTCTTCTTTCTTTCTCCTTCTTAACTTCTCCTCGATCCACTCTCCTCTCTTCTCAACTCTCTTCTTCACATGGTTTCCGGTCTGAGAAGGAGGCTCAGAGTGAGTGGAAGAAGTTTTAGAACTGTTGATTGAATTTTCTAAACATTTTTTTGAGAAAGAAAGGGAAGAGGGTTGAGAAACTGTGATGGACTGAGAGGATGTTTTTAACATGGATATTTCTTTCAAAAGTTGATCCTTTTCTTTTTCTAAAACATGTTTCTCCTTTTCAAAAGATTCTTTTAGTTCAGCAAACTTTCTCACAAGAGGTGGAATGTATGCTGGTTGGACTACAGGTTCTGAAGTTGAAGGTTCCTCTCCATCTTGCACAGTTTCCTTTTCAGGAGCATAAGTTATGACTTCATCAGCAGGTGTTAGCGGGGGTTCTTTGGTTTTGTAACTCTTGTTCAACTCTGTGTAGTCAAAAGGAACCTCGACACCAGCCTTTGTCTTTCTCTTTTCGTCCTCGAGGGCATTCGTTTCTTTAGCTCCAGTGAAGGCCATGAGTTTGGTCAATCCTATTTTCATGTATCTAACATCATAGAGTTGTCTACAGTTAACCTTTTTCAGGTTCTGAGAATTGGTCAAACCCAGGCCCTCCTTGGCGTTATAGAAACGAGTGTCCTTAGACTGGTTAAGGAAAATAGTCTGGTCTGTTTGGTCCCTCTTGGCTAACAGGTCTTCGAGTTCTTTAATTTTAGTGTAAAGAGCACCCCTTCTTTCCATAAGTAAATTATTGACACCAAAAAGTCTAATTCTCTCTTTCTCTGTTGTTCTAAGCTTCTCTGTCAGTTCTTTTTCGCTAGCACTAAGTCTCTTATTTTCAGTTGTGAGCTTAGTGATAGTTTTCTCTGAATTGATTATTTTGATGTTTGAGCATGTCTGTTTTTCACGCAGTTGATTATAGACATCATACAATCTATCATATTTCACCTCTAGCTCCTTAAATTTATCATGCATATCAGTTTTTGAGCAAGAACAAGTATAAACAGAAGGATTAGAAGTACTTACAGCGCTGTTTGCATTCTTGTTTTCAGCAGAGAGGGCAGTCACTTTATCAGCAATATTGGGAGTGGTCATGATTGACTGTTGAAAATTGATCGTTGACGTGTGGTTGATTGAAGTTTTCTGAGAATCACGCAAGAGAAAAAAAAAACGTGCAACACCCTATTCGCGCAGAAGGGCAACGCTATGATCGCACAGGTGTAAGTGAAATCGCGCGATCACAGTTGAATCGCGCAACTCAGATCGCGCAAGGGAAAGATTGCGCACAAATATGTTTCGCGCAGGCTGTTCTGGCTGGGGAAGATCGCGCAAGGGTAGCAGTTGGACAAATGTTTTGCTTAAGTGTTGAGATCACTCAAGTGTTGAAGGATTGCTCGAGTTGTAGAAGGATCGCTCAACTTTTGAAGGATCGCTCAACTTTTGAAGGATCGCTCAACTTTTTAGGATCGCTCAACTTTTTAGGATAGCTCAAGTTGTAAAGGATCGCTCAAGTTTGTAAAAGATTGCTCAACTTTGAAAAGATCGCTCAACTCCTAAAAAGATCGCTCAACTTTAGAAGATCGCTCAACTCTTCCAAAGATCGCTCAACTCCTAAAAGGATCGCTCAACTCTTCCAAAGATCGCTCAACTCCTAAAAGGATCGCTCAACTCTTCCAAAGATCGCTCAACTCCTAAAAAGGATCGCTCAACTCTTCCAAAGATCGCTCAACTCCTAAAAAGATCGCTCAACTTTTACAAAGATTGCTCAACTTTACAAAGATCGCTCAACTTTACAAAGATCACTCAACTTTACAAAGATCGCTCAACTCTCAAAAGATTGCTCAACTTGCTAGAGATCGCTCAAGTGTAAGATCGCTCAACTCCAAATCTCTCAACCTGTAAATAGCTCAACTTCAAATCGCGCAACAAGAGGATCACTCAAGTAGAGTATCGCTCAAGTGTAAAGATCGGGCAAGCTGTATTTGCGCGAACTTGAAATCGCTCAAGTGAGTTGAAGATGGCGCAAGTCCAGAATTGCTCAAGTGCTGGATCGCGCAGAGGGCAAGTTGCGCGAAACTCGAAATCGCGCAGAAGACTAGTTGCGCGACCTTGTTCTTCTTTTCAGGGAGTTGCGCGAAACTGCAGGATCGCTCAAATCTGGCTTAACCTGTACGCCAAATTTCAGGGTGCAATTTTTCACAGAGTGAATCCTTGCAGGTCTAGAAACACTTCCCTGTAAACATTTTCCTGCAAAAATAACAACAAAAGCAGTATAGAAAATCGCTCAAGTAGCAAAAACTTTGCCGATGAGTTTCGCGCAAGAGTTTTCTTCTGTCTTCACTCGATTGATAAATTTGCAAAAACTTCAATCGGTCACACGCTCGGCTCTGATACCAATTGTTGGTCCCTATTTCTACTCTATAATGTATAAGATCTGATTAATAGGAGTAGAAGAAGCTTTCCATTGATAGCCAGAAAGTTTACATAAAGATGAAGAACATGTAGCGTAAAACTTCCGTAGGCTCTATTCTATGCGCAGGGAATTTTTCTAAGGGAGGAAAGCTTAACCTAGCCATTCCTAAGGGGTCTATTTATAGCCTCCTTAGAATGGTAGGTTTTACAATGATATGGGCTCTCCTTTTTAGGAGGCCCATTCCTAATTTAGCTTAGTAGCCTTTTCCATCTAAGGCCTATTAAATACACAATAAATACTACCAAGAGGCTAGATAAAATACATTGATCACAACACTAAAAATATCTCTAACACCTGTATAGAGATATTCAGATTTTGTTTTCTTGTTCAATTGTCTTTGAGTCTATGTCTGATGCATGGTTGAGGATAGTTTCTTTGACATTTCTTAAAATTAATTTTTGGTTTCTAGGAGACTAATAACTTGACAATTAATTTGAGTATAATCTTTTTTGAAACAAAATTCAAGAAAATATGTTTTAGATTAAGACCACGTATGGGCACTTAGAACTTGCAGTTTTTAACTTATATTAGTGGTTGTACCTGTAATTCTATCATCAATCAATACTGATCAATTATATGAATTTTCTCATTGAATATCATAACAAATTTAGGGATCAAACATTGAAAAATACGAGTATATTTCATGTTATGCATAAGCATGATTTATAAACATGTTGAGCAAAAACATGATTTATAAATGTAATGCTCAAATATTAATATGAGATATAAATAGGAATGTAATTAATATTCCAGAAAGATGATATTAAAAAATAACTCACAACTTACAAATCAATAAGCTTCAATATAGCAAAACCAAGATTGAAGGGTTTAGCTGCTCATTTGGAAACTAAAAGAATTGGTTAGTTGAATGTGAATGGATATGTGTGTATTTATAGGTGTTTGGAGGTGGCAGGGTTGTGTACCCGATCTGATATATAGGGTACCCGATCGGGTACCTTCAGCAGTTTCCTGTAAGTTAGAAAAATCACACATACTCGACCGGATATGTCAGTCTACCTGATCGGGTATGAGATCGGATCTTCAAAATATTCCATCCACGTTCAATTGTTCTCCAGATTTGATTTTGACAAGAGAATCTGGTCAATACTCGACCGGGTATTGCATATACCCCACCGGGTATATGAACAATATTTCAAATTTTCAATTGAACTTGTCCCTTTGCACATTCTTTGGTTTTGGGATCTATTCTTTGATCCTTTTAATGACTTTGATATGTTTTAAACTCACAATAATTCTAATCTAAATCAATCAAAAATTTTTAACAAAAACTACACCAAAAGTGTGTAAATTCTAAAATAACGAACAACAAAACTAATTAAAAATGAAAACATGCGACTGGAAATTACTCACATACTAATATATTGTTTTTATTTTTTTTCAAAAATGCAATCGGAACCTATAAATATATATTACTCGTATATGACTGTATACAAAATATGATAAATCTAGCCTGTGATGAAATACATATACTCTCCAAAAGACCAAAACCATGCCAAAGGCTAAATATCGTCGGGGTAGTAGTGCACATACAACCCGAACAAAATGCAGTACAGAAAATAAAAACCACAAACTATATTGACACAATCGTTAAATTTTTTTACTTTTTCCATGACTTTGGTGGTATGAGCTAGTAATGCTGCTTTGCAAGAATCGCAATAGAAGCAAAGTTGATCATTGTTCCACCTTGAGCAATCGCTGCCTAAAGATGATGAAGATGTTTGATTGCTTATCCAATATGTTGGCCTCAAGAAAGTGAAGCTGCAGTTTTGAGGTGGCAAACAACATCCAGACTGCCAAGAGGCTAAAATTAGAGTACTTCATATGAAAATTTATTACAATGAATTGAAGAATATATATATATATATAGAGGGCAGTTCATATACATAGTTCCTAAAGAGCAGGCCCGTGCGGACAAGCCCATCAGAGGGTCTTCCCGGTGGAAGTTTTTGATGAAATTTTTTGAGCATGTTCCTCATCAAGTCTAGTTTGTCCATACCAAATTTGAGCTCAAAATTCGATCGGGAAGGTAGTCCAATAAATCCTGGAAAAATATGGCGCATTCTGCGCACATATAATGTGCAGTATGTTTCAAGGATTTATTTGAGTGTCTTCCCAATCGAATTGTGAGCTGAAATTTGGTATGGACAAACTAGACTTGATGAGGAACATGCTCAAAAAATTGCATCAAAAAATTCCACCAGGAAGACCCTCTGATGGTCTTGTCCGCACGGAGCTTCTCTTTAGGAGCTCTTGATAGGAACGGGACTCTCTCTCTCTCTCTCTCTCTCTCTCTCTCTATATATATATATATATATATATATATATATATATATATATATACATACATACATACTACGTATACACACACATATATAGGGAGTGGTTCCGGTGAAAAATGACTGCCGGGAGAGAAATGAGAATGAATGTGGACCGTTGGATTGTATTGTGTGAAATTGAATTGTGCATTTGGTAAAACTGAAATGTGCATGAAGTGAAATTGAAATGTGCAGAATGAAAAGTAAATCTCAAACATGCATTACGTGAAATTGAAATGTGCAGAATAAAAAACACAAAAATGTCACCGCATCGCAGTTTTTATTCTGCACATTTCAATTTCATCCCGTGCACATTTTATTTTCCCTAATGCACAATTCAGATTCACATAATAGCATTATGTCTAACCTTTGGTGCTGCACATTTCGATTTCACCTAATGCACATTTCAGATGCACTTAATGCACATTCAATTTCACAGAATACAATCTAAGGTCCAAATTCATTCGCATTTCTCTCCTAAGATCATTTTCTCACTTGAACCTAATTCTCTCTCTCTCTCTCTCTCTCTCTATATATATATATATATATATACACACACACACACACGGAGTACTTTTTTGGGCCAAATTACCAATTTGGTAAAAAAAAAAATAGAGGGTGTTTTACCAGATTGGTAAAAAAAAACATCTGAGACAAATTGGTAAAAAAAAAGAAGCATCAGTGACAAATTGGTCAATTTCTTATAGTTAGACACTTTTGTTCCTCGATTTTAGAATTCCCGACATTTCATATTCTAAGTATTGTGAAATTGACATTTTCGGTCCTTCTACTTTGATTTTGTCATCAAAAGGGGAGGCAAAAAAATGTCAACGTACGGATTCCGTTATGTTTTTTTTACTAACCGCTTTCATTAGTGGTTTGAAATAAATTGTTAATAACTTTGTTTGTTGTTAGTAATTAGTTTTTAAGATGTAAAATGGTCATTACGGATTTGTCTTGAAAAAAGTTTGATTTTTTTTTACTTCGTATAGTTAAATAACTACTAACACTATCAGTTTCCCAAGACTTCTTAAAACTAAAAAAAAATAAAGTTAAGTTAAATATATATACTTCTACATTCATATGCTTACTGGTCATTTTACGTCTTAACATTTAATCGCAAATAGTTAAGTTACTAACATCTTGCATTAAACCGCTAATGAAAGTGATTAGTTAAAAAAGTTAACAAAATCGAGTAGTTTTTTTTAAAAATTTAAATAGTCATATTTAAAATATTAATACTAAAAATATTTGAATTTGTATGTGTGTGCTCGCATTGATATACATATGTTAAAAATGATAGTGTTAGTGGTCATTTAAAATAAATGTAAATATAATTTTGAAAACTTTTTACAAGACTTATTTAAAATGATTTTTTTTAATTAAATAAATAAAATTTTAAATTCATATCCTTAATGATCATTTTACGTCTTAAAAGCTAATTGCAAACAGTTAAGTTACTAACATTCTATTTCAAACCGTTAATAAAAGCGGTTAGTTAAAAAAAACTAACGAACAACTACTATTATCAAACACGTCCGTTAACATTTTTAATCTTTTCCTTTTGATGACAAAATCAAAGTAGAAGGACTGAAAATGTCAATTTCATAATACTTAATATATGAAATTTCAGGAATTCTAAAATCGAGGATCAAATGTGTCTCACTTAAAAAAATTGACCAATTTCCCACCGGGGCTTCTTTTTTTTTTTTACCAATTTGTCTCAAATGTTTTTTTACCAATCTGGCAAGAGACCCTGTTTTTATTTACCAATTTGGTAATTTGGCCACTTTTTGCTCCAAAAAAAGTAGTTTAAAAATACAAAATGCGAACGTATTCACTTTTGATGAGCGTCTGAATGGCACTATTGCATTGAGAAAATTTTCGTTATCCACTTTTAATTTGATCATTTATGACACACTATTGCAGGCTAGAAGGCCACTTTCTTCAAGAAAAAAAACTTTGATTTATTTAAGAAAATGTCACCACATTTTTCATTCACTTTGATGCATTTTTTTGACATACTCCGTATTTAGAACCAGGGCCGACCTTTAATTTAGATTTCAAGGGCCCTGTTCAAAGTTAATTTAGAGGCCCAAAAAATAAAACATAAAAAAGTTGGAATGATATTTGCTAACTTCATAGACATACGGAGTACAAAAAAATTTAATTCAAGAGTCATCAGCTGCAGGTATCTTTAGCAATAAATAAATACGGAGTGCACTTCAGAAAAATTTAAAAATTAAAAATAAGCACCGGAGAGATGAATACTAGCAGCTTGGAGAAATGAAGATTGGAGAAATATAGGAGGTAGTTGCAGTTGAATTATTTAAGTCTAAATTAAAAATGATATACCTATTTGGACCAATCTAGTGAATGGTACGTACGGTATCCCATTTTTTAAATGGGTACCAGAGTTCTCAACAATCTAGGATATGTGATTCCAGACGGGACTAAGGAAGTGTTTGCGATTGTTTGTGCTTTTTAAAAGTGATTTTTTAAGAGATTATTGGAAAAATGATGTGTAGTAAAAGTTGATAGTGTTTGAGAATAGAAGTGATTAAAGTGGAAAAGTTAAAGTTGAAGTGTTTGATAAAAAAATGATTTTTGATGTATTATTTTATTGAAAGACAAAAAAACCCTTATAATCATTTAACATATGCTGTCAGAAGTATTAATTCAAAGTATTAATCATTATAAGTATTAACATAAACCCTTATAATCACTTGCACTAATGGGGTGACAATGACGATGTGGTGGGTTTGGCCTTTCCGGCCATGACAGGAATAAAGCTGGGACTCTGGGAGTTATCACCTTGATGGATTTACAATAGGAATGGAGATTTGGGTGGGTTGGGCATCTCCAGGCTCCGCCCAGAGTGTTTAGGAAGTGACGAAGGATGGATAATGGCGATGTGGGTGAGTTTGACAATGCCGGCAATGGCGATGATGAACTAAGGAGCCATAAATCCGGCCGGATTTGATGGCGATGGTGAAGCTATTTCTCTCGCCGATCTCTGTTGTCTTCTGTCATGCCAAAGTATTTCATACAGGGGCGGAGCCAGGACACTGGGCCGGACTGGGCCGGTACAAAGAATATTTTTTGAAAAAATTTCACACGGAATTTTTTACACTAAAAATATAGAGATTTTTAAAATTTGGGCTGGACCAGGGCCAGGGGTGGCCACCCCCTAGCTCCACCCCTTATAACTTTGCCAACTTTCCTTTTTTGGATGTCTCATTAACTTTGTCATTTTCCCATTTAAGTAAAAAAATTTGTGGTTCCAGTTAATTCTCTCTCATCTTCACAAACCTCAATACCACACAGTTTTTACTTTATTAATCTCTGTGCCGGTCAAACTTGGCAAAATTATTAGGGACGGAGGGAGTATATAATACTCGTATAAATAAATATACGAGGAGTGGGAGTGGTTCCAGATGAAAGAGACGATGTGACAGAAGCAGAAGGGAGTAAGGGATTCTGGGTGCACTTCAATATATTTAGCATTATAACTATCCCCAAAGTTCAAACTATTTAAAAGCAGCTCCAACCCAGCTTCCAGCTTTTAACTTTAGAGCACTTTTTTTAATCAAAACTGAGATTACCAAACACCTGTTTTAGTCTTTTTTTAATCTAAAAGCCAAAAAGCACTTAATTTAAGCAATGACAAACACACCTTAAATGATTCAGAATCTGCAGTCTAATTCTGATTTATGAAATACACAAATATGAAATCTGAAGCCACAACACTCATCGTTCAATTCGATGGAGCCTCCTTAACCTAAAATTGAAATCTGAAATTTGGACTAAAAGTGTGGTTATGTGAGCTATGAAGAACACATTTGTGACAATTCCGGTACCCTTATAAATTATGGGGTACCGTACCTACCATACACTTGATTGGTCCAAATCATTACATCATTTTTAATTTAGATTTAAATAATTCAACTGCATCATTATGATTGGTTCATGTGGACAAATGTATGGTAACTTAAGGGTACAATAGAATCTACCTTTTTTTTAAATGTATACTTAAAAGTTAAGACTTAGAATGAATACGACAGAGTATTAAATTGGGGGCCCTCCTTGAGATTGGGCCCTATGCGCCTGCACCCTTTGCACATGGGGCCCGACCGAGACTATTTAGAACCATTAGATCATAAATTCGATGCTCCAGATTTATTTCTATTTATCAGAATAAATAGGAATAATTTTGATGCATTTTTGACATTTTTTGAAAAATTTGGCCAATTATTTTAATTAATGCATTTATGCAAATTTAATAACTATAGTTTTATAATTGTATTTTTAACAAAGAACATGTACATATTATTTTCATACTATTAATACTTCTATATATAAATATATAATCTGTCAAAGCTACATATCACTGATTTGAAAGTTAAGTTTGAATAACTAAAATGGGATGAAAGTTTTTCAAACATATAGATAGAAGGAAATTAATTGAAGGGTACATGTTAATTACCTCTAAGGGGGTGAGAGGTGCAATTGATAGCTGTTGGAGCGAGTCATAGTGGTAATCCAAGGCTGTGCAGAAAACATAACGATCGAGACAGTTTTGGAGAGAACCATTCCACTGGGAAAGTACCCTGTCGCGAAGCAATCGAGGCGGGGAACTGATCGAGATGGTATTCCTTGTAGGCCGGCCGGCCGAGGACCGGATTCGGGGAGACGACCGATGATTTCCCGGGGAAGTTATTGGACTGCTGAACGAGCAGGCATGTGGAGACGATGAGGACAATGAACGTGGCCACAAAAAGCGGCAAGAGTCGATTGAGGGAGACGGCGCACCTGCTCTTCACTGATATGATGATACACACTACGCCGAACAAAAACATCAGATACGCCATTACGGGATGTGCACAAGCTTGGCGCAAGTTGAGCTTATCTCAGCGGCGGTCATTTCCATTAGGACGCCGATGACCCAGGCTACTACAAATAATGCTCCAAAAACTATATTGCAACATTTTCCCGCAGGTCCTCCCGCCATTTTCTCAATAGTTATATACTTCGTATTTTGCTTGAATGGGAAATGATATGAATATATGATATATATAAGTGTCTAAGCGAATTACTACTTAAGATGATGATAGCCAAAGCGCGCAAGAGAACTTGTTCATATTTGATCATTAAAATTAAAGCTGCTTTCAATTCTCTCTTTTTCTCTGTGAAAATTTTCAACAATGTACTACTACGTAGTATATAGAGGGAAGTTCAGATACAAAGTAGTTTTAATATGAAAAATGAAAAGTAATCTTAGAGCATCTCCAATGCTAAAATGTGCACGGTGCACATGTGGCATGAGTGATAGCCACATAAATATTAACAAATAAATTATCTCTCTCCTTATTTGCATGATTTTATACAATTTTAGTAAGTTTTTCCCTGCAATGTCAACATTTAGACGGTCTCCTCAACATTGTGGAGAAAAACTTACTAAATCTGTATAAAATCATTAAAATAAGGAGAGAAAGAATTTATTTACTAATATTTATGTGTCTATCTCTCATGCCACGTGTGCACCGTGCACATTATACCATTGGAGATGCTCTTAACAATAGAAATGAAAAAGTAAGTGGATTAGGTCACTTTTGAAGTGAAAAATGCGGTGACAAAAGTGTAAATATTAGACACTTAATTAAAAAATAAAGTGATAAATGTGCATCACCCTTCAAAATAAAATATCAAAATAAAATAACAAGTGTAAAAATCGATTTAAAATTTAGCCAGGATGAAGATGATAGAATAAAATTGAGCAATATAATGAAATTTAATATGCATTTTAGTGTAACTGGTCATTATGACTAGTTAAGAATTTACTCGATTGACAATATAACGTACCTAGTACTAAATTATCTACATTTAGGAATTATTATTTGAAATTAAAAAATGCAAGATTTATCGACCCATTGGTGTTTCATCGCTCCTCTTTGGGTTATTATTATACCTAGCTTCATCGCGTGTCTCTAAACTTTTTCTCGTACTCTATTATTTAGGGGTGTTTGGAACTGATTCTGCTTCTGCTTCTTTTTCAAAGCAGAAGCAGAATCAGTTTTCAGAAGCTGGTACCCCCATCTTCTAAAAAAACTGATTCTGGGAGTAATTTAGAGCACCGGAAGTGCTTCTGTAATTTCATCCAAACACTCCAGCTTCTGTTTCTGCTCCCGGAAGGAGCAGAATCAGTTTTGAAAATCAGATCCAAACACCCCCTTAGTACTCTCTTCGTCCCATTTGTTTCATTTTTTCTATTTAGTTTATTCCATTAAAATTGTCTCATATCAAATCTGGTAAAATTTTTGTGATTCTAAATTATCGTTACTTTGTTTTTATTTTATCAATTCAATATCAACCATATAAACTCATTTTTCTTAATAATTGCACCTCCTCCTCATGTCTCAATGTTAGTGGGATGATGTAGTAATATTTAAGTGATTGTAATTCATTCTTATTCTTGCTTTATTCACTTTACTAATTTAGTATCAACCTCAGATCATAGCTCCAGTTTTCTCACACCTGAATATTTGATGATTTAAAAATGAAAAAAATGATGTATGATAACAAAACTAAGACCTAAATTAAAATAAGAACTACTGGTTGAAAAAACTGAATTTACTTAATGATTACGTATAAACTAAGATAGAATTTGATTTAGTGATAAAACTAGTTGCAATTAGCCTAAAGTGTAAATTACACATTATTCAAAAATAAAATAAAATTGTCTTTAAGTGCCTTGTTTGGTTTATATATTTTGTACACTCATTTTTGTATACAAATAATTCATCATTCAAAAAATGGATAAATTATATGTATGCATAAACAATTTATGGACAATTTGTCACTACACAAAAAATTGTACAAATATAATTTTGTTATATTTAATTCAAAAAGATCGATTGTATTGTTAATTTGCCAGGCTTTAATATAATCCTAAATTATTTACGCATTTTAGTCAGACTTTACAAACATTTCTAAAATTTGGGTGGTATGAGTATTTTTTTTACTCAAAGTAGTAGAGGCCTAGGTAAACTTTAAATACAAATGCCTCTTGCTTTACGGAGTTTACGGTCATCCCGAGAACTTTACACCCGAGTTCATCAACTTCTCTTTCACCTTTATGGAAAAAATTACAAATGAATGATTTACATGTTCATATAGCGTAACTGATTACGTAAACTAAATGTAGTACTACTTACATGTAGCTAAAATTGTCTCATCTTTCCTTTTTGATTCGTCCTACTAAAATTGTCTGATACCAAATTTGTTAAAGTTTGTGCGACTTTAAATCATTTTTACTTTATTCTTCTCTATTAATTCACTTTTTTAATAACACCACCACCTTCTCATGTCCCACTTTTAGTTGGACAAAGGTGGTAGTAAACTATGTGACATCGTCCTTAGGGATGAAGTTTTAGTAGGACTAAAACTTGCCTAAAAATCATAAGTAGGACTACAGCCCTAAATCATTCACAAATATGACTAAACATTAATTTTCTATCCTAAAAACTCCTAAGGGTATTAATTCATAATGAAATGTTTTCATTCATAATAAAATAGTAAAAAATTATAAAAATTAATAAAATATTTTTAAAATAAAATTTCAACAAAAATTGGATTTTTTAAAAGTTAATATTAATAGTAAAAACTGATTAAAAAAATAAAAAATAAATATGGATGCCTTCCCCACCACCTCTACCGCCTCCCAGCACCACCACCTCCGATCGGTGAAAAGAGTGCCATTTTTGTAAAAAAAAAATGTCATTTTTTTCTGAAAATGCCAAGAAAATGGCATTATTACCTTTGGTAATGACAAAATATTCATTGAAACTGCCATAAATATGGCATTATTAATGCATGTTGGCATTTTTTCTCCAGTGTTCGGAGCTGGTAGCGCTGGGGATGCCAGAGGCAACATTGAATGTTTTTACGTTTTTTATTTTATTTTATTTAAAAAAACTCAAATTTATTTTAAATTTTGTTTTATAAATATTTTATTAATTTTGTACAATTTTTTACGATTTTTTATTAGTTTTTACAATTTTATTATGTATTATAACATGTCAAAAGCTACAAGGGTATATTTATCCACACACACATAAGTAGTCATACTAGGAAATTTAAAACAATGTAGTCCTATTTGTGATTTTGGAATTCTTTTTTATCTCTATACTTACTAATAATGTGGGAATTTTATATGTATAATTACTAATGTCAAAATCTAGTCAGCTCCAATACAAATATTCATGGGTGGAACTAGGAATGGGCTCGAGGGGGCCTAGCCCCCCATCTCCCCCAGTATGTTTTCTAACACACACACACATAAAGTAGACTTCCAATAAAAACGAGGATTAGTATGCAAAATAAGAATTAATTTCAGCCGTACAAAATGTCAATCTTATGCACAATATCCCTTAGACGAGGTGGCATTATCATAAATATTCAAATAGTGCATCAGATAAGGTTTATTGCGCATCATATTGACTCTTTGGATGGATGCGATTAATTCTTAGTTTACACGTTAAAATCTCTTTTTATTTGATCCAAACTATTTATATATAGGATATAGATCAAATAAAAATCACTCCTCCTGTGAAAACTGCAAAGGTTCACTATTTCCACACTGTGATGCACTATTCGATTTTTATGTTGCACTTTTTTGCATTGACAAAAAACTTTGACTTAATTATTTATGAAATGCCACCGCATTTTTTTATTTAGCATGGTTCGACCCAAAATCTAGAATTAATCGTGCAATGAAATAACAATTGCATATTGGCTTTGTGTAAGTTAGATACACCTTTTCTCCATAATCGTGCACATGCATGCATTTATCACTTTATATTTTCAAAAAGTTTCTAAGATTATTTCTCATTTTTCATATAAGGACAACCTTGTATTTGAACTTCCCTCCCTCTCTCTGATCTCTATATATACACATGAATATTTTTGTCCGGATATTCCGGACAAGATCGTCATCCAGCTACCTCGTTTTGAGGTGGTTCCCGGTGGAATATCTTGATGAAATTATGTGAGCATGTTTTGTATGAAGTGTATATCATATCCCCAAAATTTCAGCTAAAAATTCAATCGAGAAGTCATTTTAATAATTTTTTGAAATTAACTGTGTTTTTTATATGTATATTTTGGTGCAATTATGTTTTCCATTGACCCTTACTCCATTCCACGTAGCGTTTTTTTCGTTCCAAACGTGAAAAAAAACAATGCCCTCTTCTTTCCCCCGCTTTATTTCCACCCCTTCTTCAAACTATCGAACCACCGCTACATTTTCAGTTCCAAACTATCAAACTATCAAACTAGCATAATCCCTTTGCCCGCAGCTTTTCTAACACATTTGGGGACTGTCCGGACAGCCCTGAAGTGGACCCCACAGACGGTGAAGTTGACCCCACAACCTGTCCAGTGGCCTTCGAGAGGCTGCCACTGAAGTTGTGCGAGCTGCTGCCATTAGCAGTTGGCGGATGGCCCGTGTATGGTCGGGAATAGCTGCTGGAACGTGACCCTGTGGAGACATAATTTGGACCTCCTCTTCCTCCGTTCTGAATGGACAGGTTATGCTCCACATCTCGAGCTAATTTCATGGCCGCTTCAAGGTTATCCGATGAAAATAAGCGCAACGAGCTTCGAATTGCTTCTTTAAGTCCACTCATGTAGCAGCCCAGATAATGGTCATCAATCAATCCTGGAACTTGGCTAGCCAGTTGAACAAAATAAACAAGGTATTATAATCCTCCATGGACCCAATTTGTTTGACACCAGACAACCGTTCAAACATGTTCCTCTAAAATCGGGAATCAAATCCGGCCACCAGGGCTTGCTTGAATTCTTCCCAGGTCATGCCAAGTTTGCGTGCTTTCAGCCAGGTTACCCAATAGAGGGGCCCTCCTTCCATGGAAACCACAGCAGCTGCCACCTTTTTCTCTGGTAGGGTTCCGTTTAATTTGAATTGTTGTTAAACACGAGCTATCCACACGATCGGGTAATCTCCGTCAAACGTGGGCAACAAGGTTGGGGTGGTGATGCGCGACAGTCCGTCGACGAAGGGTGTTGTCACGGCAGCAAATCCGACTGCAGCAGTGGAAATTTTCGGCGAGACCGGCGGGACAAGGGCCTGGGTTAGCGCCGCCAGAGATGCGGTGATTTCACCCAGCCGCATGTCGTGTTCTTCCAGGGTGTGATTCATCTGATTCTGCTCAGTCGCCATTCAGGCTTGCTCTTCCCCTAATCAGGCTTGCTCCTCTCCGATCCCATTCGGTTTTGCTCAGTCTCTATCTCAGTCAATCGCTCGTTCTGAGATCTTGTCATTTTGGCGGGACGGCATCCGGCAGGTTACACCAATTGATGAGAGCAGAAAAATGACAATCAACGGTAGCAACCGTTGCCCAAGCCTGAAGCTCAAAAACCACTTTATTCCAATACTAATCGATAGTTCTAATAACCCTCATAAGGTGTATAAATAGCCTATTAATTCTAATTAAGGTAGAACTCCTAATTAAATCATACTAGGAAACTTAATTAAAATAGGAAACATAATAAAACGAAATAACTAGGTAATTAATTAGACAATTAAATATCCAGCCCACGAAGTGTGCTCCAGCCCCGTCCACGCCTTCGGTAGACCAACAAGGGCCTCGGGCCCTGCTCTGGCTCGGTCGGCTCCACCGGCTCTCTATCACAAATTCACAAATCGAAAGGATCTTCCATCCTTGTGTTTTGATGATCGAAAGCAAAGAAATCAGGGCCAGAGATAGGAGAGGTTCTTCCACCCCCACCATGTTTTCTGTGACACTTTGACTACGGTATTCTATTCCCAAGGGCGCAGAGCCACTTTGTGGCTCAATTCACCCTTCAATGACCCTAGGTAAGTGCCATCGTCTCTAATTAATTCACTTCACGTTGTGTATAAATTATGATCTAAAATTTGTCTTCCCTTATTTGCATTTCGGATTGCAAATTTATGTTCTTTCTCTGTATTTCCAGCTTTAAAAATGGTGGTCTGGGTATCAAATATGAATGTCTATACAGCAGTTTTTAGGCAAAAAGTTTTAAACCAACAATAGCTTCTCTCTCATTTATTCTGGTAATCAAGCCGCATGTAGCCAGGGGCGGATCTAGCATTTGTGTTGAGGTGGGGCCAAATTTTAATTAGCGATACATAATTTATTTTGCAAAAAATGTTCAAATTACAAGATTTAGTTATATAATTTTACAGAAGTGTCATAGAAAAAATAATAAATATTAAAAAACTGAAAATTTAATTATCTTAAAAGAGCCATAGATCTCTAACCGAAATTGGCTCGCGTCGGTTAATGACGTGTTCAATACCAAATTTCAAATTGATTTCTGGAAATTCAATTTTCTTTTAACTCCATAGTCTATGCTCTATGTAAAAAAATTAAACCAATTAAATTTCACCTACCAAGCAGAATGAATTGAACTTATTAATTTTTCAAATCAATATTCAATTGTCCAATGATGTGAACTAATTAATTTTTTAGACTAATATTCGAAATTCTAATGAATCAAAATAAATAATTTTTCAAGCTAATATTCAAAAGCCAAATGATTTGAACTAATTTTGCATACCAGTTACCAAAAGCCCAACAATTTGGAAGTGTATCAAAAGATTTACTCATGTTGCATTGAAAAATTATAAATATGGTGCCCAGGGGACTTGAACCTGACTCCTTTTGTTGCATAATTAGTGTGCTTCCATTGGGCCAACTTGACTGATGTTCACAAATTGACATTAGCTTTTTTATATCATGACTACTAAAACACTATATATTAATATATACATAGTATATATATACTAATAATTATATTTTTTGAGCATGGGCCTAGGCCCACCCTGGCCATGGGCCAGATCCGCCCCTGCATGTAGCCATCGTTCCACCTGCAGAAATACTATTAAGTACCCTCATATGGTACGTAAATCAAATGAAGTGAAACAAATTGTGAGCAAAACAGTATAGTAATGGATAAATGTGTAAAAAAACTTGGCACTTGACAGTTAGCACACAAGAAGTTAAGGTTGTTAGGTTCAGGTGTCTTTGGTATGCACATTAAATGATCTATTTTATTCTAAGTTGTAAATCTTGGACTAAACCCTCTAAAAGTACAAAGTATTTTTGATATTTTAATACATGCAACAATAAGAATGAACCAAATAACATTGAAATTGACAATAGGCGAAGCTGAAGTGAAGCTGAAATGAAGACAATGAAATTTAAGTTTAGTTACTGCCACAAAACCATAAAAGTTGCATCATTGTATTCTCAGGTTGCAAGTCTGAGTAATTTCAAAATATTTTGATAAATGTTAAATATAATACGCTTTATTTCAAAAAAGAGTGTTACGTAGTACTTCGTATAAGTTAAAGCCTAGGCTATACCTTTATTTCCCACACTGCAATTTCCTCCCCTTTCTCTACCTGCGTTCTCCACTCTCCATTATATAGGAGTTGTCCCCTATAACATACAGAGCCCGTTTGGAGAACTCTGTTTTCGGCTTATCAGGCTTATCAGCCAGCTTTTTCACCAAACACGTAACTTTTACTTTCGCGCGCTGAATTGTGTAATAAGCCGAAAAAGTAAGGTTGGAGTTACTTTTCTGGCTGTATTGGCTGAAGTTACTGTAGAGGACCATTTTAGCTATTTTTACATATAATTTTTTCTTTAATTTATTAATAAAATATATTTTTAAAATATTTTTTTCTTAAATCAGCAGAATCAGCCAAAACAGCCACTCCAGCCAGAATATCATAAATTTCAGCAGAATCAGCCAAAACAGCCGATTTTGGTGCTACCAAACAGGCTCACAAAGTAAATAAAATCACTAAAAAAGAAAGGTAGTTTCTAAGGTACCTATAAGGTAGCATACTTTTGTCTACATGGACCAATGATATTGTTGCAGTTGAGTTATTTAAATCTAAATTAAAAATAATATAACGATGTGGACCAATCAAGTGAATGGAAGGTACGGTACCTTTTTTTTTAAATAGGTACCGGAGTTGTCACAAAAAAGAAATCACACTTCAATGTAACCCTTGCATCGAAATTCAAAACACTCTTACGACCTCGTCGAATATTCAAACTTAAATACTCTGCAAATTAAAAGACTCCACCATTAAAATAAACACATTCTATGCTCTGAAAAAAGAAATCACGCTCTAATATATACTCCCTCCGTCACATTTTACCTGTCCTACTTTCCTTTTTGGGTTATCCCAAAATGAGTATCTACTTTTTTTTTTTTTGTAAAGTGGGACACTCGAGTTCCATGATACTTCTCTTCCACCTTTATGAAAAAAACTACAACAAATAATTTACATTTTCATATAGCGTAACTTTGGATGCATTTCAGGCCAGCCTGACATGATCGATAAATTGAAGGCAAACGTCACTAAGGAATGATCAACTTTAGGGCTGACGCGCGTCACACATTCAATTACAACAGTGAACTACCGCTATAGATGTGTGGCTTACCTAGACATATATTCTGCTGGCATTTATCCATACAACCAGTACCAATCATTTAAATATTCAAATATTCGCTATAGATCAGTTAGTTTTACTTGTTCACCGAGTATTTCATATTTGGGGTATAAATATCACCTTTCAATTTGTGGAAAGGGATTCAAATTCTGAGTTTTAGCATATCATTGCTTGGCCGAATTTCTTACTGAATTCATACTTAGCATATTTTAGACTCACGATCGGATCTTACTATCCCTGATCCCTAAGAGGATGCCGATTTTTCCAAGAGTCAATGAATCATAACGTTTTACTCGTAATGAGTTACGAGGCTCATAATATATGAAATCGAAGAAATTTTAGAGGTCTACACTCTCGAACATTCCAGGGGGTCGGCTGACCACCGTGACCCTCTCTTGACTTTGCCCTCGCCCTCATCGTAGTTGCCGGGATTCGAACTCGAGACCTACCCCTTGTGGCACCCTCTATCTACCAATTGAGCTACGTCCACCGGCTTATTATGAAGTAATACGAGCTCATAGTCAAACTTCCTTTAAAATATTTTTCTATATATTAAAATAAATTGATCACTTTTTACACAACACATACATAGTGAAAAAATTAATGACGACGTACACGATCCAGACGAAGTGTGTCGTCGTGAGGACGGGCGCAGAAGTCCCATACCAGAAATTGTGAAATAATAAAGTGATATATTAAATATATGATACTCCTCCTTTCAGATTGACTTTTTAAGATCGAATCCTATGTCATAACAATGAGCTTAAGCCGCTAGACAGCGAGGAAGAACTATGAGATAAACTATACCCCATGAAGCACAGAAACTCTTTATGCCTCACATTTTTCTATTTCGGAAACTCGGAAGCGTGTCAAAAAACCCCTTAAATTTCAAATTCTCATTTTCGGAGCCATTTCTGTGAATAAGAAGAACCGAGAAACCCATTTCCTTAAATAATTAGGGTCTCAAAAACCTTAATTTTTACATTTTTTTCCTTAGAGATTCTCTTATTGAAAGTCTATAGGATTCTAGTATTTTCTATTTGTTTTTCATTATAAATAGACTTAGAAATTATTCATTAAGGGTAATTTTGTCAAGTGAGTACATTTTTAGTCCTGCAAAATATTAAAGTGCTATTTAGGTAATCAAGTCTACACACTTTAGACCAAGTGATATATTTGAATATTATACTCCCTCCGTTATGACAATATTGTCTCATTTTTCTTGGTAGTATCTAACTTGGCCGAACTCAACCGTTTCGATCAACTAGGATTAAATCAACAAGTACTCGGGCAAAGTTTTAAGAACTAGATCAACACGTACTAATTTTTTTAATTTCCGAGTAAGGGAATACCAAACAGCACTGGGGTGGGTCAAATATGCCCTCCCGTTCCCCCGTCAGTCTGCGGATATACTTGATGAGTGGTACGACGAATGCCCACTTCACTGATCAATCGATCGATTCAGACGTGACACTCAAATCAATAACTCCATAGACAAATTATGTCAATGACACTTTTGCTATTCGACTTCCAATTATTCCACTTTTAGTCCTTGATTATTGTGATAGAGACAATTTTAGTCCCCGACTTCAAGGTTTCCCACATTTAGTCCCTGAGTATTGTCAAATTGACACTTTTAGTCCTCTCATTATGATTTTGACACAAATAAGTGGAGGACTAAAAAAGTCACTATTATAATAGTTGAAGGACCAAAAGTGTCACTTTTATGAAAGTTGAAGGAACAATATATTCGTCGTACCAAAAGTGTCTCTAGCGCAATAGTCAAGGACTAAAAATGGAAAAAATCAAAGTCGAGTACCAAAAATGTCAATGACACAATAGTCGGATGACTAAAAGTGGAAAAACTCAACATTTCAAATACGGAGTACTCCCTCCGTCCCAAAATGCTTGGCCAAATTTCCTTTTTTTGGCCGTCCCAAAAAGATTGGTCATTTCCATTTAAAGTAAACAATATGTGGCTAACGTTAATTCTCTCTCATCTGCACAAATTTCAACCACACAATTTTTACTTTATTAATCCACGTGCAAGTCAACATTGGCCAACCATTTTGGGACGAAGGAAGTATAATATTTTCCAAAGTACCTATGCAATCATCATGAAACTCAAAATACTCAATTGATAGTTTTGAGAAATGGTGCATGCTAGATGTCAACCTTATTGATTATCATAGTTATCCCAATCTCATCTATCATTGAGGTCAATTTATTAGGACCTTATTTTAATTAAGTCACTCCAGTTTTAACATGTTTAGTGATAACATAAGCTTAAAAGAAAAAAACATAAATCTAAATAAGATTCATACAAAATATTAAAAATGTGATCCTGCAACAATATATTAATATTTTTTTTTGCAACAATATATTAATATATATATATTACTTGTATATGAAAAAGAAATTAATTCTATATGACTGTATACAAAATATGATAAAATTGGAGTGCGATGAAGTACATATACTCTCCAAAATCATGCCTTTCTAAGACTTAATATCGTCAAGGTTGGGGTCGGGGTAGTGGTGCACATACAACCCGAACAAAATGTAGTAAAGAATATACAGACTACACGCCATATTCACACCAATTGTAAGTTTTCTTATATATTCCGCAATTTTGCTGGACTTGGCTAGAATCACAATTGAAGCAAAGTTGATCATTGTTCCACCTTGAACAGTCGTCGCCTAAAGATGATGATGTTTGATTGCTTTTCCAATTTGTTAGGCTCACGAAAGTGAACCTACAGCTTTGAGGTGGCAGGCAACATCCAGACTACCATTAGAGTACTTCATATGAAAGTTTATTAGAATGAGTTTAAGAATATATACTTTCATATCATTTTCACAAACAACATTTTTATATGATTTTCATATTATTGATACTTTTGTATATATATATATATATATATATATATAGAGGAATGTTCAGGTCCGAACATTCCCCGTCCGAGCACCGTTTGAACATGGACGTTTGGACCACTTCCCGGTGGAATTTTTTGATGAAACTTTTTGAACATGTTCCTCATCAAGTCTAGTTTGTCCACACAAAATTTCAGCTCAAAATTCGATCGGGAAGGCATTCAAATCATTTTTTGAAGTTGACTGCGTTTTTATATGTATATTTTGACGCAGTCAACTTAAAAAAATGATTTGATGTCTTCCCGGTCGAATTTTGAGCTGAAATTTGGTATGGATAAACTAGACTTGATGAGGAACATGTTCAAAAAATTTCATCAAAAAATTCCACCGGGAAAAGCCCCAAATGGGGATGTTCGGACGGTGTTCGGACCAGGAATGTTCGGACCTGAACATTCCTCTCTCTATATATATATATATATAATCGTTCGAAGTTAGATACCATTGATCGACTTGAAAATTCAAGTTTGAATAACTAAAATGGGATGGATGAAAGATATACATATAGATCGAAGGAAATTAATTGGAGTGTATATGTTATTCATATAAGGGGGTGAGAGGCGCAATTGATAGTTGTTGGAGTGTGGGATAGTTGTAATTCAAGGCATTGCATGAAACATAATCAGCGAGAAAGTTTGGGGGAGAACCATTCCACTGGGAAAGTACCCTGTCTTGAAGCGAGACGGTATTCCTTGTAAGCCGGCACCAGAGCAGGGGAGACTGATGAATTCCCGGTGAGCTTGGACTGCTCCACCAGCACGATTGAGGACAATAAATGTGGCCACAAGAAGCGGCAAAAGACTCTTGAGGGAGGCGGCGGCGCACCCACTATATGCTGCGAGGAAATAATACACTATGCCGAGAATAAGCATTAGAACTGCGATTACGACAAAAATAGAGGCTGGGATGTGCACAAGATTGGCACAAGTTGAGTATGTCTCGAAGGTCATGAGCATGAGGGCGCCGATGACAAAGGGTATGTAGTACAAATAATGCTTTAAAAAGTACTTGTATATTGCAATAATTTCCAGTAGGTCCCGCCCTTTTCAATAGTTATATACGTAATCCCTCCGTAACATTTATATCTTTCCACTTTCCTTTTTTGGACGTAACATTTATATCTTCCCATTTCTAAATCTTCCCATCATACCCTCAATAATTTAAAAAATAATACACTACTACACCTACTTTTTTTTGGATTTATCCTTCATTCCATCACATTATTTCACCATCTTCCCATCATACTCTCAATAATTCATACTCTATTTCACTATTCTTAATCTCACCCACTTTGGAAGTGGGAAGATATATCTGATACGGAGGGAGTAGTATTTTGGTTGATTGGGAATGATATGAATATATGTTTCTAAACGAATTGATTAAGATTATGGTTTCTTCTATGGCACTCTATTTATAAATATACGATATGTACAATTTTTAAAATGGCCCACTAAGAACATTACACGTGTTAATTTTAAATTAAAATAGAGAGTACGATGAAGATATGTTAACAATTACAACTTTACAAGTATTTGCAATTGATTCCTTATGCAAAGGCGTTGGTTTTTTTTTTTAAATGCAAATGCTCTGGTTTTGGACGGTGCATTCTAAAATTGAAAGTGAACTTTTGTTCTTCCAATGGAATTCCTCAAGTAAACCTCTTCTCTAGCGTCTTGGGCAAAAATGTTTTTCCACTTCACGCGCTCCAATGGCATGAACGGTTTTAGGCAAACACCAGCATCTCCTTAGCGGCAAAAATTAGTCTGAAACAGCTCCTCGGTTTTAGACTTTTAGTTAAACACGTACTGGCCACCTGGCACAGGAACCGGTCCGGTTTGACACGAACCCACTAATATGGTTAAACTTGGAATTTACCGGTAACCCGGCTTAACCCGAATCGAACCTGGTACGCATAAAAGTGGGAATTTGTAGAGCCCAACCAGTTTCTAAATTAATCACACGTAAAACATCCAAAATCTTAAATGCTTACAAAGCGTTCCAAACCCACATATACATGAACCAAGGACTCACTATTATTTTTTTGTCTTGGAAATATGATGGAATAATAAAGCAAAACAACTCAATAAACTGTATGTGCTTCTTTTTTATGAAGCGGCAATCCGTCCATGCAAGTTTCGATGTGATTTTCAGTATGGGTCATTCGGAAACGGTCTCTATGTGATGTAGTACATAGGTATGATTGTGTACATCTGACTTCCCATATCCCACCAATGGTGGGAGCCTTTGCGACACTGGGATAATGATGAAGAAGAAATTGACTAGAACTTCAAAAATAAAATAAATTTGTCTTTAAGAGTCTTGTTTGTTGCACACATTTTTCTATAATGATTAATTTATCCAAAAATGGATAAATTATTTGTGTATATAAACAACTTATGGACAATTTGTCACTGAACAAAAAATTTTAAAAATATAATTTTTGTCTTAAAAATCGATTGTATTGTTAATTTGTCTTGATTTAATCCTAATACTGTTTATGCGGTTTTTAAGGGGGTAAATGCCAAAAGACATTTACCTTGCATATATAATTAAAAATAAGTTTGAGTACAATAACAAATAAGAGTGATAAAACTAAAGAAAGGGGAAACAAGTGCGGGGAAATTGCATAAAAGAAAGTTAAGGATATATTCCAGGAGATGTTGATCGCGGTTTAATTTTACTTATGTTTTTTATAAAGAAGTGTTTCAAAATTTCAATACTAATGCAAGTACATTGTAACAATCAGAGTAAATATTTATTTTTCTTCCAAAACAATGGCCACACGAGCTTTGACTAGTCTATTCCTATTTATAACTTCTTATATAGCTTTTAATTATTACATATTACATTGATTATTCTTTTAATACATTTAAACATTCAATTTATATAACGACTTTGTTTCACTAAAAATGTTAACAAATTAAATAATAAAATATTATTGTTGTTGAATTTTGATCCGTGCATCACACATGTGAGAATCTTTTTATATTTAAACCATGTAGTGTTGGACTACCATTCGTAGTATTTTGATCCGTGCATCACACATGTTTGATATGTTACAATGTCTTGTGAATGACTAGGAAAAGAGAGTTGTCTGTGGATATATGCACTGAAGGAGAGTGAACTTTACAATGACAACTCCATTGGAAAATGAGTGGAACATATCCAATGATATATATTTCGCTTGGATATACCAATATTTCCGAAGCATCTATTTTCGACTATAATCATGACACTGCTAGTATTCAATTCATATAGTTTAGAGATCAACTACACTTCACAAAAATATATAGGTGTGTGCTTCGGTACCTTTACAAAATCAGAGGTACCGTACCTATCCATTAATATTAAGACACGAGTACTCCCTTTTACAGCAAGGATCAATTATTTTAATACCTTCGTTTCTCCCCTAATTTGCTCACTTGCCCCTAAATTATTTGACATCTAATTTGTATCCGTTCCAAGTTAAGCCTCCGTTAAGCTACCGTCAAACTATCTTTTTCATTTCTCAACAACTGTGTTGTTCCAATCGTTCTTCTCTATCGAGTGCAAAGGAAGCTTGTCTGCAAGAGTGCAAGACCCACCCGTCCGTCGAGCAGGGATGGAGACTCAGCGATGCATCCCCGGTGGGTGTGCTCCTCTCCCTGTGGATGAGGGGAAGTGTCAGGCCAATCGATGCTAAAGGAAAAGACGGTAGCGGGTGGGTTAAGAGCAGAGCCCCTATCCGAAGCATAACTAGAGGAGTGCTATTTCAAAAGAGAAAGACAAACACAACGAAATTTGTGTAGAAAGTTTCAAATTCGGGATCTTCTACTGCCCTAATTTCTTGAGAAACACATGCATAATCGATTGGATATGCTATTTCCGATAATGTCGAAAGTGAAGATGTTGGGATCCTTGGCTTACTCGAGGATTCTGGGGACTACAAATTCAGGTATATACTCCTTTCCCTGTGAATTTGTGATCAAAATTGGATACTTCTTTTGAATACTCTTTGTTCTGCTCAAAATAAGGTCATTGTTATAACCTGTTACTCAACACATGTACAGCTGCAGAAAGAAGGATTTCTCAGAACTTGAACCAATGCTTTTGTGGGACCTAGACCCATCTCAAGGTTTCCATAACCCAGGTAAATTCTGTCAGCATATTTGTTGGGATGGTGTGTCTTGTTTTATTGTCCAATAATGTCTCCCCGGTATTTGGCAGATGAAAAGATTATGTTCTGTCTTTTTCTGCCTGGGCAATATTCTACCGTTGTTGAGAAGGCTCAGCCATTAGTTTTCAGATTAAGAGGTATGCTTTGTAGTTAGTTATGACTAAATTACTGATAAGTAAAAGATCAATTTGAAAATTAGTTGCTCTCCACAAGATAGTGTGCACTTCACTATTAATATTTTAAAGTGAGACCCTTTGTATTTTACTGCGTGCTTGAAGGTCATTTAATAACACTTTGGGATTGAGAACGGGTCCAGGGACGACTTGGGGTAGCACTTTTGAGTCTAAATCTCTATGATTACTCATGCTTTCCTCTAAGCTCTGCTACTCTGTAAAATTACTATGCCTAGAGCAATGGGTGTAACCTTGAACCTGGCTGACACTTTGACCTGTTCTGTATCAGTGCAGTTTAGTGGGTATCTAAATTACAATAAGAATAATAATCATAATATAATAATATTAATAATAATAATAGTAATAGTGAAATATGCTCATATCAAATAATTCACAATATTAACCACCACATAAACATGCTCCATTTTTTTTATCTAAGCTTATAATGATCTAGACTGTAGTAGGTTTCTCAGTTTTCTTTGTAGTGAAAACATCATAAACTAAAACAGTTTGTTGTTGATCAAAGAACGAAATTTCTAATTGTAAATCTTCATTGATGATTGCCAATAGGGAGTGGAACTCCGCTGGATAAGACGACGACGACAACAACAACAACAACAACAACAACAACAACAACAACAACAACAACAACAACAACAACAACAACAACAACAACAACAACAACAACAACGTAGTAATTTAGTACTCCTTATTTTAGTGGCTAAGTTCTACATCGACTAAAAAGAAGTCATCGATTCAGAGAAAGACAGAAAGTAATACATAGCATACAGAGTAAGATATTATGGAAGGAGAATAGAAGAGAAATAAGAGACTCCGATCAAGCAATCAGAGACTAGCTAAGGTCAGCGGCCGGTGGCGGACAACGACTTGGAGATGCGTTTAATCGATAGAGGAGGGTCGGCTGGGAGTCTTGGTAGTAATCCGATGATTTTCATATTTTAATTTTAAATCATTGAACAATTATTATGCATAAGACTAATACTATGTATTTTTTATTTGGAGGCTCCTTGGCATATGAGGCCCAAGGCAATTGCCTGGGCAAAATGACCCCAAAGACGCCTCTGACGTCTGGGTTATGTTTGATATGAATCTATTTGTGATTTTTTCTAATTTCATTTCAAAGTGGGTGTTACTTGTGGGTGCTTTGGTATGAGAGAGCTAAAATGGGTTGATTACTTGTGGCCCAAGTCTAATTTTTTCTAATTTCATTTCAAAACCTGATTAGAATTAAGTATTAAATTTGTCAATTCTCAAATTATTTGTTGATTATATTAGAATTTAACCTGTTTCTGGTTTTCAATTTTTAATCTAAAATGGGTGTCATGAGTGTCAATATTCCAAAACATCATGTTTGTGTTACGATCAATATTCGATCAGTTCTCGAGGATTTTATCCATATCACTCAAGTGCAGCCAGCAAAACTACCCTCCCCCACATATTTGGTCCAAGAAGATGAAGTAAATATAGTCTTATTGGACTTGCTTTATTTATATGTAACTGAGTTTAAACCATTTTGAATATTAATTTACAGTCTATTAGCTCAAATGGTAGAGCGATGTGTTCAAAAACACATAAATGTGGGTTCGAATCCCACATAGGCTACATAAAGTATTTTTTGGAAGTTGAGATGGATAAAATATAGATATGTTCATAAACACATAAACGTAAAGTAATTTTATAAGTGGAGATAGGATGACATGTAAGACATGTTAGGTATGCAGCTGCATCAAAATGAAAAGCAAACATGTAGCTCACACCAGCACCATACATCTTGTCACTTGTCAGGCAGCATTTTAAGAAAACCAACTCAAAAAGGAACTCGCTTCATTTTTCAGTTTGTGCTACTACTTACCTGTTTTTCGCTGCATTTTTTTATTTTGAGTTTGAAATGATTCTCTTCCCGGGTTGAATTTGTTTAAATCAAGTTTAAAAAAGGAACTAGAGGCATTTTCAGGTTGCATTCTGTGTTTGAAATTTAGGACTCCACCCAAATCGGAAAGTTGCTAACATGATTAATACAAGTATGTTTTTTTTTTAAAAAAATAAAAAGCTTTCTAATGTATATAGCTCAACCAAGCTAACTTTTATCCTATCTCGTAAAAAAGAAAATCTAGTATGCATTTTGCTGCATCAAATAGCACCGTGATATCATATGTATACTAAACTCAAAGAATATATGAGGTGGAAAAGTCATTCGTCTAGGGACTCAATTACTTGTATAGAACAACTTTCTCCCTATCAGATATATTGTCACAACTTAACCATATCTGATTGTTCATCTTCCTGTGGCTGCAGTTGTTGAGGTGAATCTTCTGTAGCTTTTCTCTGTGACTCTAGAGTGCAGTAATAAGAGTAAAGAATCATGCCAATCATTGCAATCAGCATCCCGAGAATATTCCTCCGGTTAAATGGATCACGAAGTAGGGCATAATCAAACGCTAATACCAGACATGTTTTAAGATGCCTAGGAACCTGGTAGGTGACAGGCGATGTTTTTCCAATCACAAGAAATTTGCTAAAGTTAATAGAAATTAATATCAAGCAGGACATAACAATGAATCCCATTGAAAGATTTCGTTTCTGTTTTTTTGCTTTGCATTTACATATAGCATGTTAGAGTAAGAATTTGACTGATATTCAAGTGATAGTTCAATGATTAGAAGTTCTCCCTTACGATTGTTTATTTTGAAGTGTTTACCTAAATCCATTCATTTCTGGGCACCGACCTTCAAGCGGGGTATTAGCACCGACCCTCAAGCATATCTGACTACTCTAACCCTCCAGAGAAGCTCTCCTATCCTCAACAGATAGCGGTTACTCCCATTGGAGTTACCTAGTCACACTATATCACTGTATTACACCTAAAAACTGGAGTTATAGTGTAAATGTGACCATGGCTGGTACTGGCATCTATCAACTTACTCGAAAAACAAGGCATGATTATTTTGATGCCCATCAAGATACTATATCAGAAGACTGATGATAAATTGGCCCCATATCACTAGTGGACTTAACTGGGATATTATATATATTCTTTCATCTCAATTCTCAAATCAAACGAAAATGAGTGCATAAGGTTATTTGCCTTCTTTAAAAAAAGGTTATTTGCCTTTGGATTTCAGTTTCCAGTTTTTGTTATAGCAAAATCATACCTGGTAATGCATATTGTTGTTGTCTCAAAAATATTGTATAGTGGATTATCTTATTTATCAACAAGATTGGCTAGTTAACAAGATTGTAGCCTATGTGGGATTTGAACCCACATTTATGTGTTTATGGCACATTGCTCTACCAATTGAGCTAATAGGCTAAAAGTTACCATTTATATTATTTAGAAATTCAGTGACATAAATATAGTAAACCCTGGACAACTTACAAGAAAGAACAAAAGATAAAGAACTGATAACATGTTCATTTAGTTTCACTTGAACATCATCATCGTATTAGCTTTCTTCATCTTCCTATATCCTTTATACAAACTTTGCATGTTTTGGTTGGCAGACCCATTGAAATAAAGAAAAATCCACTACCTGCAATGAAAGAGCACTTCGTGATCTCTTTGAGAAGCACAAAAAGATGGCAGGCCATGGTGATTGTGTGCTAAAAATTCTTTAAGTGTACCAGTAAACCTCACGTGTTTGTAACCTCCACACATGAACAATAAAAGGAAATGAGCAAGGTGTTATCTACTCTGAACTATGAAAAAACCAAATAAAATATTTAATTTGGCTTAAGAAAAAAAAACAGTTTGCATTATCATTTACCTTGAGCAAAGTTTGTTGCCAAAATCTTTACAGAAGCATGATTTGCATTATGCTACATATCAACTTATACTAGGCTACACAATTACAGATCTAAACAAGATCAAAATCAGGGACATCTAACTTTATCAGCTTACCTTATTGTGTGAAAATTGTTCATTTCAATTTAGAAGTCGCAAGCCCAGTCAGAAAATTCATTTCAGATTGACTATTGAATGTTTTAAACTGTATTAAAGCTCAATTGATTAAAATTAGATAGGTCATCATGAAAAAGCTCCAAAACATAACACTCAAATAGCCATTTACTAAAGCCATCCAGTTTGGGATCTTTCTTTTCCTCTCAAAATGGGCAAAGACATCTTCCGTATCAAGGAAATATGAAACCTGCAAGTGGTTTGATCATAAAAAATGGATCAAAGCCATTTAAGAAATCGAAAACTGTATTGCACTCATATCAAATTAATTTTAAAATGTGCTAAAGAACACCAAGAAACCCATCAATATTGAAATTATTTTCATAAATGCAGCTATTACTTTTACTGAAGTGATTGTTATTAACATGATTGTGTTACTTTAGTGTATTTATTTCGAAAAATTAATCCAAGTCTTTTTGTCGTGCAGGAGGTTGTTGATCGAAGATGTGAAATCAACTTTTAGTTCAAAAGCTCCTGCATCATTGATTAAGAGTATGTAGAAGTGCAAGTGATGGCCAACATTAACCCGGTAATCAATTTATATGAATACAATCGCATCACCTAAACCTCAATAACAAAATACTAATTCTAGTTTAATTTAAGAGAATAAGATAACAGTTTAGCTTAAACTTCAGTAGCTTAACAAAAATAAACAACCTGTAAACATGAAAACAATGAATACATTCTTTATTTTTGTATAAAAGTACTTGTAGGATGAGTATTGACTTATAATAAAACTGAAACACATATATCATCATAAAATACCTCATTGTTGGGCTTCTCATGTGCTTTCAAACTTGCATCATCGCACAAATTATCACTGTGTTTTAGAAAAATAAAATATTACATATGCTTACGCATAACATAGTTGTTAAATTTATTTTCAGATTGAGAAAACAATATTTACCTAGAAGAGATTTGAATCACACTCCTTGATCTTGATGGGAGATGTGCAAGAATCCTCATCTAGATTGATGAACCTCATCCATTTTGCTATAGCGGTGTTTCTATTGGCAGCCATTAGCCAGGGATTGGCGCAAGAGGAGAATTGAGGGAGAATTGGCGCAGGAGGAGAATTGGCGCAGGATTGATTTTTAAGTAACTTATTATATAGAGTTAGGTTTTGTAAAGTTTCCTAGTTCAAATACAACACAATAAGGTAGTATTCTATGGTGATAGAGATGTATTTCTCAACTCATGAAAAATAATTGTACGACAAAAATAATAATTTCACTTTGAAAATAAGAACATAATGTGTGAATTAGTGGTGGGAAAATCGGATCCGGATTGGTACGGGTTTTCATTTTTAAATTGCCCGAATAATAAATATTCTGATCAAACCCGAATATTTGGGCTCTAAAATCCTTAATCCGGGTTGGACTAATAAAAACCACAAACAATTAACTTTAATATAAATCAATATTATATATGAATCTATTGTATAAATTATTTCTAATATATGATTATTATTATTTTGGTTGATGAAAAAATGACTTAATAATTTTTAGTGACTACAAATATGTTCATTTTTGTATATCGTAATGATCGTGAAAATATATATTTATATGAACTTCAGTCACATTTTTCCATAAATATTATTTAGTACAAGTATTATTTTAGGAAAATCTATATTATTTTAGATAAGTGGGTTGAATATATTATTCAAAATCTTAGGTCTTTCAACATATGTAAATATTTTTTTATTATTTTAGATTATAATTTGCATAATTGTCGAAAGAGTTAGTCCTGTTTTGGGAATTTAAACTTTAAACTCCTATTGTTGAAATTATCCTTTTATTTAGTCATGTTTAGGGAAATCTCCTTTATTATTATTATTATTATTATTATTACTATTATTATTATTATTATTATTATTGTTATTATTATTATTATTATTATTAGTAGTACTACTACTATTAATAATAATAATAATAATAATAATATTATATTGTTGTTGTTGTTAAAATTAATAAAAACAGGAAACTAGGAAACTAACTTCAATGTGTTTACGTCCAGATAATTGGTATTATAACGTTCAGATAATTGATGTTATTAAAAGTTATTTCTAAAGTACATATTATTATTGATTCATTAAAGATAGTTGATTTTATTTAAAGGAGTATAATGGTTAAGTCATGATAAAGTTATTTTTTCTTCATCATAATCCTCCTCCTCCTCATTATCATCATCATCATCATCATCCTCATCCTCGTGATCATCATCATCCTCATCCTCATCATCATTATCTCCATCAATCATTATCATCATTATTATCATCCTCATCATCATTATCCCTATCGATCATCCTCATGATCACCATCATTATCCCTATCGATCATCCTCATCCTCATCCTCATCACCATCACCATCCTCATCCTCATCATCATCATCATCATCATCATTATCATCATCATTATCCCTATCGATCATCATCATCATCATCATTATCCCTATCGATCATCCTCATCCTCATCCTCATCACCATCACCATCACCATCATCATCCTCATCATCATCGTCCCTATCGATCATCATCATCATCATTATCCCTATCGATCATCCTCATCCTCATCACCATCACCTTCATCATCCTCATGATCATCATCGTCATCATCATTATCCTTATCAATCATCATCATCATCATCATCATCCTCATCCTCATGATCACCATCATCGCCATCCTCATCATCATCACCATCATCATCATAGAATTGTGAGTTGAATATATTATTCAAAATATTGTTTTCTAGTATACTTCAATCGATGGGGTTCTACGTGTAGATGTGAATATATGTTTTTATCAAAACCAATACATGTATTTAACACTTACATATTTTTAAAACCAATACTGTATTTATTTTGAAAACCAATACTATGCATGAATGTTATTATTATTTTATTATTATTATGTTGTTGTTATCATCATCATCATCATCATCATCATCAGCATCAGCATCAGCATCATCAGCATCATCATCATCATCAGCATCAGCATCATCATCATCAGCATCATCATCATCATCATCATCATCATCAGCATCAGCATCATCATCATCATCATCATCATCATCATCATCATCATCATCATCATCATTATTATTATATTGTTATTAGTACTCCGTATTATTTAAGTACTCATACCTTGTCACTTTTTGTTACTGACATGATTTAATTTTGTTATTACTATATTATTGATAAAATTACTAGTATTATTAAATTATGATATCATCGAAAGTAATACTCCGTATATTATTAAAATATTAGCACAATCTTACACTAGCGAAAATAAATCTAGATTATTATTATAATAAATAAGTAGTGGATTAAAATGTTATTCTACTAATTTTAGTTACTATATTTATATTCAAATATTACATTGTAGTAACCGTAAAACTTACTAATAATAATAACGAAAGAGGAGTAAATCCTCCGTTTCTATCGGTGTGGGAAACTTAAGCTTTAGAAAATAAAAAGGAAAAGCAGAGGGAGCGCATGCGGGGTTCGAACCCAGGTGAAAAAGGAAGCACGCGCACGGAGTTTCAAATGTGAAGCCACTGGAGCGCATCATATAATTATTAAAACTAGGACTTGAATACGTTATATTACCTATTTGTTCTGCAGAAACAATAATTGAATATCCCTTAACAAAATTCGGTTTGGTTCAGTTTGAACCGATTTTATAACTCAAAAAACCGTGATTAAACCGATTTATGTTCAGTTCCCGACTTTCGGGTCCCATTTAAGTCGGTTCGGTTTTCGGTTTAAAATGACAGCCCTACTATGATGTGTAACAAACTTCACTATCCCTATTTCTTTGAAAAATATAGCACAATAAGTTTGCAACTTTTCTATTTGGTTCTTCATGTGCTGGGGACTGTTTTGCATTTGCAGGTTGGGAAAATAGACCGGCCGATCCAAACTATGCATCATCATCCTCTGTTCTTTCTACCACTACCACCCTTTCTGCCCTCATACTTAAATATAAGCACACCTGAGAAAACCACTGCTATAAAAATCCAAAGGAAGCATAAACCCACCCTCCAGTTCATCCAGTAACTTGTTCTGGTTGTATCTTCCACCATCCCTCCCGGCTGCCATGTCACCTTTCTTGACCCTTCTGTGGAAAGACTCGTCTTTTTCTTCTTTTCTTTATAAAAGGTGCAAGCAAATCATGCTAGGAGGAGTCTAGGACTGTAAAGTTCACACACAATCAAGTTGGGCATTAATGGAGGAGAACCTGCAAGCTAAGTGTTATATATACACAGAAACTCGAATGACTGCAGGCTGTTTATTGAAATGGGTCAATGAAATTCCCGAAAATCACGCGAAGCAGAAAGCTTGGGGATGAATTTGAACAATAGAGTTATGTATTTGGAAGATTATGAGTTCTTGGGTTGGATCTGTCAGAGAGGGGAAAGGGGGATTGGGAAATTATTAATTGCAAGCAAAGAAAAGGTGGGATACCCACTGGGTAAAGCAAGGCAAATGTGCAAGGGGAGGTAGATGCTTTGCTTCTTTTTGGTGCAGAACCAGAACATTACAACTAAATTGAATATGTAATAACTCATGTATTCTCAAGCTAAAGCTACTACAAGCTACCCACTCCCCGCCATTCCCCAGCCATTAAACTCATCAAGATCGAGCCATTATGAACTCCCGAAGAAGTTTCTTATAGAAGCCAGAACATCAGTGGTATAGTTGGAAGCAGAATCATCAAATTTTAAAATGTCAACAATATCAGTAATGTTACATCCGTCTTCATAATCTTCTAGCTATGGAATCAACATATCCTGTGGAATGAATGAAATGACACAAAAAAATAGTCAGTCATTTTCATTCATTTTCATTTACCCGGTGCCACAAAGGCTCCCACCTACGATGGGGTAAGGGGGGTTGGATGTACGCAATCTTACCCCTGTACTAAAGCACAGAGAAACTGTTTCCGGAACAAAAAATAGTCAGTATGTAACATAATAAAATTGCAGCATTTACATAATATTTTTTTAGTTTACCACTTTTAACCTTAAAATTAGATAAATAAATGGCCTACAAGACTAATACGTAAACCAGCTAGAGAAACTATCAAACAAACCCAAATGAATCCAAGAAAACAGAATCAATAAAATTCTCCTAGAAACTACCAATCTTTGGTTTGAGACAAAGCCAGTAAAAAATCATCCTAATCCAAGCAATTGCAAATTTAAACACAGTTCAAATCCCTTAAAAAACAAAATTCTAATAAATACGCAACAATCACCAAACAAATATCCTGGTAAAAGTAAATACACGCAGTGTAAGAGTCTATATTCATAGAACAAGAATCAAATTTAAGATTCAAATCAATCACCGATGCTCCTTCCAACAAAAACAAAAAGAAAATAGCACTTTTAAGTTTCAAGTTCTAACAAATCATCTATATTCCTCATTGCAGCTGCAAAGAAAGAAGAATGAACATTAAGAAATTGGCTCTTAGTAAAAAGAATTATTGGCAACCGGAAGAATGTAAGAAAATTGATGCATCTCCAATCCTAACACAATACGTTTTAGGCATCGACAACACAAAATCAAACTTTGTATACAAATTATCTCAACTACTTTAATCCATTCACTATCATATGCTTACTCAAAATATTTTTATGACGAATTTGGATAACCTACAACACATACTGCTGTGTTAGTATAGCTTCAAGCAAAAACAAAAGAAAAAGAAAATCCTGATGCAAAAATAGAATTGTGAGCAAAACCAGAAGCATAAAAATGCGTATTTGAAAGAGAAATCAAAAACTTATTTGGCCAAATAAGGTCTTAGACCAAGAGCTTGTAAGAAAATTCTAGTACATGTTTATCAAGGAAATCCCTAAATTTGATTTGATGAATAAACCAAGTACATACCGAATTTGTTAGAATTTGCTCAAGCGAAACTTTCAAATGCACGAAAATTTCAATTGATTGGGCGGCTATGTTCCTCTTCCGCGATTATGCTCCTGCAGCTAGGTTTCCTTCGCTCCCTGGACTGAAGGTGCCGTTGCAGCTAATCTCAACTGAAGCGGCGAAGTTACTCGAGCTCTTCCGCGATGATGTCTCGTCGGTCGCGAAGAGCCGTCCTGTGGGTGCAGTGGATAGTAGGCAACCCGGAAGGACTGGTTTTGGTAGAGAGCAGGAAACGGTGAGAAAACCTCCGTTAATGTTTTGCATTCCCGTCTCAAAACGACAAGGACTAAAGTGCAAAATCTTTTTTCTTGAATTGAAGTTGAGTCACTTTATTGCTTATCCACGTGTGAATTTTTTATTTGGCCACATAACCAGGGTACAGTACCCTAAAATTCAATATGGGCACCGTAGCAACCACCAAATATATATGATGCATACCGGATATCAATCTTATCGTGTACCACCATTATCCAATCTAATCTGTCATTAGGGTCACAATAGGACCTCATTTTAAGTTACTCAAGCTTTCACATAATTAGTGATAACCATGGGCGGAGCTAGGGGAGGGTCATCCCTGGCCCTGGCCCGGCCCAAATTAAAAAAATGCCTGTATTTTTAGTGTAAAAAATTCCGAGTGAAAAAATTTCGAAAAATATTCTTTGTACCGGTCCAGTCCGGCCTAGTGCTCTAGCTCCGCCCCTTATCACTGATAACATAAGCCTAAATGAACATATGCAAATTTGAATAATAAAAAGATCAAATAATCAAGACAAATAATTATAAAATGTGAAGCCGTAAATTAAATGTATATATGTAGGATATGATAAAAGGAGAATGTGATCAACTATATGTGTTCTAGCTCCAAAGCCATCTCTAATTCTTATTCTGCTACTATATATCTTCACGTGGAATAACAAACCAGAAAAGAACGAAGTAAAGAAAATAAACAACACACACAACAATGGCACCTATTACAAGATTATTTACTATTCTCAAACTCTTTGAGTTATGGGCTATTAATCCTGCTTTGCAAGAATCACAATTGAAGCAAAGTTTGCTTTGATCATTGTTCCATCTTGAACAGTCGCCACTTAAAGATGATGTTTGATTGCTTATCCAATATGTTGGGCGCACAAAAGTGAAGTTACATCTTTGTGGTGGCATGCAACATCCAGACTGTCAAGACATCGCCGCCAAACAATACGACATCAAGAAAATTAAAGTACTTAATTTGAATATTTATTCGAATATTTATTAGAATGAATTGATGATCACATACTATGCATGTTCTAATCTTCTTGTCACTGGTATGACTTTTTTCATAAACTCCATCCAACCAAAACCACATTTAAACAACATAATATAATTATTAAGTACGTACTCGGTACTCCTCGTTTAGGTAAAGATTCTTAGTTGACTTTTTGGATGTCCCACTAAGACCATTTGTAGTGGTTAGGTATTAGGAGTCCAAAATGTTAAAGATGGAACTTTTGGACTCCTAATTTCTTACATTGGTGACTAGTTGAAGGTATTAAAAATGGAAAGGGGAGGGGAAGGTCTCAAATATATATAGAAGATGAATTGACAGCAAAAAAAAGGAAAAAGGGAGAGAGAGAGAGAGAGTGTGTGTGTCAGTGCCTGCTGGAGTGCTGGACCGTGCCATTCTTTTAAATGAATTTGACTTCATCTTATACAAAAAAACCTTTTTCATTTAAAGCCCGGTAACTTTTTTATTTATATTCCAAATTTTACAAAAAATATATCGAAATTTATAAAATGTTATGATCTTTCATTTGACACCAATATTGCATATATATATATAAAAAATTTAAAAAAATCTAAAATTTTAATGCTGGAGTTCTTAGGCCAAAAAATACGAAACACAAATTTTTAATTCACGAGGCCTTTACAAATAACGGAATATTCCACTTTAGTTGAACTAAGTTCATTTTTTGTTAATAAAGAACGTTAAAAAAATTAATGAAATTTATTTATTTTTACATCGAAATGTGTCTTTTTGATTTTATAAATAATCAGAGAAAAAAATTAAAGGAAAACATTACTTATAGTAATTTAATTAATGTTTTACTAAATTGACATGTAAAAACATATGCAGAGTGTATTTTATTGACGGTGCTGGAATGCAATAATTAGGAGTCAAAACACTGTTTTCATATGGACGGAGTCTATTTTTGACATTTAGCCTCTTGCACCACTCCAAATGGTCTAAGGGGTTCATATTTCTATTTTAGAAATTGGTTAGTACTCTTAAATGACAGCTTAATCATAAAATATTAAAAACAATATACTTATAACATCATAAGCATTATTAATAACTTCATTATATTGTATATCTACCAAAACTACTTCTCAAAATATACTCGAATTACCTTATTTAATTATGTCATTTTTCAATGAAAACCTCAAGTCATGACAGAGGTAGCAATAAAGAAGGTTACATACAATAATCTTCTGGTCAGAACTTCCAGACCGGAACTTCCGTCCTAACATCTCCATTTGAGGTGGTTCTGGGTGGATTTTTTTTTTTTGAAATTTTGTGAGCATGATGTTTTATATGAAGGCTAGATTATCTTCACACAATTTCAGCTTAAATTTGATCAAAAAGTTAGTTAATTAAAGAAATCATTTAAAAACATTGTGCCAAAATTTATATTTAAAAAACATAGTGTTTTTGAGTAATTGATTTATTTAACTGACTTTCCGATTGAATTTTTAGTTAAAATTTTGTGTATATCATCTATACTTCATTAATAACATGTTCACCAAATATCATCATAAAAATGTACTGGCCACCGGGAACCACTCAAACAACGGAGGATGGATCATGGATGGCGGTTCCGGCCGGCCGGTCCAGAACGTAACGAAGTTGTGAGGTGATCGCGTGAACTTTTCTATGTACGAAGTACATACTATTACTTGAATGATTAAATTTGATATGAGTGATGAGATTTCTAAACATATAACGAGTAAATACATAGAACGAAGTAGCATTTATAAAAGGAAAAAAATGTCTCGAAACAATGCTTTTGATGTACGAATCTACTATATATAGTACCTGTAAAGGCGTGAGAGGTGCAGTGGATAGTATTTCGAAGGAGGAGTAATAGGCCGTGCCCAAGGCACTGCAGGGAACAGAATGAGCGAGACAATTTGGGGAGGAATCCTCGTCCCACTTGCCAAGTACCGTCTTACGAAGCCGGGTGGGGAACTGATCCAGGCTGTATTCCTGGCCGTGGTCGGGGGAACCAGCTGCCGCAGGTTTCCCCGGCAGCTTAACGGCCAGGATTACGAGGACAACCATCACGGCCACTAACAGCAGCACCGAGAGGAAGTGGAGGGCGATCGCATCATCTCCCACGTCTTTTTGCATACAACAACAGTTTGTTTTTATTATGAAGACGTAGAGCACGCAGCCGATTACAAACATCGTAACTGCGCATCCGATGAACCAGATTTGGAGGTGTCTAAGGTTGTTGGCACAAGTTTTGTCTATCAAACCGGCGGCCGCTGCCACGAGGCTGCCTACGGCCAAGGATAGTACAAACATTTCAATATAAATTATATTGCAAAATTCAATGGGTCGTTCCGGCATTTTCAATAATTATTTTGAAGCTTATTAATAATATATGTGACGCTAATAATTAAATTAAGAGGTATTGACCTAAATGGGACTAAATAAATCATTAATTGCCAAAATAGGACTAAAGTTTAAAAATCTCCCAAATAGGAGTTATTATTTATAATTTGACAAAAACACCCTTGAAGCTTGATAATCATTCTGCCGCCAACCAGAACTTCGGACCACCGCCGATCGCCGGTCCCCGCCGGTCGCCGCCGGTCGCCGCCGGTCACCGCCGGTCGCCGGACGTTACTGCTACCTCAAAACCAGCCGTCATTGTAGATCTCATCACTGCCGTTGTAGATATGATTGTCGCCGCTGCAGATCTGCCAGACACCGCCGGAGATCTGGTCAGATCTAACCTGCATCGACCGCCAGCCACCGCTATTGTAGATCCGACCACAGTCGCAACTAATCCGGCACCTCCATTGCAAATCTGGCCGCTATTGTTGCAGATCTGGCCGTCCCTAGCACGAATGCCAACATTTTTGTCAAAATGCCAAAAACGAATGGAGAATGCCAACTTAATGGCATTTTCAAAGAAAAATACAAAAAATTTGTAGAATAAGAATGCCATTTTGATGGCATTTTCAGAGCTCAACTTGGCAATTTTTATCAAACAAAGAAGAGATGGAGCAAGTGCAATGAAATAGAAGAGAGGAAGAGAGAACCAGAGAAGAGGAGAGGAAGGACGGGGAGAATAATCTGACCTTCGAAGAAGAGAAGAAAATCTCCACGGCAGCGGACTTCGCAGCGGCGGGGGCGGCGGATCTGACTGGGCGGCGACGGCGATGGATCTGACTGGGCAGCAGCGGCGATGGCTTCGACTGGGCAGCGGCGGCGATGGCTTCGACTGGGCAGCGGCGACAGACTTCTCATCCGTGGCGGCGGCCTTCGAGCTAGGGTTTGCTTGTTCTTGTGCAAGAGGAAAGAGAAGTTGGGTGGAAAGGGAAAGGAAGCTGAGCAGGAGGAGATGTTGCGCAGGGGAAAAGATGGCGTGGGAAAAGAGGGGAAAAAAAAGAAAGAATAAGGGTAAATGAGTAATTTAATCCTATTTAGGTAAAAAAAAATATGCATAGTCCTATTTAGGAATTTCAGGAACATTTTAGTCCCATTTAGGACAAAAAAGTCTTAAATTAATTAATACTATCGTAATAAGCTAAGCTAAGATGGAACAATCTTTCTTTGTGTCTCATCTCATCGATCTCCGCCATATTTATAGCGTGGAATATTAATTAATTCAATTCGCAGAAACATATACCAGCTGGCCTCCAACCAAATGTATTTTATAGTCAAAGCGCATCTAGAAGTAGAAGTTACGGTTATTGGGGGGCATAAGCGCGCATTTAAGGTTTGAGGTAATAATTGTATAACCATAAGAAAAAGTTCCCACTTATATTACTCATGGATGAGCGGTGGACAAAAAATGCGATTTCAAATTGTGTTCAAGGTTTACAATATAACGACTACTTGTAATCACTAAAGATTAACGTCGTACGCAGGGCGGAGCCTGCGCCGGTATATAAAAAAATTAGAAATAATTGTACACAAAATTTTTTACATTAAAAATTAAGTCATTTTTAAATTTTGGGATAGGCCAGAGCCTAGGTTAGCCCACCCCTAGCTCCGCCCATGATCGTACGTAGATGAATATACTTCCTCCATTAATATTGGTTGCAACAGTTATTAGAGACAAAATTCTCTCGTTCAATTATTAGTCCGCTTACATATGAGAGAGAAAATTTCTCATCTCAATTATTAGTCTGCTTATCTTATCTTATACTCAAAAGCACTATATATGAGAAAAAAATTATCCGCTTAAGCATTAGTCCGTATATCTTATCTTATTTTAATTATCTTATCTTATCTTATCTTATCTTATCTTATCTTATCTTATCTTATCTTGTCTTCTCTTGTCTTGTCTTGTCTTGTCTTGTCTTGTCTTGTCTTATCTTATCTTATCTTATCTTATCTTATATACTAAATAAAAGTACTACGTATGAGAGAGAGAGAGCATAATTCACCCGCTCAATTATTAGTCCGCTTACATTATACTTAGAGGTACTACATATGAGAGGGAAAATTCTCCATTCAATTATTAGTCCGCTTATGTTATACCTAAAAGCATTATATATGAGAGAAGAAATTCGCTCGTTCAATTATTAGTCTATTTATCTTATCTTATACCTAAAAACACTACATATGTAAGAGAAAATGTCCCTGTTCAATTATTAGTCCGCTTGTTTAGTATATATACTTAAAAGCATTACATATTAGAGAGAAAATTATTCCGCTAAATTATTAGTTCATTTATCTTCTTATATACCTAAAAAACATTTTTTGAAGTAGTGCTTACGTTATATTTATATTTAATGTCTAAAGTTAATGAACGTTAATGGACATTACATTCATAAAAAAAATTAATGAACGTTTTAGAAGAACCAATAATTACGTAAGCCTCTTTTTTAATGGAAACTCGCATCTATTCATATCATAAGTTTCAGGATCATTATATCAATCAAAGGAAAATCAAATCTGACATCAACTAATCTCCAACAACTACGACTATAAACCCTGTGATTAGACTTATAGACGGTCACCCCTGAAAGAGCAATACGAATCGATAACCACGAAGCGGGCCTGACACAGCTATCCCTGGTCCCATAGATCCAAACACTCCTAATGACATAAAAAAGGCTAAATTTCCAAACAAACTCACAAACCTAACAACATAGACGTTAACAAGAATCCAAATGATAAAATAATAATAACTAGTAGAATAACTTTCACGGACCCTAGCACCTCGTACAATTCATGGAGGAGGCTGTACCATTGGTACCACTCTAATTGATCCTCCTTTGTCGATCGAAATTTGGCCTACTCGAAACCCGTGCAACTCTCCTCGTCCCGTACTAGTAACAAAACCATCACTAGCGGTCATCTTCTTCGCTATCGAGCCCTGTGATGCATTCATCTTTCCTTGCTACCATGCCTTGCTGCTTTGCGTTGCCCCAAACAAAACCCTCGTAGCCGCAACCCTCGTGGCCGAAGGAGAGATAACCTGCAACCCTCGCGCCGCAAAACCCTCTTGGGAAGAGATAACCTGCAAAAGAAGAGAAAGAGCAATACAAGCACCAACCTTCGTGGCCGAAGGAGAAGAATCACCGCAGCCCCAGACACAGCAACCACGTGCCAACATGCACCAAATAATCGCCGCAATAGTAATCGAAGCAACCATGCATGGCCGTTCTTCGTCCTCGACGAAAACGGAGGATTGAAACTCTAGCTAGCAGGGTATAGCCCTAGAGAGAATTGCGTAAACCTCTTATACTCTACTTGGGACAAGAGTCCATTATTGTAATTTTAATTGTATTGAGCATCAAGCCTAATCTGTTAATATTTAGAACCTAAAAATATTGAACATTGTAATATCTGATTCATATCAACTAATTCACTTTTTTTTTCTTTTTTCTTTTATCATTTTTTAAAATATATTCATACTTAACTCATATGATAATAGCAATAATAGTAATAATAATAAAAATAGGAATAGTAATAGTAATAGTAATTATAGTAATAATAATAAACATCTCATACATAGCACTTTTATTATTAGTAATAATAAAAAATTAATAACAAAAACTTCATAACACTTTTATTATAACTATTATTACTGTTGGATAATTGATACCCATATTGTAGGAAAAGGAAAGATTGAACAAGAATGTAAGAGAAGAAGATATAAGTTGTATAATGAATGAAATGTGAGTTTTTATGAGTTATAAGCCTCCTATAAGGAGTATATAGGGAAAATCCGGGTCTGGACCTCTAATACAGGCCTGACAGACCCGGTTACATAAATGGGCTGATAGTATAAAAAGCTAATCTAGAACATTTGAATAATAATGTACAATAATATGAATCCGCTAAACGTGTGTGGGCCGCTGTCCAGGCCCAGTATTCGGCAGACCGGGGGGTCGGAGTCCATATACTCCATCAGGAGTCCCCCACTCCCTGAGTCGAGAGTACTCGAGGCGAAAGGGAGTAGTCCAAACTGTAGCTGCAACGTCCTTCTGTCTTTGGTTTCTTTCTCTTCGGCCGGGGGACCACCACCCTCGTCAATGATGGGGAGGTGCCTCGTTAAAAACCTTTACTAGGAATAAACCCAGTGGGAAAAAATCCTAATAAAGGGAAAAAGAGTACACCTAGCGCCCCCAACATGAAACAAGGAAGGTAGGCCCCCTCCGGTATACTCACTTTTGTCTAGCTCAAACCGTCTTCATCTGGCTCATCTCTCGTTCCTGCTCATGCGTGATATTTTCTCCTCATCTAGAAACTCTGACCCCTCAGTCCCCCAGTGCCCACTCTTTGAGGCGAGTGGAGACGAGGTAAAAATGAGTAAGGTCATCTCTGTACCTACACATTTAACATACATATAAATTTTTTCTTGGGATTTATGTTTCCAATCGAGAGTTTATCACTTGAAACAAGTGGAGATGTGAATTGTTAATGTAATGATAAAATACTTAGTAGAATGGATGTGTCAGCCATTCGTAAGCAACGGTCGCCACTCAAGGAATGACTAAGACCGGTCTTCGTGCCCGACTTGGTCGGGGCTTTGTCGTCATGTCCGACTTGGTCGGGGCTTTGTGCCTGAGAGTCATGGCTTTAAATCCTAGTGATGGGTCTCAAGCCACACTCTACTAGGCATTTGATCATAAGTGCGTGATAGTGTGACATTCGCCCGACAAAAAACTATGATTTAAATAAATATGAAAATTAAAGAGTACTTATCTTTTTAAAGTGGGCTGAATCTGTTGCAAGAACCACGGCCCTCCGTTTTTGTTGAGACTGGTTCTGGACTAAATGTTATCTGCTGCCCTGTTGGAAGTATACTATAGAAACATCAAGATCATAAACACACTTTTTCATTCACTTTTTAAAGAGGAAAAACCCAATATACATTGGATGAAAAAACCTCTTACGCACTCCCTATTTTTATCTACAAGTTGAGCATTTGATAAGTCCGTATTTAGACACGTATTTGATGCGTGTTGGGATTGGATTTTGATGGTTTTCCTAGATTTAAGTTGTTGCAAGTCTTAATTTTAGCTCAAGTTATGTTTAACATGCGTTGGTTCAAGTTTTGTTGCATTTGGAGTCAAAATGAGGAATTTAGAGTTGAACATCGGCACTTGAGGAGCAATCGGGATAATTCGAGATGCATTCGAGAGTGGATTGAGAGCTTTGGAGGTCACCGGGAGGTTCACGATGAAGATTTGATGACAAAAGAGCTCTAGGATTGGCTATGGGATCAAAAGAAGATGAATGAAGCTGGAAAACGACGATCAGGATGACCTTTGGTCAATCGTTCAAGCATATCTCTTTGTATAAGCATCCAATGTACACGATTCAAGTTCCATATGAAAGCCAACTTCAAGGGCTACAAATCATATGAAGACATCATTCCGAGAATCTGAGAGGATCAAGGTGAAAACAGATGATGAAGTCAGATGATCTCTGTTGCGATTTCAGAAAGACACCTTCCACCGTTTTGATCATATCTCTTGATTGGATGATTCAAATCACATTCGGCAAATTGGGATGGATAGAGGACTTCATTATCTACAACTTTCATGAAGGAAGTTTTGTCAAATTCGGACTAGAAAAACGCTGAAAAAGCACGGACGCACGACCGTGCGTAGAAGTACGCACGATCGTGCGTAAGAGCGAAAACGACCATGAAGCTACTGCCATGTACGCACGATCGTGCGTACCAGGCCACGCACGATCGTGCGTACACCCGAGACGCGGATTTCAACCCTTTTTTTAGTCCCAGTTCAGCCCAAACTCATCTGTTTTCTATAAATAAGACCCCCATACCCATATTTTGAGGTGACGAACATTACGGAGAGGCCTAGGGACGAATTTAACACCGTTTTTACACTATTTTCTTCCAAGACCCTGGGATTATTTGTAAGTTCATCTTTTTAATTAATGACAATTTATTCTATTCATCTCAATTCTGTTGATTCTTCAATTATGAATTGTGAGTAGTTTAATTAGGGATTTGGGGTTGATGAAGGGGTTAATCATGATGTATGGCTAGATTCTTGACGGTTTAATTGCATGAATGCCGTTTAATTTGTGTTTGAATAATTTAATTGATATCTCTTGTAACCTAGACTGCAGCTAGAATTACAATTGCATGTAGAATGAATTAAGAGAGATCTAATTTGTTCTAGGACACATTCACACACACTTAATCGTTCGCTAAGAGATTAGTAGCGATTAAGGGGCCGTAAGCTCGCTCGTCTTGGCAATAATTTAGGATCCTGTCGCATGAGAGATCAGCCTGGTCTCCTAAATTATTGTACTCTACGCCGCGAGAGCGGTAAGAACTTAGTAATGATTAGCTAGGCTCAATTAAATTAAATTCATGTAATTAGGCCTGATCTGCCAGAAATCTGGTTACCCCGGAATCAATTCCTATTCCCTTCGTCGTTAATTGAGAAGAAACCACTTTTATTTTAATCGTTCAATTCGCATTAGTTTAATTTTAATTCACCAATCAAATCTCGCACACTTGCATTTATTTATTTTATTTCTTTTTAATCGCTGAATTTAGTTAATCTTTAATTCCCTTTTGTCCGTCCCTGTGGAGACGATACTCGTACTTTCAACCACTATTCTACAATCTTTTTAAGTGCGAGAAAACACACATCAGCATTCAATCTCATGAGTAATGCACGAAGTAAAAATAAACTGAAAAGAATCCACCCTCACCTTCTCACGTTCATGCATGAAGTGAGTGGTTTGGGTTTGATTCATGCTTACGTAATAAATGATAATGCAAGCTATTTAGGATGACTAGGATGACACTTGGCATATTATGAATACTTGGATGCTCAAGTTTACACCCTACATTCACCCCCTTAAACTTGATCACTCCTTTGTTGTCTGCACTCCTATCTTCTCTTGTAAATCAACAAACCTCTGCCTTCCAAGGGGTTTGGTCAAAATATCAGCCAACTGAGTTTCTGTCTTGGTGTATTCCAGCTTTAACACTTCTTTTTCAACACACTCGTATGAAATGAATCCTGGTATCTATGTGTTTACTCCTTTCATGATGAACCGGGTTTCTTGCAAGGGCAATGGCAGACTTGTTGTCCACCTTAAGAACTGGGTTCATACACCTCTTTCCTGACAAACTTTCCATTAGTTTTGTGAGCCAAATTGCTTGACAAGTCCTCCAGTAGCAAATGTGTATTCATCTTCACATGAAGATAGGGCAACCACTCTTTGCTTTTGTAAAACCCATGTGATTGGACTACTTCCCAAGAAGAATATAATTCAGATGTGCTCTTCCTATCATCAATATCCCCTGCCAGATCGCTGTCACTATAGCCTATAAGACATTCATTTCCTTGGCCTCTCATGTACACACAGCCCTTGTTAATTGTCCCCTTTATGTATCTCAGAATTTGATTTACTGCATTCATGTGTGCAACTGAAGGCACCTCCATATATCTGCTCATTATTCCTACTGAGTAAGCAAGATCAGGGCGAGTGTTTACCAAATACCTCAGGCTTCCTATGACACTTCTATGCATGGTGGAGTCTACTGGCATTTCCCCATCATTCTTACTAAATTTGCTTCTTGGTTCCATGGGTATACAACATGGATTACACTCTCTCATACCCATCTTCTCAAGGATCCTTTTGGCATAGCTGGTCTGAAACAGGGTTGTAGCTTCTTTTCTTTGATTCACTTCAATTCCCAAATAGTAGCACAAGAGTCCAAGATCACTCATTTCAAACAAATTCATCATGTCCTTCTTAAAGCCTTGAATAAGCTTGTGGCTAGAACCTGTGATGATGAGGTCATCTACATAAACCCCAACAATGATCATGTCTGATTCTGTCTTCTTCATATACAATGTATGTTCATAGGTGCACTTTATGAAGCTCAAAGATTTCAGACATGTATCTAGCTTCTCATTCCATGCCTTAGGAGCCTGCTTTAGGCCATACAAAGCCTTATGAAGTCTTAGCACTTTGTGTGGATTTTTTTTCATCTCCAAAACCCTCTGGGTGCATCACATATACCTCTTCCTTCAACTCCCCATGTAGAAATGTTGTTTTCACATCTAGATGATGAACATTCCATTCCATATGTGCAGCATGTGCAAGTAGGATTCTCACAGTTTCCATCCTTGCAACTGGGGCAAATACCTCAGTGTAGTCTACCCCATATCTCTGAGCATATCCCTTTGCTACTAACCGGACCTTGTACTTGATTATCTAACCTTTTGGATTCTTTTTTAACTTAAAGATCCACTTCAGCCCAACTGCCTTATGACCCTTTGGTAAGTCAATCAACTCCCAAGTCCCATTCTTTTGTATAGAATCAATTTATAGAGTCGTTGCTTCTCTCCGATTCTCACACTCTGGAGCTTCTTTGTAGTTTGATGGTTCTTCCAATGTCAAGAAACACAACCCCACCTCTTCACCTATTTCTGTCGTAGTATCATAAAGTTCTTGCAACGACCTGAAGTTTAAAGGCTCAGAGCTTGAACTTGAAGTGCTAGATGAACTATGTGAGATTGTTGGAGATCCATGGGGTGTTGATGGTAGTGATATATCACTGTTTTCTGAGTAATGTGAGTCATTGCCAGATTGACCTTCATCTCTTCTTCCTTCTTTCAAAGTAATTATGAAAGTATTTCTGGTGTGCTCTTCGTCATTGTCTTGATGAGATTCCCATTCCCAGCCTTTGTCTTCCTCAAATACAACATCTCTGCTCACTAGAATCCTCCTTTTAACTCGATCAAACAATCTATAAGCCTTTGATCCTTCTTCATAACCAAATAGGACAGTCTTCATACTTCTATCTGCAAGTTTAGTAGAATGTGATAATACTACTTTGGCATGAGCCAAGCATCCAAATACACGCAGATGTTATACATTTGGAGGCCTGCCATACCATGCTTGATAGGGAGTCATCTCATCCACACTCTTGGTTGGTGCTCTATTCAGCAAATAAACTGATGTTCTAACTGCCTCACCCCAGTAACAAGCTGGCATTCCTTTGTTTTTTAACAAACTTCTTGCCATTCCAACAATAGTTTGATTTCTTCTTTCTACCACTCCATTTAGTTGGGTGAGTAAGTTGTTGTCAGGTGTCTTTTAATGACTTCATCATTACAGAATTGCTTGAACTCATCTGAGGTAAACTCTCCCCCTTTATCTGTTCTGAAGCACTTCATTTTCCTTTCAACTTCATTTTCTAGTAAGTTCTTGAATCTTTTGAAAGATTCAAATGCCTCCCTTTTCAGTTTTATCAAGCCTACCCACATAAATCTTGTGTAATCATCTACAAGTAGCAAAAAGAACTTGTTACCTCCTGGGGTAGGTGGTGAGATAGGGCCACAGAGGTCTCCATGTACCAACTCAAGTTTCTCCTTGGCTCTGAAGGTTGTCTTGTAAGGATATGAAGTTCTGTGTTGCTTGCCCACCAAACATCCATCACATACTTGGTTTACCTGAGATATCTTTGGCATTCCATCAACCATCTTTTGACTTGACAATTTCTTGAGTGCTTGAAAATTTAAATGCCCATATCTTGCAAGCCACAACCAGGACTTATCTGCAAGACTTGTTAATAAGCAAATTCTTTCTGCTATCTTCACTTTTGCAATAAAAAGTTTGTTTGGTTGCCTCAGTACTTTGATCATCAGTCTAGCATTGCTGTCATGAATTCTCAGCTCACCCCCTTTGATTGTTACATGACTACCATTCTCATCAAGCTGTCCAATACTGATAATATTACTCTTTAGTCTCGGAATGTAATACACATTTGACAAGACTAAATGCTCACCATTGCTGCATTGGAACATTACAGACCCCTGCCCTTCTATATTAATCATTGAACCATCACCAAATCTCACTCTACCTAGTACAGTTTTCTCCATTTCAGTAAAGTGAGACTTGTTACCTGACATATGATTACTTGCTCCTGTGTCAAGATACCACTTTGACTTCTCCTCTTCACTAGTCTTCAGAGTATGAGCTTTGGTTAGTTCACACGATTCTATCATCAATAAGGCTGGTTCTTCTGCTTCTTCTTGTTCAGTAATGTGGGCTTGTTCTTCTTTCTCTTCTGATCAACATTCTGAGGAAAAATGCCCCATTTTTTCACAGTTATAACATTTGATCTTAGATTTTCAAACTTTTTCTTTTGTTGAGATTCTTCCTCTCCCCTTTTGGTCCAGTTATTTCTGCCTCTGCCATGTCCTCTTCCTCTTCCACCTCTATTAGTTCCTTGTTCTCTTGTGTTTCTTTTTGATGATTCACTCTCTTCTCTTGCTCTCCACTCAGCCTGAGTAAGAAGTGTTGTTTCATCCTCCTTTGAGCCATAATCCTGCATCCTTTCTTCATATGCCTTGAGAGATCCTATGTAACACCCCGGCCCCACCGGACCCGAGGTAGTTACTCTGGACCAATAGTACTGTCCCCACAAACCACCACAAGCCTTTACCGCGCACTTTGTCCTCACTCATGCGCGCCCTGAGAAACTTCCCAGGGGGTCACCCATCCCAAGACTACTCCCGTGCAAGCACGCTTAACTTTGGAGTTCTTGGGGAATGAGTTCCCTTAAAAGGAGATGCACCTCTGTTGGTATGAGTAGTACTATTAATCCGTTTATATTAAATCTCAAGTGTTACAATCACCCCCACTTAGGATCGCAACGTCCTCGTTGCGCCCTTAAACCAATCTCAATCATACCCCAGAATCTTTCCCCCTGCTAAGTGCCCGCCCGATATCCAACGGATCAACACACTGTCGCAGGGTTGCTCTGATACCACCTGTAACACCCCGGCCCCACCGGACCCGAGGTAGTTACTCTGGACCAATAGTACTGTCCCCACAAACCACCACAAGCCTTTACCGCGCACTTTGTCCTCACTCATGCGCGCCCTGAGAAACTTCCCAGGGGGTCACCCATCCCAAGACTACTCCCGTGCAAGCACGCTTAACTTTGGAGTTCTTGGGGAATGAGTTCCCTTAAAAGGAGATGCACCTCTGTTGGTATGAGTAGTACTATTAATCCGTTTATATTAAATCTCAAGTGTTACAATTGTAACACCCCGGCCCCACCGGACCCGAGGTAGTTACTCCGGACCAATAGTACTGTCCCCACAAACCACCACAAGCCTTTACCGCGCACTTTGTCCTCACTCATGCGCGCCCTGAGAAACTTCCCAGGGGGTCACCCATCCCAAGACTACTCCCGTGCAAGCACGCTTAACTTTGGAGTTCTTGGGGAATGAGTTCCCTTAAAAGGAGATGCACCTCTGTTGGTATGAGTAGTACTATTAATCCGTTTATATTAAATCTCAAGTGTTACAATTGTAACACCCCGGCCCCACCGGACCCGAGGTAGTTACTCCGGACCAATAGTACTGTCCTCACAAACCACCACTAGTCTTTACCGCGCACTTTGTCCTCACTCATGCGCGCCCTGAGAAACTTCCCAGGGGGTCACCCATCCCAAGACTACTCCCGAGCAAGCACGCTTAACTTTGGAGTTCTTAGGTAATGAGCTCCCTTAAAAGGAGATGCACCTCTGTTGGTATGAGTAGTACTATTAATCCATTTATACTAAATCTCAAGTGTTACAATCACCCCCACTTAGGATCGCAACGTCCTCGTTGCGCCCTTAAACCAATCTCAATCAAATCAAATCCCAGAATCCTCCCCCGCTAAGTGCCCGCCCGATATCCAACGGGTCATCACACTGTCGCGGGGTTTCTCTGATACCACCTGTAACACCCCGGCCCCACCGGACCCGAGGTAGTTACTCCGGACCAATAGTACTGTCCTCACAAACCACCACTAGCCTTTACCGCGCACTTTGTCCTCACTCATGCGCGCCCTGAGAAACTTCCCAGGGGGTCACCCATCCCAAGACTACTCCCGAGCAAGCACGCTTAACTTTGGAGTTCTTAGGTAATGAGCTCCCTTAAAAGGAGATGCACCTCTGTTGGTATGAGTAGTACTATTAATCCATTTATACTAAATCTCAAGTGTTACATCCTATGATTGCATCAGATGTCTTCGTCTCCAAATCAACAAATTCTTCTATGGTGGATGCAATTTGCAGGAATCTGGGTGTAATGGATCCCAACAGTTTCTTTACTACCTTTACTTCTTCCACAGTGTTTCCCAGTCCTCTCAGCTTTGTGACTATGATCTGCATTTTTCCAGCATAATCATCTATACTTTCTCCTTCATTCATCTTCATGGATTCAAATTCTCTTAGTAGTGACTGACTCCTTACTTCCTTAACTTTATCAGCCCCTAGATTCATGTTGCTCAACATATTCCATGCTTCCTTAGCCGTTCTCTTGGCACCAAGTTGCAATAGAGTGTCCTCACTTATCCCTTGATAAATTGCTGCTAACGCCGTCTTATCATTGCGTTTCTCAACAGCCCCTTGACTCTCTACTGCATCCCACACCCCTTGGTCCATCATAAAGACTTCCATTTCAATAGCCCAAGCTGCATAGTTGGTCTTAGTGAGCATAGAATATCTCAGATTGATAGTTTCCTTCTCATGTGAGTTTGCTTCATCACTTGAATCTCTCGACATAGTGATTTACTTCCGTGGAGCTCTATACCAAATGTTGGAAGTAAAAACACACACATATATAGAACCACGGTATACTATATTAAGGAAGAAACGAGCATAGAAACATCAAGATCATAAACACACTTTTTCATTCACTTTTTAAAGAGGAAAAACCCAATATACATTGGATGAAAAAACCTCTTACGCACTCCCTATTTGTATATACAAGTTGAGCATTCAAGCTCATGAGTAATGCATGAAGTAAAAATAAATTGAAAAGAAACCACCCTCACCTTCCCACGTTCATGCATGAAGTGAGTGGTTTGGGTTTGATGCATGCTTACGTAATAAATGATAATGCAACTTATTTAGGATGACTGATGAGTGTTTTCTCGCACTTAAAAATGATGTAGTAAAGTGGTTGAAAGTACGAGTATCGTCTCCACAGGGACGGACAAAAGGGAATCAAGAATTAATTAAATTCAGCGATTAAAAAGAAAATAAAATAAAAGCGTCGTGCGAGATTGGTTGGTTTGGAAAATAAAACTAATACGAACAATTAAACTAGGGGGTTCTTTCTAATTAATGACGAAGGGAACATGGATTGATTCCGGGGTAATCAGATTTCTGGCAGAACACGCCTAATTACATGAATTTAATTTAATTGAGCCTAGCTAATCATTACTAAGTTCTTACCGCTCTCGCGGCGTAGAGTACAATAATTTAGGGGACCAGGCTGATCTCTCATGCGACAGGATCCTAAATTATTGCCAAGACGAGCGAGCTTACGGCTCCTTAATCGCTACTAATCTCTTAGCGAACGATTAAGTGTGTGTGAAGGTGTCCTAGAATAAATTAGATCTCTCTTAATTCATTCTACATGCAATTGTAATTCTAGCCGCGGTTCCAGGTTACAAAAGATATCAGTTAAATTATTCAAACACAAATTAAACGGCATTCATGCAATTAAACCGACAAGAATCTAGCCATCAATCATGATTAACCCCTTCATCAATCCCAAATCCCTAATTAAACTACTCACAATTCATAATTGAAGAATCAACAGAATTGGGATGAATAGAAATAATTGTCATTAATTAAAAAGATAGAACTTACAAAGAATCCCTTAATCTTGAAGAACAAGGCTTGAAAAGCTCTCAAAAATCGAAATAGGGTTTATCTCTCTAAGCTCATCCCCAAAAACAGGCAAAACAGGGGCTTATTTATAGAAAAATCCGAAAACGGGCCGAAAATCAGGCCGCGCGGTCGTCCGCACGTAGTGCGGGTCACCGCGCGGTCACGCGCGCGTTTTTTCCGTCTTCCGACTTTCGCTCCGCCCGCGCGGTGTGCGGGCGCCGCACTATGCAACCGCGCGGGTACTTCTGGGGGCTATTTCTGGACCGCGCGGTGTGCGGTTTTGGCCGCGCGGTGTGCGGTTTCGGCCGCACGGTGTGCGGTTTCGGCCGCACATAGTGCGGTTCAGACTTCTTGAATTCTTGCTCTCAGAATCACCCGCGGGGCGTGCGGAACCGCACCGCGGGGCGCGCGGATTGCTCTAGAACCGTTTTCTTGCTATTTTCTTCCCCGTTTGCTCCCGGATACTTCTTTAATCAATCCAAAGGCCGTTTCTTCATCAAATCTTCGCCGTGAACCTTCTGGTGGCCTCCAAAACTCTCAAATCTCTCTCGAATGTTCTCCAACTCTTCCCGATTGCTTCTCTAAGCGCCGATGTCGGTCTCTAACTTCTTCAAATCAACTCCAAATGCAATGAAACTCGATCCAACGCCTGCTAAACACAACTTGAGCCAAAATTGAGACTTGCAATGCCTTAAAGCCAGGAAAACCATCAAAATCCGACCCGGACACGCATCAAATGCGTGTCTAAATACAGACTTATCAGACTCCCCCACACTTAAGGTTTTGCTTGTCCTCAAGCAAATCGAACAACGGGACTTACGATAATCACCACACGAAATTTAAAATAGTTAGCATACACACGTAGTTAAAGGGATATTCACAGGACAACCAATCTAAACCAAGAAAATTCTTTCCTAAACTACACCTTTGTACTCAAGCTAAACTATTTGACGTGCACTTTGTCGTGAGTGCACTCAAAGTAAATTCAATACAACACTTATACGTAGTATAGTGAAGTAGAGTTCGTATCCACAGGGAAAGGAATAACTTTCTTTTTATGAATATAGTAGATAAAGGGGGGGTTTTGTTTGTTGAGTGATTTAATTAATTTAAACACGAAGATGAACGAGTTATATGAGATTAAATTCAAGAATAAAAGGGACTTGGTCTTGCTACTTTCCACTTGTTGATATATTTTAGTCGATCATTGTTATATTCATAACTTATCCCCTCTCGAATACTCAATCGCGGAGTATAACCAGTTCATCGAGGGTAGTTATTAACAACGACCGTTCATTAATAACCCTTACTATTAATCAAATATAGAACAACGCCGTATACCGATATAATAGTAGCATTTAATCTCTTTAACTCCTTGATGAAATCAATTGAGATTGATAACCTCAACGCAACGGTTTTGGTTTAACCAACAAAATTGATCCCTCTTAAGTTTATTAACCACGACCGTGCATTAACAAACCGAAGTTACTTACTTGTGAAACCTTCAACGTTTAACCATCGGTTCATTGAACGTTTCTAGTAATAATCAATGTTGGAACGTTAACTAATCGTCACTTAGCCACCCTCCAACAATGATATAGAATGAGATTAAGGGAAGAATTAATAATCAAAAGGAGAAAGTAAGAAAATAACTCACAACTTTAATAATCAATCAAGCTTCAAGAGCAAAACCAAGAAATGGAAGTTTAGCTCCTCATTTGGAGACTAAACATGCTAAAAGAAATATAGAGAAATGCTATTCTAAACTGAGCTTAAGAGTATATAGGAATTGGTGTTTAAAAGTGAAGGAAAGGAGGTGTATTTATAGGCTTTTTGAGGTGCAGGATCGAGTACTCGATCGAGTATGTATACATACTCGATCGAGTATGTATAGAAATCAGAATTTGGTCAATACTCGATCAATACTCGAGTAGATTTTATGTGCATACCCGATCGAGTATATAAGCATACCCGATCGGGTATAGACACTCGAACGTGGGAAGATCTTCTCCTGCATGTTCCTTTGTTTTCGGATCCGATCCGATTTGAAATGTCAACCAGATACCCGATCGAGTATATGTATATACTCGACCGAGTATAGACCAAAATCAGGATTTTTCCTTCTTTTGTCTTGTACTCTTGCACCTTCCTTCACCATTGATCATTTGATTGATCTTGGACCTGTTTAAGCTCAGAATAAACCTAATCTAAACAAATTACAAGAATTTAACAAACTAAACTATTACACCGAAAGTGTGTAATTTCCGAGATATTAAACAATCAAAACTAACTAAAAACGTAAATAAACATACGGAAATTACAAACGTATCAACTCCCCCACACTTAGTTCTTTACTCGTCCTCGAGTAAAGTCAAATGTTCAAACAGTTTAAGACCATTCCGTGAGTTCAAGAAAGAAATTAACTAAGATCACCAAGAAATAAGAAATGATTTTACAAACAACATTCTCTCTTGGGTTTTATGATCTTCTATGCTCCATCTTCTTGCCTCTTCTTCCTCTTCTTCTCTTTTTTCTCTTTTTCTCCTCTTTCTCCCCAAAAGATCAAGTGAGTTCCTGCACACAGAAAAATATTCCTCTCATATCTCTCATTTTGCCTAGGAGCCTTTTCAGGTTTTCATCCTAGCATCTCTTTGTGTTTTTCCATCCTCCCTAACTCACTGATTATCAATTTTTTTTTTTAAAGCCATTTTTGCTTAGATTGCCCATTTTTTGGGTTTTCAACCTAACTAGCATTTCAATTCTTTTATCCATTTTTCTCTTCTTCTTTTTTTTTTTTTTTTTTTTACAAAGGGTAAAAGAAATTCATGCATAGTAAAAGGTGGAAAATAAAATTACATACCATGAGTAATCTCCTCCCCCACACTTAGTTGAAGCACTGTCCCTAGTGCTCACCTTCACCGCCGTAGTAGCCGCCTCCAAAGCCTCCTCCAAAGCTCCCATCGCCCATGTGGGTGTCGCCGCCATCATCCCCTCCATCAAAACCTCCACCCCCGGAGCTAGATCCTCCGAAATTGCCCCATTGAGTGGGGTCATACCAAGAGGGGGGTGGTGGTGGTTGAGCCATGGTGTGGAATTGGCCTTGATGAGCCATGTAGGAATACATAGGTCCATAGAACCTACGTTGATCTTCTTCATACCTTCGGTTATCTTCGGCCCGTTGCTTTTCTAGTCTTTGAAATCCCGCCCTTTGTTCCTCCCGATATTTACCAACTTCATTGGTAACTCTATTGAATCCGTCAAGCAGTTGTTGGAAGTAAGCGGGGGGTGGGGAAGCTTGGTTCGGTTCGGGCATGTGGTGATGTGCAACCTCGGGTTCTTGGTACTCGGGTTGAGGCTCTTGGTCGGGTTGGTCTTCGGGGAGATCTTGGGCTTGCGGTTCTTGGAGATGTGGTGGAAGGGCGTGAGGGAATAGGTAGTGAGGCTCCTCGAACTCCGGTCTGTAGCGTAGTTTGGGGGTGTCCGGGTTTGGCAGTAGGAAGTATTGCACAGGTTGTACGTGTATGACCCAATTGTACATGTTTTTTGGTTGGTCTCCAATATAGACCGTGTGGGAGAAAGATGTACATCCCGAGCGTCCTAACCAACCCATATCCATTAAGCAATAGTCGGGTATAGGGGAGTTATCCGTATACCCGAACCTACTTGCCAAGTGCATTATCACTCCACCCACAACTATGGCCCCTTTTGCTAAGCTTTCTTTCTTTAAATGTGCCCACATGAGATTGCACAGATTAAAGTCCACGTGGCGACGGGATAAGGCCACGGACATCAAACACACGTCCCCGATTCTAGTGTGATGGTTGTTGGGACGGCCAAGCAAACAATTTGCCAAGAATTTTAGGAACAACCGGAGCACGGGGTGTTGGACATGACTAATATACATTTGGGAGGATTTAAAGTTCACTTCCCCGGTCATCTTTGTCCATAGGGAGTGCCCAAAGATGGTGTTATCCGAGATGGTTCTCTCGTAGGGCACCGGGATGCCAAAATGTTCAGCAAACTCGAGTTTCGTGATTGAATAGTTTCGGTTAAATAGACGAAACTCGAGTCTATCATCCCTAAAATCCGCCTCATCACTCTCAAACTTCACCGAACTCAAGAATTCGTAGATAATTCGGTCATCAGAATTGTACTTCATATTGAAAATACGGTCCATATCTAATGCATGAAAGAATTTTCTACAACTCTTATAGACTCCTAATTCATGTAGAGCATCATGGCATAGAAAACGGGAAGGTTTTACTTGCCTTTGTGTTGTTGCTAGGAGTCTAGTTCGGTGCTCGGCGTCGGCGGGAATGATGTCTTCAAAGCCCGGGATAGGTGCTATGGTGATTGAGCTCTCTCCCCTATTCTTCCTTGGTGCCATTGTTGATTAATTTGAGCTTGAAATCCAAAAATTCGAATGGGGGTAGGGTTTTTTTGGATTTGTTGGATATTTGGGGAAAAGGGGATTTTTGGGTATAGATATGGAGAGGAGAGTGAGGGGAGTATTTTGGTGGTGAAATGGGATGATTTGGTGAAGGATTGGGTGAGATATGGTAGAGAGAAGGTCCAAAAATGGAGTTTTGGGGGAGGGTTGTTCGAAATTGGGGAGAGTTTGGGGAAGATGAAGTGTTTTTGGGGTTAATTTGGTGTTATATCCGCAGGGGTACCCGATCGAGTATCCCTGTATACCCGATCGGGTACCGGAGGCAGGGTTCCAGGAAGGCTGATTTCGGTGTATACTCGACCGAGTATATACCTATACTCGATCGAGTACAGGAGGCAGGGGGTCAGAGAAGTTGTTTTTGCACCTATACTCGACCGAGTATTGATATGTACTCGATCGGGTATAGGAGGCAGGGGTTATTTGTTTTCATTTTTCCACGAATACTCGATCGAGTGTGGGTATGTGCTCAATCGGGCCTCAGAGGCAGGCTTCCGATGGAGTTGATTTTCCAGGAATACTCGACCGGGTATGTTCCAATACTCGATCGAGTATGCCTGTATTTTTTTGAAAATTGATTTGCATCTCGATCGAGTATGGAAACCGGGTCCCCTTTTTTACCAATACCCGACCGAGTATTACAGAGTACTCGATCGAGCATGTCCCCAGATGTATTTTTTCTCATTTTTTTTTTTTTGAAACGCACACATAATGAAATAAGCTGAAAAGAAAACATACCTTGCTTGGGTTGCCTCCCAAGAAGCGCTTTGTTTAACGTCGTGGCTCGACGATATCTTCGTTTCTCCTTCATTCATAGACCGGTTCAGAAAGGTCTATGATCTCCACGTTCTTGGGTTGAAAACCCTCAAAGAAAGGTTTTAGTCTTTGTCCGTTCACTTTGAGTATTTCTCCCGTCTCTGCGTCTTCAATTTCCACCGCCCCGTGTGGATGGATTTTGACCACTTTGTATGGTCCTGCCCAACGGGATCTCAGCTTTCCGGGAAATAGACGAAGGCGTGATTGAAAAAGGAGGACTTTGTCATTAAGTTTAAAGTTCTTTCTTATGATCATTTTGTCGTGCCACTCCTTCGTCTTTCTTTTGTATATTTCCGCATTGTCATAAGAATCCATACGGAGTTCTTCCAATTCCTGCAATTGGAGCTTCCTATGCAAACCGGCCTCGTCAAGATTGAGGTTGAATTCTTTCACCGCCCAATATGACTTGTGTTCAAGCTCTACGGGGAGATGACACGCTTTGCCAAACACAAGTCTATATGGGGACATACCAATTGGAGTTTTGTAAGCAGTTCGGTATGCCCATAGCGCATCATCAATGCGTATACTCCAATCCTTCCGATTTGGGTTCACTGTTTTCTGGAGTATAGACTTCAACTCCCTATTTGAGGTTTCCGCTTGGCCATTGGTTTGAGGGTGGTAAGCAGTGGAGATCTTGTGAGTCACACCATATTTTCTTAGTAGGGATCCCACAATTTTATTACAAAAATGTGTGCCTCGATCGCTTATTAAAATTCGAGGGACCCCGAACCTTGAAAATATGTATGTTTTGAGGAAACTAGCCACCACCTTGGCATCATCAGTCTTCGTTGCCTTTGCCTCCACCCATTTGGAGACGTAATCTACTGCAAGAAGGATGTAGATGTTACCTTGAGAGTTTGGGAAAGGTCCCATGAAGTCAATACCCCATGCATCGAAAATTTCACAGAAAAGCATGGGGTTTTGTGGCATCTCGTTTCTCCTAGAAATGTTGCCTGTTCTTTGACAATTGTCACAAGATCGACAAAAGCCATGTGCATCCCGGAATAGACTTGGCCACCAAAAACCACTTTCAAGAATCTTCATTGCAGTCCGTTTCGGGCCGAAATGTCCTCCACAAGCATAAGAATGGCAAAACTCTATAATGTGGGTTATCTCATATTCGGGAATACATCTTCGGATTATTTGATCCTTACAATGTTTCCACAAATATGGGTCATCCCACACATAGAGTCTTGAGTCCATTTTTAATTTTTCTTTTTGAGCTTTTGAGAATTGTGGAGGAAATTTGCCGGAAACAAGGAAGTTTACAATGTTTGCGTACCATGGTTGTATGACTTTGATGGAGAAGAGAGTCTCGTCTGGAAATTCGCCCTTTATGAGATTGGTATGGAGACTTTCGATTTCTTTGTTTGGAACCAAACGGCTTAAATGATCGGCCACCAAGTTCTCCGCTCCTTTCTTGTCTTTGATTTCTATATCAAACTCACTCAATAGAAGGACCCATCGAATGAGTCTTGGTTTGGCTTCCTTCTTTGTCATAAGGAATCTGAGAGCGGCGTGGTCGGTGTAGACAATAACTTTCGTTCCAAGAAGGTAGGAACGAAACTTCTCCAAAGCAAAGACCACCGCTAGCATTTCCTTCTCGGTAGTGGAGTAGTTCTTTTGTGCTTCATTGAGAGTTGATGAGGCATAGTAGATGACATGAGCAGCCCGTCCAACCTTTTGGCCTAAAACAGCCCCCACCGCATAGTCACTTGCGTCACACATGATTTCAAAGGGAAGGGACCAATCGGGAGCTTGTATAATGGGGGCGGTTACTAATCGTGCTTTCAAATTGTCAAAGGCCTCTTTGCATTCATCATTGAGGTCAAATTCCACCTCCTTTTGCAAAAGTTTGCATAAGGGAGATGAGATTTTGGAGAAGTCTTTGATGAATCTTCTGTAGAAACCGGCATGTCCAAGGAAAGAGCGAACGTCCCGTACATTTGTTGGGTACGGGAGAGTTTGGATGACATCAATTTTTGCTTTGTCCACTTCAATTCCCTTTGAGGAGATCACATGCCCAAGAACAATCCCTTGTTCCACCATAAAGTGGCATTTTTCAGAGTTTAGAACAAGGTTGGATTCAATACAACTTTTGAGCACAAGGGTAAGATGGTAGAGGCAAGTGTCAAAAGAGTCCCCATGAATTGTGAAATCATCCATAAAGACCTCCATGAATACTTCCACAAATTCGGAGAAGATGCTCATCATACACCTTTGAAAGGTGCCCGGTGCGTTGCATAATCCAAAGGGCATTCGTCGGTAGGCAAAAGTGCCAAATGGACATGTGAAAGTTGTTTTCTCTTGGTCCTCCGGGGCTATTGGTATTTGGAAATACCCGGAGTAACCATCAAGAAAACAATAGAACTTGTGCCCCGCTAGCCTCTCTAGCATTTGATCAATGAAGGGCAATGGGAAGAAGTCTTTTCTAGTTACCGAATTGAGCCTTCGGTAATCAATGCAAACTCGCCACCCGTTTTGAATTCGGGTGGGTACCATCTCGCCTTCTTTGTTTTCAATGACCGTCACTCCGGTCTTCTTTGGCACCACTTGGGTTGGACTCACCCATTTGCTATCGGAGATGGGAAAAATGATTCCCATTTGAAGTAGTTTGATCACCTCCTTTTTCACCACCTCCATCATGGGTGGGTTCAATCTTCTTTGCGGTTGCCTCACCGCTTTGGCTTCATCTTCAAGAAGGATTCGGTGCATGCATGTGGATGGACTAATGCCTTTAATGTCGGCAATAGACCATCCAATGGCCAATTTGTACTCCTTAAGGACCGCAATCAACCTCTCCTCTTGTTCTTGGGCCAAGGCATTTGAGATAATCACCGGTAGAGTGTGATTTTCGCCCAAGAACACATGTTTCAAATTTTCAGGGAGTGGTTTCAATTCCACCTCCGGTGCCTGCAAAACAGATGGTAGCGGCTTCTCGCTCGGAATGGTTAGTGGTAGGGCTTTAGAGCCCGGTGGCAAAAGTGGGAGTTGATTTAACTCCGCCACCATTATCTTCATGTTGTTTGACATAGAGTATTCCATAGTGAAGTCCTCTATGTCGTTTTCAATTGAGCTTAGTAACATGTCTTTCCCCTCAACTTCAAATACATCTTGGACCCAAGTGTCACAAGTATCAATGGCAAAAAGAGAGTGATTATCGGTGGGGTATTTCATGGAGTCGTAGATATTAAATTCAACTTTCTCACCATCAAACTCCATAGTTAATACTCCACTAAAAACGTCTATTTTTGCCTTGGCCGTCTTTAGAAAGGGTCTTCCTAGCAAAATTGGGACTGCATTTTTATCGTTCTCCATTTCGAGAACATAAAAATCAGCGGGAAAGATTAGATTATCCACCATGACGAGTACATCCTCCACTACACCCTTGGGGTAAGCGTTGGATCTATCGGCAAGTTGGATAACAACCCCCGTCTCATGTAAAGGGCCTAGCTCTAGGGACTTATATAGAGAATATGGGATGACATTGATTGATGCACCCAAATCTAACATAGCCCTCGAAAAACTAGAATTTCCAAGTTTACATGGTATAGTGAACATTCCCGGGTCACTATACTTTTTAGGCAATTTCTTTTGAAAAACGGCCGATACTCTTTCACTTACTTGGATTTTATGCTTTCCATTTAATTTGTGTTTCCGTTTAATTGTACAAAGCTCTTTTAAAAACTTTGCAAATCTAGGAACACCTTTAATCAAATTGAGGAGAGGGATATTTACCTCACATTTGCTGAAGGTCTCATAGATATCTTTGTCATTGTTGTATTTGCGGTTGTCCTTGAGAGCCTCCGGGAAAGGTGGTACCGGCTCGTATGAGTTGAGCGGTGGAAACTTTCTTTGAGGTGTGACTTCCTCCTCCTTCTCCTCTTCATTTTGAGGATTTGTGCTTGGCACCAAGATATCCTCCTCTTCTTCCCCAACATGGCTCTTTGCTTTTGCTTTAGCCATAACCAACTCCTTGCCACTTCTCAAAGTGACCGCGTGAGCTTGTTGCCTTGGATTCGGCTCAGTTTGAGATGGGAGTTTTGCCGAATCCTTAGCTTCAAGCCTACTTACGGCATTTGAGATTTGACTCATTTGGTTTTCCAAATTGTGGATGCTTGATTTGGTGGTTTCTTGGAATTGGGTCACACTTTGTTGCATCGTAGCCATGTTCATGGCAAGTGATCGAATCATGTCCTCGGTGGACATGCTCGAGTTCGATGTTTGACCTTGTTGTTTATATTGTTGAGGGGGAGGGTTTGATTGTTGAGGAGGTTGAGAGTTTCCGTACCTTAGATTGGGATGATCCCTCCACCCCGGATTGTAAGTGTTGCCATGTGGATCGTACCTCCTTTAACCTTGGAAACCCAAAGCATTGACTTGCTCGGGGTTCTCCTCTTGTAATGTTGGGCAAGAATCGGTGGGATGCCCTAGTGTTGAGCATATGCCGCAGACCTTGACTTCTTGGGTTTTTGGATTCAAAAGAAAATCTTTGACCAAAGAAGTCAAGCCGGCCACTTGACTTTCCAACGAATTGTTGGATTCCGCTGCCATAACTCTTTTTGATGATGACCTCCCATTATAATGCCTCGAGTTTTCGGCCAACTCGGAGATGAGGTCCCTTGCTTGAGAAGGGGTTTTGTTGACAATACCCCCTCCACATGCCGCATTCACCATGCGTCTATCTTGATCAACAAGCCCATCATAGAAGTAGAGGATGAGATCTTGTTCCGAATATCCATGATATGGGCAGCTAGCGCATAATTTTTTAAAGCGCTCCCAATATTCGTACAAGGTCTCATCATCGGCTTGCTCAATGTTGCTGATTTGCTTTTTGAGACTTGAAGAGATAGATGCGGGATAATACCTGTCGAGGAAACTCTTTTTCATTTGAGCCCATGTGTTGATGCTCCCCGAAGGAAGATAGAATAGCCAGTCCTTGGCGGTGTCTTTTAGAGAAAAAGGGAAAGCTCTCAGCTTGATCTGCTCTTCGGACACGCCATTGGGGCACATGCTTGTGCACACAATATGAAATTCCGACAGGTGTTTGTTCGGATCTTCCCCCCGTAGGCCATGGAAAGATGGGAGTAGATGGATGAGCCCAGATTTTAGCTCGAATGTGACCCCCGTATCAAGAGTTGGGAAAGTGATACAAAGGGGTTGTTGATTTAGATTCGGAGCCGTGAGCTCCCTTAATGTTCTCGTTTCATGAGCCATGGTGATTGGCTCTTCGGTTTCACTAGATTGAGAACTAGTGCTTGATGATTCTCCCGAGTCGGAGTTTGAAAATTTGTTTTTCAACCGCTCGAGAGTTCGTTCTATTTCGGGGTTTGAGTGGTATGTGATTTCGTTCAGTGAACGATATTTTACCATGTACTACAAAGCTCAGCAGAAATAGAAATCTTTATACTTTGAACCATATATATTTTTTTGATTTTTCTTGAAATAAAATAAAAAGAAAAATAATTGCCTTTCCCCGGCAACGGCGCCAAATTTGACGTGCACTTTGTCGTGAGTGCACTCAAAGTAAATTCAATACAACACTTATACGTAGTATAGTGAAGTAGAGTTCGTATCCACAGGGAAAGGAATAACTTTCTTTTTATGAATATAGTAGATAAAGGGGGGGTTTTGTTTGTTGAGTGATTTAATTAATTTAAACACGAAGATGAACGAGTTATATGAGATTAAATTCAAGAATAAAAGGGACTTGGTCTTGCTACTTTCCACTTGTTGATATATTTTAGTCGATCATTGTTATATTCATAACTTATCCCCTCTCGAATACTCAATCGCGGAGTATAACCAGTTCATCGAGGGTAGTTATTAACAACGACCGTTCATTAATAACCCTTACTATTAATCAAATATAGAACAACGCCGTATACCGATATAATAGTAGCATTTAATCTCTTTAACTCCTTGATGAAATCAATTGAGATTGATAACCTCAACGCAACGGTTTTGGTTTAACCAACAAAATTGATCCCTCTTAAGTTTATTAACCACGACCGTGCATTAACAAACCGAAGTTACTTACTTGTGAAACCTTCAACGTTTAACCATCGGTTCATTGAACGTTTCTAGTAATAATCAATGTTGGAACGTTAACTAATCGTCACTTAGCCACCCTCCAACAATGATATAGAATGAGATTAAGGGAAGAATTAATAATCAAGAGGAGAAAGTAAGAAAATAACTCACAACTTTAATAATCAATCAAGCTTCAAGAGCAAAACCAAGAAATGGAAGTTTAGCTCCTCATTTGGAGACTAAACATGCTAAAAGAAATATAGAGAAATGCTATTCTAAACTGAGCTTAAGAGTATATAGGAATTGGTGTTTAAAAGTGAAGGAAAGGAGGTGTATTTATAGGCTTTTTGAGGTGCAGGATCGAGTACTCGATCGAGTATGTATACATACTCGATCGAGTATGTATAGAAATCAGAATTTGGTCAATACTCGATCAATACTCGAGTAGATTTTATGTGCATACCCGATCGAGTATATAAGCATACCCGATCGGGTATAGACACTCGAACGTGGGAAGATCTTCTCCTGCATGTTCCTTTGTTTTCGGATCCGATCCGATTTGAAATGTCAACCAGATACCCGATCGAGTATATGTATATACTCGACCGAGTATAGACCAAAATCAGGATTTTTCCTTCTTTTGTCTTGTACTCTTGCACCTTCCTTCACCATTGATCATTTGATTGATCTTGGACCTGTTTAAGCTCAGAATAAACCTAATCTAAACAAATTACAAGAATTTAACAAACTAAACTATTACACCGAAAGTGTGTAATTTCCGAGATATTAAACAATCAAAACTAACTAAAAACGTAAATAAACATACGGAAATTACAAACGTATCACTATTTGACACAATTATTCACATCATCCTCAAAGTAATGACAGCCTACACAAATAAGCTAGCTACTGATCAGAAGGACTTGTGAATGTGATGGTGAATGGATAATAATGATAGTTCCTTTATTTTGAGAGATCGGAATATTCTAACAAAGACTCAATGCATTCAGGAACTTCAGGGCTATTCCTAGGAACAAGGAACTCAGTAGGACACAAATTAGGAACAATCATTTAAACCTATGCAAAGAGTAGACATGGTGTACAACTAAGCTAAACCGCCGCGGCACATTTGTGCTTTGACGTAAACTTGAAGTACGCGGAGGACTAAAACTAATTTTTGCAATAGCCTCCAAGTTCATTAATTAGGTTTAGTTTTCCTTGTCATGTTGGCACGAGAACGCCGTTTCTTTCGAAAGATACCTAAGTCTCATCTTACGCTTTTTGACCGGGGCTCCCATTCTCTTTTTCGAAAAGTAAGAGGTCTAGCTATATTAATTTTTCAATTTTCAGATTTTTACTAGACATTACCCCATTCTAATCTCAGCCTCACCAAGGAAAATTAGCAATTAAAGTTCAATTATTTAAGGTGAATCCATGCCTACAATGCAATCCTCGAAAATATCAAATTTCTAAAAAGTGACTGCTCTTACCCTATTTGGGGCATAGGAACAGTGCCAAAAAATGGCTCCTACACAAATTCCCTAAACTTAGCAAATTAATCCCCTAATTCCCTAAACATCAAGACTAAGTCAGAAATATTCACGGGTAAAGAAAACAGGCCATTTGGCTATGGAGCTAAATTAATTGGGTAAACAAAGAATGGTCGGCTCAAAATGGCTTTTCCTAAAGGACTTTTTCAGGTGGGGTGGATGATTAATGGATTAATTCAATGGGTGACTAATGCCTTCATCCTTTCAACAACTAGATTATAGTGCAAGCAATTTAAGCCTAAACACTTCAAGGATGTTCTAAAAGTATAGTCAAAACGCTAGCCAGATCACAAAGACACAGTTTAAAGAAAAATTTTCAAAAATTTTGCATGAATTTCCTATGAATATACAACTAACACCTGCGCATGCTAACTCTAATAAATCACATATAACAACTACTGCCCGAATGCCCAATTCACTCCCCCACACTTAAACTTTGGCATCGTCCTCGATGACCAAATATGCATTATGTATTAGGGGTAAAGAGGAAAGGGTCACACGTGCTCAAAATCAACTCAAGTTAACATTACGCATCGAATAAATAGAATCATGGAAACTTCCTTATCGGCTGGTCGGTGCAGAACTAAACTCAGTCAAGTGATCCTCGGCACATCATCCCCAAAGCAAGACCCTGAGCTGCAAAAACAGACACAAAAACACAAACACAAAAAAAGCAAAAACAAAAACAAAAGCAGAAATAAGCTCGGGTTGCCTCCCGAGAAGCGCTATTTTTAACGTCGTTTGCCCGACGCAACTTCCTCATATGCTCTCAAATAGCAAAGACATCAGTGGTGCACTAATAGTCAACATCTCCAGCTTCCTCTCAACAAATGCCATTAGATGACGCAGATTCTTAAATTCTTGAAAACACGTAGGAAACGCACGGTCTTCATAACCCTTATTAGCACAGAAGTGAAGTATGAACCTCTCATCCTCATGTTCAAAATGTATCACAAACGCCTCCTTTCCTTGCTCGAATGTACCATGAAAATTCTGAGCACCTCCTCTTGACTCGCTATCGCTCTCCAAGAATGCATCCCAATTCGTTTTCTCACTCTTCTTATTAATATCCTCCAAGAAATTGTGGAGCGGCACTTCTTCGTTAGGGACATCATCTACCTCGCCCCCACACTCTTGAAGCATGTGATCATCTTTTCCCAACTCATCTTCAGTACCCAAACCTACCTCAGTGGCTGCATCAATGTCATGACCACTGTTCAAAAAATCGGCCTAGGCGGACCGATTAATCGGCCTAGGCGGCCTAGTCGGCCCTAACCGTAGAGTCCTAGTCGGCCTAGTCGGCCAAAAAATCGGCCTAGTCGGCCGCCTAGGCGCTAGGCGCCCCTCAACCGCCCGACTAGCGCCTAGCGAGTTTTAGAACAATGGTCATGACTAATCTGCTCCTTGCCATCCTCAGGTGTTGAGACTAATGGTAAATAAAACGGCTGGGGAGTTTCTGTATGAAGATCACAGTGATTTGTGACTTCATCAGTTACAGCTTGTACCGTTTCAAACTTTTTCTTGTATTCTTGGAAAAACCACTTCACACTATTATCTTCTTCTTCATCTTCAAACATAGGAGGGTCTTCAAAAGCATCAGGAAGTGTATCATCCATCATATTTCCACCATCATAGTCTGACTCAATCACATGATCATCCCTATTGGTCTCCTCAGGTTGGGCTTCTGTGTCGCTAGGATGGGATCTCTCGGACTCCTCAAATAAAGCCTTAAACAGCTGATCCAAGTGATTTTCCATGTTTTGCATCCTTGCACTTGCTTGTTGATTATTTACCTCAGAAGCTTGTATGAATTGCTTGAGTGTTTCTTCCAGGTCAGACAACTTCTCTGAAATTATCTCTTCCCATTCGTCGTCTGAATCTTGTGGCTCATAGCTCGGCAAAGACGCAGGAGTGATTGAAACATTTGTGTTTGTAAGTTGTGGGGAGGACGAAGTGGGGTATGCAGTTGCCCAGTAAGGATGGTCGTATGGAGGAATGGGGCAAAGACATGAATGGTGACCACCTCCACAGAAGTTACAAATGCTATTTTTAGGAAAGTAATCAACCAATTCCTCGGGACTTTTAGTTTGAATGAGAAATTCCATAATGGAGCCTGGTTTTGTCCGAGGATATTGTGGATAAGGATATTGATTAGGAGAATGAGATTGAGAGTATTGCGTATTTGGAAGAGGGTAAGAATAGGAAGATGAGAAATTTTGTGGTGTAGGAGAATAATTTTGATGAGATGAGTAATATTGAGGAGGAGGAGGAGGAGGAGTGTAAGGAAGGTATGACGTATATGGTGAAAATTCCATGGAGGTTTGGGGAAAAGGACTTCCTCCAGGAATTTGGCTGAATGGGTTCATCTCATGCCTCTTTGAAAAATACCTGAAAGGTTAGCACAGAAAAAATCCTACGGAAAACAAAAAGAAAACTAACTAAAAAAAATCTCGCTAAAATTAATTAACCCTTAAAACCGACACCGTCCCCGGCAACGGCGCCAAAAACTGATGAGTGTTTTCTCGCACTTAAAAATGATGTAGTAAAGTGGTTGAAAGTACGAGTATCGTCTCCACAGGGACGGACAAAAGGGAATCAAGAATTAATTAAATTCAGCGATTAAAAAGAAAATAAAATAAAAGCGTCGTGCGAGATTGGTTGGTTTGGAAAATAAAACTAATACGAACAATTAAACTAGGGGGTTCTTTCTAATTAATGACGAAGGGAACATGGATTGATTCTGGGGTAATCAGATTTCTGGCAGAACACGCCTAATTACATGAATTTAATTTAATTGAGCCTAGCTAATCATTACTAAGTTCTTACCGCTCTCGCGGCGTAGAGTACAATAATTTAGGGGACCAGGCTGATCTCTCATGCGACAGGATCCTAAATTATTGCCAAGACGAGCGAGCTTACGGCTCCTTAATCGCTACTAATCTCTTAGCGAACGATTAAGTGTGTGTGAAGGTGTCCTAGAATAAATTAGATCTCTCTTAATTCATTCTACATGCAATTGTAATTCTAGCCGCGGTTCCAGGTTACAAAAGATATCAGTTAAATTATTCAAACACAAATTAAACGGCATTCATGCAATTAAACCGACAAGAATCTAGCCATCAATCATGATTAACCCCTTCATCAATCCCAAATCCCTAATTAAACTACTCACAATTCATAATTGAAGAATCAACAGAATTGGGATGAATAGAAATAATTGTCATTAATTAAAAAGATAGAACTTACAAAGAATCCCTTAATCTTGAAGAACAAGGCTTGAAAAGCTCTCAAAAATCGAAATAGGGTTTATCTCTCTAAGCTCATCCCCAAAAACAGGCAAAACAGGGGCTTATTTATAGAAAAATCCGAAAACGGGCCAAAAATCAGGCCGCGCGGTCGTCCGCACGTAGTGCGGGTCACCGCGCGGTCACGCGCGCGTTTTTCTGTCTTCTGACTTTCGCTCCGCCCGCGCGGTGTGCGGGCGCCGCACTATGCAACCGCGCGGGTACTTCTGGGGGCTATTTCTGGACCGCGCGGTGTGCGGTTTCGGCCGCGCGGTGTGCGGTTTCGGCCGCACGGTGTGCGGTTTCGGCCGCACATAGTGCGGTTCAGACTTCTTGAATTCTTGCTCTCAGAATCACCCGCGGGGTGTGCGGAACCGCACCGCGGGGCGCGCGGATTGCTCTAGAACCGTTTTCTTGCTATTTTCTTCCCTGTTTGCTCCCGGATACTTCTTTAATCAATCCAAAGGTCGTTTCTTCATCAAATCTTCGCCGTGAACCTTCCGGTGGCCTCCAAAACTCTCAAATCTCTCTCGAATGTTCTCCAACTCTTCCCGATTGCTTCTCTAAGCGCCGATGTCGGTCTCTAACTTCTTCAAATCAACTCCAAATGCAATGAAACTCGATCCAACGCCTGCTAAACACAACTTGAGCCAAAATTGAGACTTGCAATGCCTTAAAGCCAGGAAAACCATCAAAATCCGACCCGGACACGCATCAAATGCGTGTCTAAATACAGACTTATCAATGACTAGGATGACACTTGGCATATTATGAATACTTGGATGCTCAAGTTTACACCCTACATGGCCCACATATTTTAACAGAAGCTAGATATTTGTTTGCTTCGTATTTTTCTCGGCAGAGGAGTTAAAGGAGTGTTTGCGATTGCTTCTACTTTTAAAAAGTGATGTTTTAAAGTGATTTTGGAGAAAGTACTTAATAGTAAAAGTTGGTAATGTTTGAGAAAAAAGTGATTCTGAAAAAGTAAAAGTTGGTAGTGTTTGGTAAAATAAGTGCTTTTTAAGTAATAGAAAAAGTGAAAAGCAGTTTAAAGCACCCTTCCACCTGCTTCCAGCTTTTAGCTTTAAAGTGATTAATTTAAGCAGAAGCTATCATTTGAAAACACTCTTTTCAACTTTTTTTAATCCAAAAGCTCAAAAGCACTTTTTTTAAGGAAGTGCAAACACTCCTTAAGTCCATCCACGTTATGGATTATTATTCTAGGCCATATACTTCCTCCGTTCCCTTTTAATTGCAACAGTCAACATTTCACGTTTGTCAACGAACAAGTTTGACCATTAATATCTTTCATTCCGTATTAGTAAAAAATTTTAAAAATTCATATTTTGAAAATTTAGAATGAGAAGAATTTAATAATATTTTTTAAAAAATTAATTTATAATACATTAATGAATAAAATATTGTCAAAGTAGAATATGTGAATAATGCAAAAAGTCCAATGTTGGGATTAAAAGAGAACGGAGGATAGTATTAATTTGTACTATGTTGATTCTTCTAGGCCATATACGTAGTATTAATTTGTCCTAAGAGGTAATTCGTCACATAACATAGAATTTAAATAATCATTTAAATAAAGGCCTCGTTTAGAACCGAGAGAAGTTCTAGTCCTGGTCTCTGCATGGTTAGTCACAACGAGTAATCACATATATTTAAAGACCAGGTCTATCCTGCAAATAATTCACATATGTTTATAGACCAGGTCCATCCTTTGTTCCTGCATGGTTGGTCATCAACAAAACAACATATTCAACAATTTTGGCTTTGTGTAAGCTCTAGACCACACTAGTAAAAAAATGGCTTATAGTGACACTAAATTAGTGTCACTAAACGATTTAATGACACACTGAAAGTGTCACAGAAAAGCGGGGCAAGTGACACAAAATTTGGTGTCACTTATTGCTAAACAGATTAGTGTCACAAAATTATGACAATAAAATATCACATAAAATTATGACGTTTTAATATCATAACTTTTTTTGACACTCTGGTATCATAAAGATATATGATACATTAGTATCATAAGACTATATATTTCAATATATATATATATATATATATATATATATATATATATATATATATGTAATATAATTTAATACTAATTAATAACCCTTCAAAAAAAAAATACTAATTAATAACCATAATTCAAATACTTTTATTTATATCTCAATTTCTCACGTAAATGTGAATGTAAATACTACATAATTCATGGGGACACACCCCGAAACAACTAATATACAAGAACAAAACACTAACAAGTCTAACTTTTACACCACACTTCCTAGGGCCTTCACATATCTTCTTTTGCAGACTTGCACAGAATGAAACCAGATCTTATGCAACCAACTTCGTCGTTTGAAACCTCACTTGCTTCTATCATACTTCACCTGCAAAGTAGAAATTACAGTAGACGTTACAGTAGACATTACAGTAATCTCACTCTAGTTCAACTTAGTACAACTTAGTATGATTTATAAGATGTTTTTGTACTTCAAATTTTACAAGTTATGTGAAGGTTGCTTTATGCATGCATTAATATCAGGTTCCCCTGCTCCTAAAACTCTTGTGGCATCTAGCATTAGAAGCCAAATCCAAACTCAGATTAGAACCTCTTGAATTTGACTAAAATTAATGAAACTAATCCAGATGACAAATGAACCAAAACAAACTTAAGCAGAACATACACGTTCAGTTTAAATAAAGCTAAAGCAAAAGCAGACTTGAAGACAGAGAGGGCTGAAGCCCCCAGGGAAAAATATATTGTGCATATGTATACATCAATATCTATAATCCACATGCCACTCCATATATAATGAAAAATTAGTCGAGAAGTACTTTTTATGTGGAAGTGGATTGAAGTGACCTTACCGGCATGCCTGATAGTGCTTACCATGCATCTGCCATTCAGCTCCATCATTTTCTGTGAGAAGTGCAACTTGTGAATCGAAAACAAAAGCTCCAATGGGCATCCAGTCTGCCATGGTATACATATATTTAGAGAGAAATCAGTGAGATGAATCATACTGCCTTGATGACAGTGGAAAAGATTTTATTCTATGTAAATAAAAGTGTAATTGAGTCAAGAAGATCAGATAAGAATATTATTTAGGGGGATTTGCTTATCTGCCTGGCAGAACATGTAAGAATGACTGACATCTACCAATAATTGAGCAATTCATCAGATTGAAAAAAATGATTTCATTGTCAGTGGATAGATTATTAGGAAGTATTAAGTGAAAGTAGTTAGTTACCGAAGGCTGTAGCGTATAGCTTGATCCATTTGCAGCCCACTTTTCCAGGATAAAAAACCTCAAGGTCACGCAAAGAAGCATGCTTCAGACACTCTCACGCATTATGACATGTTGAAACCACTTTCAAGTTGCTGCAAGCATTATCAACGACTTCCCATCAAAATACTTTGCAACCTCTGTCCACGTGTCCTCTTCATTCCTTCAACATTGAATGATAGCTAAGCAATGAGAATTGAGAAACATAGTCTCCAGAACTACCAACAGTATTGGTAGTCTTTTTAGAGTATGTCAGTATTGGTAGCTGAATCTCAAGCAAATTGTTTATAGCATACTGTTGACCGGCAGCAAGTATTACACTTTCAGAATTATTTCGTTAAGGAATCTAAGAAACACAGAAAATAGTAGAACCGCAAATTTCTAATGTATTACGGGTAAGGTGAATTATGCTTCGCCATTGTACAGGAACATTAGTGGTATCACATTTCTTATCAGCATTTGAACAAATCATGAACATAGCTTGGAAACAAATAGGACTTCAAGCTCAAAAGAGATTAGTGCACAACAATTGTTAGCACACTAATCGAAGTATCAAACACAATAGGTTATACTCCATACCCCATACCTGTAAAAGTAAAAGTATAAAGCTAGAATATTATTCATGTACATACACCAATCCAGAAACTTCTTTAAGAAAAGGTTAGATTAAGGATAACAAAGAATCAAAAGCATTGCCTAATAGAACATGAAGCATTAATAGTAGTTCACGTATGGTCCAGCACTAATAATGAATATCAATAAAATGATTTCAGATGCTCTCTTTGTCTGAATAAGTGAACAAGAAATATTTCATCTTCTATTATACAAATATTGCAAACATCATATTGCAAACAGTAGGTGGGTTTCCTGCAATCTGTCGTCCCTGCCATCTGAGAAATTCTGAAATTAGCAATTGGATAAAAAGCACTTGGATATTCAATCCAAAATTGAGAACACGTAATATAAAGTATAACTAAACTTACAATGATTACTTTGGAAACTAAATTGAATTGGGAGAAATTGAACAAAACATGAAGTTTAGTTCTTGCTGCTGCGGCAGTTCCAGGAGTGAAGGAAGAAAACTACTTGGACTTCTAGTTGTTTGTGCGGTTGGTTCTCAAGAGAAGAAAAAAACTGATGCCGCCAATTGATCCTCTGGAAAAGAAAGAATATGACTGGTGCGGCTGCTGGTTGGGAAGCTTCGTTCGGAGTAAGAGAGGCACAAATCGCTCCTGGAGTCCAAAATCAAGCTCAGATGTGAGAAATACGAATGAGATGCGACCTCAACGTGAACAGTACAATCTTCGCTACAATGTCTGCTTTGGCTGACGAACTCCCTTCCAAATCCAGATTCAAGCTCGGAATTGGTTTTAGGAGAGAAATCCGACTGAAAACAGCTAATAAAACAGATTGTGAACCAAATATCAAAGAGAACGAAGAAGCCATTCAGGCGCAAAGGCTGGATTGGAAATCCATACAAGTCCAACCAATAAGGAATCAACATAAGAGTACCTTGAAGGAATCACCGGTTGCATACTAAGACCGGTCCCTCCGCCCGGCTCCATTCCTCTGCGCCGCGCCGCAATCGCAGATCAAAACCGGTTACTCCGCCGGGCTCGATTCCTCTACGCCGCGCCACAATCGCAGACCAAGACGGGTCCCTCAGCCTCCTACTCCGATCCATTTATCGGCGCCGCAGTGTTGTGACAATCGCATGCTAAGCAGCGGCGAAGGTTATTCGCCGAGAATCTATCAAAGGCCTGCCTTAGGAGTGTTCATCGTTGTGGGGAAGGAATAGAGATTGGGTGGTTTATTATTTAGGGTTACTATTGGTCTGGGTTTTTTGAGTGAAGGAATATAGAATGTGTGTGGTTTATCTGAATTATTTTATTGGATGGGCTGTCATACGAAATACTGTACGAAGTAAGAAGTAAAAATAAATGGAGGGAAGTAAATTTCATGTAGGGAAATGAAAAGTGAAAATTTTGTTTTGGATAAAATTTTGCAATTTTTTTATATTGTATCACTTTATGTATTGACGTTTTTATGTCACAAACGTATGACACTTTAGTATCGCTAATACTATATGTCGTCTATGCATGACACTATAGAGAAAAGTGTCACTACAAAAGTGTCACTATAAGACAGTTTTCTACTAGTGCCAGTTGTGGCTTATTAATAACTACTCCGTATATATTAATCATTTAAGTTCACATTTCCGTGCAACTGTGCTAGGAGAATAATGGCAGCAGTTGGGTTGGTGTTCTTCATTGGCCTCTAGACCTCTAGTTATACTACTACTCATTTTTTAATTTTTTTGGGCCTTCACTTATTCTGGGCCCTGTGCGGTTGAGCTGCCCACACATGCTTTGGGCCGGCCCTGTTTATGTGTTGCTATTCAGTCCACTGATAAGTAAAAAATTATGAGAATTAAGATGAATTTATATCTTATGGAAAATATATCTGTTGAATGAAATTGCAGTTTACACCAATTGTTTTCATTTAGGATTTTGAAATACTTAGCTATCTTTGGCATTTTTATGTTTTAGTTTTTCTAAAACTTGATGAAATTGTTGATGGAAATTGGCCTTTAATTTACGCTAAATTGAAACTCTTTTGTAGAGAACAATATGCACAAATGATTATATTTATGCTTGATTCCCATTTTAGATATTTTCTTTATAGAAAACCAAAGGACTGACTATCCTTTTTTATCCTGACAAGTGGGAAACCCAAACTTAACTTTAATCAAATACCAGATACTTTAAGCTGTTTTTTTTCTTTGAGCTCACTCCTAGATTTCCCCAGTGTAGTAGCGATGCCTTTTAGAGAACCTGAGTTTTATGCTATATTAGTTAGAGTACTATAGGCGCGCACCAATGAAATCAATTTTGATTTCCTTGTATATATAGTTTGGTACGGTGACTTTGATTTTTTATTGTGCAAATGGTCTAAGTTTTCTTTGAGGAAGCGGTCCAGCTCAGCTGGTCGCCGACTCACTCTTCCTTACAAGAGGTCTCGAGTTTAAAACTCAATTGAGTGAGTTTCGGCCTTGATTACTCGAGACTCCTCAAGTCCCTTCGAGTATAAAAAAAGGTCTAAGTTTTCTTTGTGAAGAATGGTTTGAAATTAAATTTTTAGCATTAAAAACTGCATGAAATTGAAACAAGTGATTGGTTTTGGTCATGATTTTCAAGCTAATTAAATCTAGTGATTTAATGAAGTTTGTTTACTTTTTGTTGCATGTTGTTTTCATTTTAAGTTCATAGTTAAGACACTCCTATTGTGATGATTTAGTAGTTAAAGACATTGGATGTTGATATTATATTACGTATAATAATGTTGAACTGTTATTTTGGAGTGATTATTCTTGAAGTTGAATTCCCACTCTATTCCAAATGAAATTATTTAATAAACACTACGGGGTACTTTTTAAAATATTAGTATTCAAAAGAGTGGTGCTTTATAGCAATTTTTAAAGAAAATGTTTGTATTTTTTTTTTGCAACAGTTTCTAATTGTTAATATTGATAGAAACATATAAAAAATGTTGTCCTACAGTTTCTAATTGTTCTCTAACCTATACTCTATGAGTACGGTTTTCCCATTATGTTGCCTTTAAATATCAAAACTGTTCCCAATTGATCCAAAAGGTAGAATCTCCCACCCCAGGAGCCCCCACGCCCCGACCTAGGGGTGGACTCGGGCCGGGCGGCCCGGCTCGGAACCGGACCGGTTACTGTTTGGCCCGGCCCGGCCCGGCCCGGGGCCCGGTGGGTCCACCGGTTCGGTTCGGCCCGGCCCGGCTGCTGGGCGGTCCGGGCTCGGGCCCAGTTTTTGGTGAACCGGCCCGGCCGGTTCGGGCCGGTTTTTAATTTTTTTTTTGAATTTTTTTTAAGTTTTGGGTTGGATTAGGTATTTTGGGCCATTTGAGTGGTTTGGGGTGGTTTGGGGTTGAGGGGGAGGGGTTGGAGGTTAAATAGAAGAGCCAAAAAAAAAAATTAGAACCGGTTAGGCCCGGCCCGGTTTGGCCCGGAACCGGGACCGGAACCGCCCACCGGCGGTTCGGGCTCGGGCCCAACTTTCCTAGCCCGAGGCCCGGCCGGGCCCAGGCCCGAACCGGGCCCGAACCGGCCCGAGTCCACCCCTACCCCGACCCGACAGGATGGTGAAGGAGTAAGTCACGGTGACTCAATCAGCAAAGTGGCAGTAGGTCATACACTCGTGCGCACCAGAGGTCCAGCCTTATTTCAAGTTCCGTAACCTCCACCCGGTCGCTGAGGGGATTCGAACATTGGTCCATTGATCGAAATTTCCCACCACTCGACCAACTGAGCTACCCGTGAGGGTATATTCGAACCTGTGCGCACCAGTATCAAAACTGTTCCCAAATGTATAGGCAACGGCTTACATTGCAACAATTTTGAAACTGTTGCTAAAAACCACGGCCACAGTTTTTTCCATTATGCAAAAGTTTTTCGGCATAGTGAGCCAACCATTTTCTACATCTATCTATTATTTTTTTAAATATAGATATGAAGTAACAAGAAAAAGTTAAATTCCAAATTTATTTACTCTTATATTGGAATGTTTGACTTTTCAAAATGGAAAAAGAATGATACTCCTATATAGTACGTAATAATAAAAGTATGACTTTAAATAAAAAAAAAAGTGATATATAGGCGAATATATTCATGGTACTGAATTACGTGATAAAACTGAATTGTCTTAATAAATATGTGTAAATTAATAGAGAATTTGATTCATTGACGAAACAATTAATTACCAATTAGCCTAAGTGTAAAGCTGGTCTTAAATTCAACACGGTATGCTAGGATTGGCTAGGAAACTTTATCGGTCTGTCGGGCAACTTTTGTTTAACCTCTACCTAAACTATTAGAATAAAGGGATAATTTGAGTTTGCACCCCATTTTATTGTCAAAATTGGACTTTGCACCCCGTTTTTAAAAATATTTGTTTTTGCACTCCAACCCCATATGAAAAGAGAAAAATGCCCCTGGATCAAGAATGTGTTAAATTAAAGGCCAACAAAATTATTAATGGAGGGCATTTTTGTGTTTTCATATGAGGTTGGGGTGCAAAGACAAAGTTTTTTAAAAATAGGGTGCAAAGTCCAATTTAGACAATAAAATGGGGTGCAAACTCAAATTACCCCACCCCTAAAATAAATCATCTCATGTTTTGAATAGCTTAGGTAGAGTTAAGAACAACTGTCATAGAATGTATGGTATGGGCTCCATGCGATCTTATTTTTATTCTTGTAGTGTGATCAATTAAAACATAATGTTCACTCTTAGAAGAGGAAGCACAATATGGCCTCGTTTGTTTTATGGTAGATAAGTAGATTGATACCCTCCCGCTGCAAAAAGCAGCGTTTCTAAGTATAAAAACAATAGTGGATTGGGTAATCCGCTCCTTTCCAAACGGACCCTATATCTTCTTAAATCACATTATTAGTTTTAATTCTGACTAGATATTGATGGAATACATTCAGGGCGTCTTTAGCATTTCGGAGGCCCTACACAAAAAAAACTTACCGCGCAAAAATCCTACTGAAAAGAGATAAATTGAATAAAAACACCATATGGAAAAAACATATTCAAGTGTATGGTATAATATTTTTAATATTCATAAGGATAAGTTTTTAAATGCAATGATGCAAACATATGCAAAATACCTCGCACGCAGACTTGTTCTTGTAACACCCTATTGACATATTCTTTTTGTATTTTGAAGGAGTGATAATAAAAATAAAAAATAACAATAATAGTAATAATAATAATTATTATTATTTCTATTATTATTTTTTATTATTATTATTATTGTTATTATTATTATTATTATTATATGGAGGAGCCTTTAGTTTTAATTAAACATCCATGGAACAAAATGAATGAAAACATACGTAAATCCCAAATTGTCACAAGGAGCTGGTGTGGTGTAGTGGTTTATGGCATATATTTCTAGATTATTTGGCATGGGTTCGAATCTCCCTAGCCCTGATTTATTTTTATTACTTTACACAGACCATATATAGTCTTTGTGATGACATGGAAATGTTATGTGGAGGGTCAGTGACGTGGAAATAGAAATTAAGGTGGGTGATGACATGGCGTGATGACAGGGAAAAAATACCTCTATTTGGGAAATAAGTTTAAAACTGCCTTATTTCGGGAAATAAGATTTCAAAGTGTCCCTGTCAGGGAAAAAACTCTATTTTGAAGTGCAAAATCGGTAATAACATCACTCCAATGAATAGATACAATGAAAAAATAATTAAAATAAATAAAAATCAATCAATAACATAACAAATCAATTAATTAACAGAAAACCTAAAACTTCTATTCTTATAAATACAATGAATAATTAAACAAAGGAAAATTTGAAAATAATAATCTCAACTATTTTCGGTCCGCTGACAATAATCCCAACTATTGATTATTTTTGTATAATCCCAACTATATGGACCATTCGCCAATAATGGTCCATGACCAGATATTACCTCCTATCACAAGTGAATTTTAAATAGAAATTAAGCATAAAAATTAAAAGTTGAGATTATTTATAAGGATTATTTGGTATATTTCTTCTCATCCACTTTAGAAACTACAGAAATTTATTTATAAGGACCATTGTTGGCAGAAAGTCCCTAAAGTTGGAATTATTCTGAAATAATCGATAGTTGGGATTATTATGAGCGGACCGCTAGTAATTGGAATTGGGATTATTACTTTCAATTTTTCCTTAAACAAAACAACTACTTACTTCTACCACTATCATCAAATAAATTAATTCATGTATTTATCAATGAAACTAGTTTTGTATCGCACGTTGCGCGATAGAAAAATGCCCAATGTGATCTATGATTTTAACATTCGTTATGGTATTTATGCAATTATTATTTTGTACGATATTATGCCCAAACAATTTCTTAGCTTGTACCACATATATTACTATTAACGGAATCGATGGAATAAATTAAAAATGTTAAATTGTTTCAAATTTTAAGGAAATACTTGGACAAACAAAATGGTTGCATCATATTTGTCTAAGGTGGGAGAGAAATTATGAAGTGTATAAGCATTTAATCATTGAACTACTTATCTGCTCATTTGAAATATATAGAGCGAGGTTTTATGCTAAATATTGTCTAATTTTATTATCACATTGGTATTATAAATTAATGGACGGCCACAATATGTAAAACTTTCCTTTAGTTCTGAGGGTGCCAACATGGGAATACAACCTAGTAACATGCCTAAAAAGCTCTAAATACATAATTACGAACATGCTAACCATTGTTCATGTGATTTCTACGTAGAGATTTTTATTTACAAATGGCTTTTCTTTACATAGGGTGATCTCTTTTTCTTTGTTTTTCAAATGGCTTTACATAGAGTTTTTTAAAAAGTTACCTAAAATATTGTTTAGAAACCCTTGTTGGATGGTATTGATATCAGGAATTCATGATTCATGGCTCTCTTAAAAGGTTCATGGTGGTGGTCCTTGTTATTTCGGATTTTCTACATGAAACTAAAATCAACAAAATGGAAGAAAGGTTAAGTGAAATTCTTGTGAAAGTGAAATTGATTTCTATATTCTTTTTATTGAAGATAGATTTATTATTTACTAACTTTCCTTTTGGGAAAACTAACTGAACTTTATGGGACACAACAATAAGAATAGAGCCCGTTTGGTGATACCCAATCAGACTTATTGGTTGATTGTGCTGATTTAAGAAATAAAAAATTATAATACATTTTGTTAATAAATTAAAGAATATAATATATGAAAAACAGCGAAAGTGATTTCAGCCAATACATTCATAAAACTAACTTCAACCTTATCTTTTCTTATTATTACACAACTGAGAGCACAAAATCAAAAGTTACGTATTTATTGAAAAAGTTTACCGATAAGACAAAAACAAGGTCCCAAAAACATGCTCTAAAATCATTAGAACGGCTTCTAACAAAGAGATGCAACAAAACCTTTGCGACAACAAGAAATTAATAAAAAAAGTGTAGTTCTGAAGTAAGCATTTTCAATAGAACATGCAGACTTACCTTTTCTTATTATTACATAAGAGATTGATTAAAAAAAGTGTAGTTTTAAAGTAATTATTTTCGCAATCCTTGGTAAAGTCTTGCTTGGTATTAGGATGTTTTTACTTGGATTGTAATCTATCCCAGGCCAGACCAGATCAGATTAGACCAGCACAGCCCACACCAGACCAGACTTGGATAGTTATAAAAATACAAAGAAACCAGACCAGACCAGATCAGATCGGACCAGATCATACCAGACCAGCAAGTTACGGTCCAAGTAAAAACATCCTTAGTCGTTTCATTCTGAAGGGACAAAATTTAAAAATTTACATATAATTGAATTTTGTATTAATAATATAGTTTAATTAATGGTAGAGAATTAAGGGTAGAAAATTAATGTTTTCTCCTATTCAGGGAAGTTTTAAATTTTACTCTTATTTGGGCAATGGTTTATATTTACTCCTATATTGGGTAATTTCTATATATTTTTTCCTTAAGAGTGGAGTGGCCAGGACGGTATAATCGACTTGGCCAGTATAAAGGTATTTGTTTAAAATTAAGTTACACTGATTTTTTTAACCCAATAATTTAAACAAAATTAAAATTGAGGGAAGTAACTGGTAGTAATAATTTTTTAACCTTCTAAATTAATAATGTAATAATATTTCATAACTTTAGCAAGACCTTATGGCTATATATTTATATTAACGTACATATAACAACAATATTTTTTTAAACATAGAACATTTAGCAAATTTTATTAGGTGAAAACCAAATGACATGTGGAGAGGCTAAGTCTTACCCAAGATTAATTTTTATCTTATACACACAATACATTTGGTAACGCAGAGAAAATTTTAATACGTAAAATCAAATAAATCTAAGTGGATACAATAATAATTAAAATGCCTAAAGAAACATGTACGAATGTTGGAAACTAAACCGTTTGGTTTTAACGGAGGTAAGGAGAAGATAGAGAGATTATAATGAATGGTACATTAACTCAAACAAATTGTACAAGTGCATTAGCCATCATTGATGGTTATAAGTTTTTATTATTAGATAGATTAGATAATGACTGAATAATACTAGCAGCTTATGACCGGACACAAATAAGACCGGTCTTGAAAAACGACATAAAAGAGACTAATTTAAACCGAAAGGACCAAAATGCCCATTATATAAAATCTAAAAAACTCCTGAACTGTCCGAACACCTCCCATCTTTCCCCAGCCCGTGTTCTCTCTCCTCCATGACCAGTTTCACGAGCATGAGTGAAAACGAAGATTGAAGATGAGGCGCGGTGGCGGGCGACGCAGTCGAAGACGAGCGACGATGACGGGCACGACGGCGGTTGATGGTGATAAAGACGGTTGGAATCAATGGTCTCGACGATAGAGTTCGATATGTTGTGCGCTTGTTTGAATCTAGGTTGTTTTGGCCGATTGGGGGTCGAATCGATGGTGGACAGGATTTATAGGCCGCCGGTGGCAGCAATGGCTTCTCATCGCGGGCGGTGCAGTGCGTTTAGGGGGTGGTCGGCTTAGCCCTCGTGATATTGGCGGCTAGTTTGTGAGGCTGGGGATGGCTGGCCGGAACGGGGGCCTGGGAGGTGGGAATTGCGACTTGGCTGTTGAGCTGCTGTGCTGCTCGGATATGGAGCTACGGAGGGGGCTGGGCATGGGCCGGGTGGGGATTAAGGTGTGGCTGGGGATGGGTATGAGGGGCTGGGTGTTAAACAAAGGTGGGGTTGGGATTAGGGTGGTAGGGCAGGGGGCTGGGTTTGGGTTGGAGACGGTCCGGGAGGTTGGCTACCGGAGTGATGGCGGTGATGGGTCACTCGCGGTGGTGCTACCAGTGGTTACTATCGGCCATTGGCTCGGGTAATACCTCAGGATCCTATAAGTAGAAGTAAATGAGTTCTGCAATTCCAAAATATGACTACTATATTTTTCTTTCATTATGTTTGAAATAGGAGGTATTACTACCATTTATGAAAAATACTGTCATGATTGAAAAATAATGTCATTAATTACAATAAATGCAGCCATATAAAATGCATTATACTGTAACTATTTGACAGTCACGCCTACTATGTTAGTCTTATTTAGGGGAAAAAACATAGTAGTCCCATATTGGAATTCCAAACTCCATTTACTCCTATTTTGGGAAATCTCCTTAATAGAAAGAGTTTTGTCTTTTGGGTCCCCCTTGGCATGTGAGGCCCAAGGCATTTGCCTGGCCCAACTACCCTCAAAGACGCCACTCAATACATTATATCCACATATATATATGAGTCAAAGACTCTCTTTATTTTGGCTTGAGAATATGATGGAATAAATCAAAATGACTCATACTTTCCGATGTATAAAAAATGTCTCAAAAACTGTCTGTGTGTCTTTTTTATGAAGCAGCAATCAATCAATGCAATTTTCGACTCTATTTTCATTATGCATCATCCGGAAACAGTCTATCTGTGATATAGTACACATGTAAGACTGTGTACATCTGACTCCCTTACCCCACCAATGGTGGGAGCCTTTGCGGCACAGGGGTAATGATGAAGAATGATGAAGAAGAAACTGACTAGAAATTTAAAAATAAAATAAATTTGTCCTGAAGAGTCTTGTTTGGTGTACACTTGTTTCTATAAAGATTAATTTATCCAAAAATGGATAAATTCTTTGTGTGTAAACAATTTATGGACAATTTGTCACTGAACAAAAAATTGTACAAATATAATTTTTGTATCTTTAATTCTAAAAAATCGATTGCATTGTTTATTTGTCAAGATTTAATTCTAAAACTGTTTATGTATTTTTAGGGGGGGGGGGTGAATGAGAAAAGACATTTACCATATATTATAAAAAATAAGTTTCAGTACAATAACAGAAAAGAGTGATAAAACTAAAGAAAGGGAAAACAAGTGTGGGGAGATTGCATAAAAGAAAGTTTTTTTTAACAAAGAAGGGAAATTTTATTGATAAAGGGAAATAGTACATGTGATAATGCATAAAAGAAAGTTAATTAAGGATTGTCAAAGTTGTTGATCGCGGTTTGAATTCGTGTTTGAACAGTCCTCATCAAACCCTCATTCCTCTTCTTTGATTTTTTGAAGACAGTCGTAGTGAATCCCTCATCTTTGGGGGTGCAAGGGATTCTTTCTAGAACGACTGCTTATGCATTTTAGTCAGATATTGGTGCACATTACCCCAACCCATTACTGTTCAGGGGCCCAATGCATCACCCCGGCACGGGGCCTAATCAGAGAGGCTCATTTAGGGCCATTTAGGCCCACTCAGCCTACTTGGGCTTGCTTCGGCCCATTAAGGCCTTTCCGGCCCGTTAGACTAGAGGGTTTTCCCCCTCCCCCTTCTATAAATAGGGAGCAAGACCTCCTATTTTAGGGATCATCTTTTGGCCCTTCTTCTCCATCTATTACTTCTTCTTCCATATTGTAGTTAGCTCATACACTCCATTAATGGAGGTTCTACACTTGTACTATGTAAAAATGGTAAGGAGAGCATATCAATGAGAAAGAGCGGGCTTGGACGTTAGCCTAAAAAGTCTTGTGGTTTTCTCCCTTTCCGGGTTTTCCACGTAAAAACAGTTTGTTCATACACTTCTATATTTTTTGTTTACTTTTATACCGAACTCATCGTCCTTAACATCCAAAGTTTATGTTGGGCTTTCGAATCTGCGAGACAAAACCTCAACATAAGACTTTACAAACATTTCCAAAATTTGGGTGTTATAAATGCTTTTTTGTCTCAAATTAGTAGAGCATAGGTAGACTTTAAATACAAACGCCTTGTTTGCAGGTGATGTGAGTTTTCTTGCACTTAAAAAGGTTGTAGAAAAGTGATTGAAAGTACGAGTATCGTCTCCACAGGGACGGACAAAAGGGAATTAAAGATTAAATAAATTCAGCGATTGAAAAGAAATAAATAAAATAAATGCGATGTGTGAGATTGGTTGGTTTGGAAAATTAAACTAATGTGAATGAGTGATTAAATAAATAGATTGGTTTCTTTCTAATTAACGATGAAGGGAACAAGGATTGATTCCGGGGTAACCAGATTTCTGGCAGATCGGACTTAATTACATGAAATTAATTTAATTGAGTCTAGCTAATCATTACTAAGTTTTTACCGCTCTCGCGGCGTAGACTACAATAATTTAGGGGATCAGGCTGATCTCTCATGCGACAGGATCCTAAATTATTGCCAAGACAAGCGAGCTTACGGCCCCTTAATCGCTACTAATCTCTTAGCGAATGATTAAGTGTGTGTGAATGTGTCCTAGAACAAATTAGATCTCTCTTAATTTATTCTGCAAGCATTTGTAATTCTAGTCGCGATTCTAGGTTAAAAAAGATATTAGTTAAATTATTAAAACACAAATTAAACGGCATTCATGCAATTAATCCATCAAGAAACTAGCCATACAACATGATTAACCCCTTCATCATCCCCAAATCCCTAATTAAAATACTCGCAATTCATAATTGAAGAATCAACGGAATTGGGATGAATAGAAATAATTGTCATTAATTAAAAAGATTGAACTTACAAAGAATCCCCAAATCTTAACAATCCAAGGCTTGAAAAGCTCTCCAAATTCGTCCTAGGGTTCATCTCTCTAAGTCCCCCCAAATAGACAAATCGGTTGCATATTTATAGAAAAATCGCGAAAATAGGCTGAATCGCACGACCACACTGTCGACCGCACGCCGTGCGGGTCACCATGCGGCCGGCGCGAGAAAATGAACATGCTCCGTGTTTCGCTCCAAAAAAATTGAACTTACAAATAATCCCAGGGTCTTGAAGAAAACAACGTAAAAACGCAGATAAATTCGTCCTTGGGCCTCTCCGTAATGTTCGTAACCACAAAATAGGAGTACGGAGGCCTTAGTTATAGAAAACAGTCAAAATTCGGCTCAAATCGGGATTTCCGGAGGCAAGCACAGTGCCAGGCACGACCGTGCCTCCGGAGTACGCGTGTTTCGTATCTAGGCACAATCGTGCCTCCCTGATTAGGCATGATCGTGCCTACCTGGCAGTAGCTCCGCGGTGCATTCCTTCTTCACGTATGATCGTATGTCCCTCCATGCATGACCGTGCGTGGCCTGTTCTTCACCGTTTCTCTAGTCCGAATTTGACAATACTATCTTCATGGAAGTTGTAGAATGGTAGAAGGTCGCATTCTGAAATCGCAACAGGGATCATCTGACTTTATCGTCTGTTTTCACCTTCTTCCTCTCAGATTCTCACAACGGTGTCTTCATATTATTTGTAGCCCTTGAAGTTAGATTTCATGTGGAACTTGAATCGTGTCCTTTGGATGTTTCTACAAAGAGATATTCTTGAACGATTGTCAGAAGGTCATCTTGATCGTCGTTTTCAAGCTCTATACGTCTTCTTTTGATCCCGTAGCCAATTCTAAAGCTCTTTTGCCTTCAAATCTTCATCATAAACCTCCCGGTGACATCCAAAGCTATCAATTTACTCTCGAGTGCTTCTCAACTCGTCCCGATTGCTTCTCAAGCGACGGTGTCGGGCTAAAATTCCCTGATTTTGACTCCAAACAACACAAAAATCGAACCAACGCCCGGTTAACAAAACTTGAGCTAAAATTGAGACTAATAAGACCTTAAAGCTAGGAAAACCATCAAAATCCGATTCCAACACGCATCAAATGCGTGTTGTAATACGAACTTATCACCAGGTTGTACGAAGAAGAAGACGTTCTCGAAGTCAACTGTTCGATCTCGAAAGCAACGTTCGAGCTCCCAATACTCGAAGTCAAAGTTTGAGCTCCCAAAAGTCGAAGTCAAATTTCGAGCTCAGGACTTCGCACTCACGATCTCGAACTTCGAACTTCGCACTCAGGATTTCGAGCTCCGAATTTCGAACTCAGGGTCTCCAACTTCAGGAGTTCGAGCTCAAGGTTCTCAAGGTCAAGAGTTCGAGCTCATTGATAAGTCCATATTTCGACACACATTTGATGTGTGTTGGGATCTATTTTTATTAGCTTTCCTAGATTAAATGTTTCACAAATCACCTAATTAGCTAAAGTCATAGTTTACCAGGTTTTGGTTTGCATTTGATGTTTTTCGAATTAAAATCATGAAATTGAGCCCGACATCGGCGTTTGAGATTTAATAGGGAGGGCTTAAGACACATTTCAGAGTTATTCAGAAGGATTGAAGGTTCACGAGGTATTAAAGGATTGAAGGTTCACGAGGCATACGGGATCAAACGAGGACGAATAGAATAGAGCTCAAAAACGGTGATCAGGATAACGTTCTGTCAATCGTTCAAGAATATGTTTTCGTACAAACATCAAAATGACAGGATTTAAGTTTCATATGAAAGATAATTTAAAGGGCTACAAATAATATGCAGACACCATGGCGAGAATGTGAGAGGATCAATGTGGAAACAGACGAGGAAGTCAGATAATCGTTGTTGAGATTTCAGAATGCGACCTTCCACCGTTTTATTCATATCTTTTGATTGGATGATTCAATTCCGCTTTTACAAGTTGTGGTGGATAGAGGACTTCATTATATACAACTTAGGTGAAGAGAATCATAGTCAAACTTAGACAAGAGATGCGCAAGCCGTGCACCCGAAGAATGCACGTCGTGCACGGAAGAAGAAATCACGCAGAGGCTACTAGAGGCCACGCACGTTGTGCGTGACAATTTTTCTACGTTTTTGCTACGAACGCCACGCAAGGCGTGCGTGGGCGCTGTGCGTGTGCTCCAGGGGTCCTTTTTTGGTCAAAATTGCTCCGTTTTCTATTTAAACATCATATTAACCTCTGTTTTTAGGGGAGCACTTAGCGAGAGAGCCTAGCACAAAATCTTGAGAGATTTTCAACCTTGGATCTTTAATATTTTGGGATTATTTGTAAGTTATGTTTTTTTAATTAATGACAGTCCAATGTAAGTTCTATTTTAACCAATGTAAGTAGAACTATATGGACTTGGTCTAAACGAATTTGCAAACGCTATGGAGTATCATGGTTAAAATAGAACTTACATGACCACATCCAATATAAGTTCTAGGGTTCTTACATATGAACTTACATAGTAAGTTCATATGAAGTACCATGGTTAAAATAGAATTTACATACCACAGTCTAACTATATGGACTTGGTCTGGTATTAGATTTTGTAAGTTCATATGTAAGTTCTATTTTGGCATACCATGGGTTTGCTACGGACCATGGTTTACTATATGGACTTGGTCTAAATGAATTGATTACACGTGTTCAAATGAATTGATTACACGAATTGATTTCCGTACATACATTTTCTAAAATTGCCCACTAAGAACATTACACGTGTAAATTTTAAATTAAAATAGAGAGTACGATGAAGATATGTTAACAATTACAACTTTGCAAGTTGTTGAGGTTTATTCCTTCAACCCTCGGGTCCAACACGTAAGCCCAAGGATTTCGAGTGGAGTGCGTATGAATATCTAGCCCAACTAGCAAGTGATATGAATCAAGGAGAACAATAAGTAGCAAGTAATGATTAGGTATTATTATCTGTTAATAACTCCCTAATACAATACTTTCGCTAAGGCTCGTCGGTCGTTCGTCTTACAAGGCAGTAGAAGTGCTGTGAGTAAGAATGCTATAGCTAGAGTGCTAAGAATAGAAAGTTGTCAACCCTTTACAATGAAATAAATGCTTCTATTTATACCCACCAATGGGCAGTTGGCTATACTGACGTGGAAGCCTGTGGTTCGCTGGTGTCTCAACCACCAAATCTTCAGCATTAAATGCACTTCCCACCAGAATCTAGGTTTCCCGCCTAATTAGTGGGGACGTTCGTCCGTCCGGGGAATGAGCTGCTCCAGGTGGCCTCCAGGGGGTATTGGTCGTTCGTCCCCTGGCCCTTGTGGATTCTCGCCATGTGGGCTGCACTACCTCCGATGGCTATGGGCTCGCTCTGACGACGTTCGTCGTCATTCTGGTGGCCTGTGGTCCTGCTCCTTGTTTCTGCATAGACGTTCGTCGAGATGGGCCGTTGAGCCTGAACCCCATCTGCAGACGTTCGTCCATTCTGGAGGAAATGGGCTTGCCAGGCTAGCCTAGTGTTCTATCTGGACGTACGTCCGGAAGAAAGGGTAGATGGGCCGAACCTCAACTTGGGCCATTAACCCAACACAAGTATTTGCAATTAAGTCCTTTTGCAAAGGCTCTGGTTTTGGACGGTGCATTCTAAAATTGAAAGTGAACTTTTGTTCTTCCAATGGAATTAATTCCTCAAGTAAACCCCTTCTCTAGCGGCTTGGGGAAAAAATGTTTTTCCACTTCACGCGCTCCAATGGCATGAACGGTTTTAGGCAAACAACGTCATCTCCTCAGCGGCAAAAATTAGTCTGAAACAGCTCCTCGGTTTTAGTTAAACACTGGCCACCTGGCACAGGAACCGGTCCAGTTGAACACGAACCCACTAATATGGTTAAACTCGGAATTTACCTGAATCAGACCTGGTACGCATAAAACTGGGAATTTTGTAGAGCCCAACCGATTTCTAAATTAATCACACGTAAAACATCCAAAATCTTAAATGCTTACAAAGCGTTCAAAACCCACATATATATGAACCAAGGACTCACTGTTTCTTTTTAATTGGAAATATGATGGAATAAAGCAAAACAACTCAATAAATTGTTCGCGCTTCTTTTTTATGAAGCATCAATCCGTCCATGCAAGTTTCGATGGCGATTTTCAATATGGGTCATTTGGAAACGGTCTCTATGTGATGTAGTACATAGGTAAGATTGTGTACATCTGACTTCCCTTACCCCACCAATGGTGGGAGCCTTTGCGACACTGGGATAATGATGAAGAAAAAATTGACTAGAACTTCAAAAATAAAATAAATTGGTCTTTAAGAGTCTTGTGTGTTGCACACTTTTTTCTATAAAGATTAATTTATCCAAAAATGGATAACTTATTTGTGTATATAAACAACTTATGGACAATTTGTCACTGAACAAAAAATTTTACAAATATAATTTTTGTCTAAAAAATCGATTGTATTGTTAATTTTTCTTGATTTAATCCTAAAACTGTTTATGCGTTTTTTTAAAGGGGGTGAATGCCAAAAGACATTTACCTTGCATATATAATTAAAAATAAGTTTGAGTACAATACAGAAAAGAGTGATAAAACTAAAGAAAGGGGAAACAAGTGCGGGGAAATTGCATAAAAGAAAGTTAAGGATATATTCCAGGAGTTGTTGATCACGGTTTCAATTCGTGTTTGAACAGGCCCCGTCAAACCCTCATTCCGCTTCTTTGATTTAGAGACGGCCGTAGTGAATCCCTCATCTTTGGGGGTGCAAGGGATTCTTTCTAGAACGACATGTTTATGCATTTTAGTCAAACTTTACAAACATTTCCAAAATTTGGGTGTTACAAGTGCTTTTTTGTCTCAAATTAGAGGCATAGGTAGACTTTAAATGCAACACCTTGTGCTTTACGGCCAATTGAAGAACTTTACATTCGAGTTCAATGCAACTTCTCTTTCACCTTTATGGAAAAAACTAAAACAAATAATTTAGTTTACTTTGACATGATCGATAACCATGGTATGCCAATATAGTAAACTTTCTTATTTCCGGCAATTTCCTCTAGAACTCTCAAAATCTCAAATAGAAAAACTCAAAAGGATTCAAAAAACTATGTATGAGATGACCCATATTTGTGGAAGCATTGTAAGGATCAAATCATCCGAAGATGCATCCCTAAATATGAGATAGCTCATATCATAGAATTTTATCATTCTTATGCTTCTGGAGGACATTTTGGTCCAAGACGGACATCAATGAAAATGCTTGAGAGTTGATTTTGGTGACTAAGCTTGTTTCGTGACATACATGGTAATTTTTTCAGAAAATGACATTTTTAGCCGAATAGTGGAGTCTCGGTTGGGATGGGGCCGAGATTGTGGGAAAGGCCTCCATATCTTTAATATATTTTTAAATGTTTTTTATCCATTTTTTTACTTTTTAAAAAAATGTTTTTTTAATTTTTATTATTCTAGTATTTTTTAAAAATACTTTAAAAAAATATCAAACTTAAAGTGTTTGATTTATACTTTCTGCTCTCCTATCATAGTATCTTTGTGTTATTATATCTTCCTCATCGCTCGCTCTAAACTTTTATCATACCGGATTTAGTACTCTCTTTGTCCTATTAAGATTATTTCAAATTTTCACCATTTTCGGTGTCCCACTAAAATGGGCTCATATCAAATTTTCATTTTCGGTGTCCCACTAAAATGGGCTCATATCAAATTTTCATTTTCGGTGTCCCACTAAAATGGGCTCATATCAAATTTTGCGTGATTCTAAATTATAAGTACTTTATTTTTACTTTATCAGTTCAACATCAACCACATAAACTCATTTTTTTTAATAACTGAACCACCTTCTCATGTCCCAATGTTAGTGAGATGAAGTAGTAATATTTAAGTGATGGTAATTCATTCCTATTCTTGCTTTATTCACTTTACTAGTTTAGTATCAACCATGCAGCTCCAATTTTCTTACACTTGAACATTTGATTGTTTAAAAAAGAAAAAGAAAAAGTGATGTATAATAATAAAAATAAGACTTTAATTAAAATGAGAACTATTGGTTGAATTATTGACAGTGTTGCATTGCATGAAAAAACTGAATTATGTTAAGGGAAAATGGAAATTAATAATTCAACCTTTTAGCGGTCTTCTTTTAATAGTCCGGCCTTTTCATTATTCATGAATAATCCAACCTTTGCACCTCATCTTCATTCATTGGTCCCCGGCCGGTTGATGGCCTGCTATTCCGAGTTATTTTCTTATCTCTGCAAACTATTATATCATAAATTCCACCTTTCACAAAGATAATATTTTACAAAGATAAGAAAATAACTTGGAATTGCAGGTCATCAACCGGTCAGGGACCAGTGAATGAAGATGAGGTGCAAAGGTTGGATTATTCATGAATAACGAAAAGGTGGGACTATTAAAAGAAGACCGCTAAAAGGTTGGATTATTAGTTTCCATTTTCCCATTAAGTTAATGATTAAAACTTAATTTTGATTAGAATTTTGATTTAATGATAAAACTGGTTGCAATTAGCCTAAAGTGTACGCCAGGAAACTTCGGAAACTTTTACTTTACCTTTATCTAGAATATTAAAATAAATCATTTCATTTTGTTAGGATTGACCAGGAAACTTTGGCAACTTTTACTTCACCTTTATCTAGAATACTAGTTGTTGCGACGCGCGTTGCGTGATGGGCTAAATGCCGAATACAATTTAGCAGAGCATTTTCTTGAAGTATACTCATACATATATATATATATATATATATATATATATATATATATATATATATATATATATATATATATATATATATAAATATATATATTAACTTTCATTTGATGTGGTATATATAACATCACTTTAACTTGAACAAAATTAAAAAATGCGAATAAGGTCCAAAAGTGCATCATAAGTTGCAAGTAAAAAAAATCCCTCTTTATTAGTGAAATTTAATACAATTAATAAATTGCGACTACGGTCCAAAAGTGCATCATTAGTTGCAATTAGAAAAAAATCCTCTTTATTTGTGAAATTTAGTGCAATTAATTGGGCAAGGTGGTCAACTCCTCAAGGGTGTCAACTCCTCAAGGGTGTTGGCACTTGGCAGTGAACTAGAAGGGGGATAGGGACAGAAAATCCGTCCTCCCACCATGGGGCATGGGCCCATAATCAAAATTCAGAGCTCAACAAGTTCTCTCTTTATCTATCTTATCTTACAAGTGCAAATGTTGGGTTTGCCATTTCTCTTAGTGTTTATGTCTAAACCTTTAAACTGATAAAATACCTTTTTATAGGGTAATAATAAGACAAAGGTTGTATATTTGCTAATAGTGATATAGAATAGTATTGAAAATAAATTGTTTATCTGGTAATTAATATAAATCAAAAGAAGCAATAAGATAGCATAGCTTTAAGAGCATTAATGTCTCCACTTCATGAGGTTTTTTATGTCGAAGGTGATGCATTTCAAAATGTGTAATGTGTGAAAAACATAGTCAAAACTCATGTTTGTTTGTCTTCACCTCAATGCCATCTCTAGAGGTAATAAAATACAGAATATATAAATAAGCTAAAAAAAAGAATCAGTGGTAAATTAATATCATTAAATAGAGTTGATTTTAAAAACAAAAAAAAAAAACATGAAAGCTACTGTTATTTCCTGAGGAGGTGAGTTACTGTTGTTACAGTGAACTGTAATTACAATGAAAAAATTCATCTCTAGGAAAAAAATTATTAAGTCAGAATAAAGAATCAAGAATATCAGAAAAACAAAAACTGCCTCTTCATTTACAAAATTGACAATAGATAATCATCTCAAATTGGGGCAAGTGTTAAAAGCAAAGTGTCTCAATCCATTCCAAAGAATCCTTACTTTGTATTGAAAATAATGTCTGTTCACATTCAACTCATCTTGCTTGCACCTGATTACATACATATAGTGAATATATGGCTAGAAGTTGTAATATCCCTGACCAACAAACACCAAAAGACACCCCAAGTAAAGCATAATACGGTTCGTTTAGCTGAGTTCAAGGATTCACTATGTCTAAGTAATTTACCCGAACACCAATTGTTCCCTTTGGAGAGTGTGATTGAAATACGGGAGATTTGTAGAAGTGACTACAACATTTGTTTCCACTTTCCATATGAATAATAGCTTAGTAACATATTTGTGTCATATCTCCTCCTTTTCACTTTGATCTGCACAGAAATCTCAATTGAGCCAAGCAAATTTAGCTACAACTAATCATTTCTAATTTTCATTACGTAGATGTGTTTTTAGGAATGAAGGAATACATTTGAATGCATACATATAGCTGCAATGGTGCGCACAATTAGAAAATTTTCTTTTAGGCTATTTAGTCGACCCTTTAGAATAAAATACTCCATAAGAGAATTAAGCCTAAGAACAATAGGAGAGAGGATAACTTGCGCCAGAAAGAAAAAAGAGTTATATCATTTCTTTCCTAGAAAAGAGGACCTACTCCCTTTCCTAAATCCAATCAATAGCGTGTTCTAGTTGATTGAGATTCCTCCCTTTGTCCTTCCAATCAATTAAGCACTTTGTTGCGGGTGATTATGCGGCAACCACCTTTTTGTTTCCAATCTAAATATAATGTATCAAACATAATGTGATGTGAAAAACAATCTTACCTCCCGATGGAACACACTGAGCTCAAACGGCCAATACCTTTTTTAGGCTGAAAAGGACTTTAAAAGTACAAAGTAGCGCTAATTAGGTTCTAACAAAGGTAAAAACTGAAAACTCTTGTTAAAATTGTTCAATAAAACCTAATGTATCAAATATGCTAAGTCCTTGGTATTTGAGATTTGCTAATTCAGAACAATCTGAAAGTATACCGTCAGTCAAGTTAAATAAAATTTGGGATCACGGCAAAAAGTTGGACAGAATGATTAATATGAAATGAATTCTTCAAGCATAGTCATCATAGACAAAAAGTTTAAATGTTGCTTCAACATAATTGAAATTTTGGACACAAAGCATATATATATACTTCGTACGATTGATGTTGTGAATGTTAATTTTAAAAATTAAAAGAGAATGTACTATAATCCAACAAATTTTCTTATTACTAATACTATTATTATCACGACTTAAAAAATGCTAACTTTCTTAGTATTGCTATATATTTCAACAGGCAAAATTGATGCTTTTAAAGTGAGGATCCTTCAATGCACTAAACTTAGTTGATGTGGGGTTGTATTATATTTCACATTTGAAAAGGTATTTTCCTACTTGTAATAGCTTGAGCTTCTCTTTTTTGCTTAAATTGCTTAAGAAGATCATTTCAGTCTCTTTCAAGTGTACTTCTCTTTATCTTATCAATAAAACATGTTCATCTCATTTTCTTAATAACTTATTTAACATTACTCCCAATTTCAGTAACTTGATCCCAATTCACCCGTACAAGCTGGCTCCCAGTTTTTCCAATGGCAGATAAAAAAGATTAATTGATAGGGGTGGTGTGATGTAAAAACAAACAGATAACTACTACTAAAAGAAGTGCAATACAATTACCAGATTGAATAATGTGTTACAACTCAAACACGAATAGCTTTTGGTATCTTCTTTGATGCCTTCATAACAACCGTTACCACAGACAACAACAACAACATCCAAACCTTAGTCCCAAAAGATATCGGGGTCGGCTGACATGAGTCGATACATGATATAACGACTAACAACCGTTACCTCATATGCCAAGTACATAACCAAGTAAGCAGCATGTTTGTATTTTTATACCAAAACAAACAAAGAAACAACAGAAAGAAAGCATACAAAACCTCCCTGTGAACACCAACCAGCACATTAAGCTTCAGATAATTAAAAGTGCATATTCTTCTTTTATATCTGCTTCTTTAAAAACATATTTTTATTGCAAGGTAGGTTTGGAGTTAATAAAGTGGAACTTTTGGTGCAATACCATTATATAAAATAAATGCAGGAAAAAAATGTGCAAAGTGATCTTTTTACTTTTTGCCTTTTAGCAACCAAACTAAGAAATTGAAAACACTATTTGAAAACCATAAGATGAAATGTGTCATAGGTTAAGAAATTGAATATTTCCATTTTACATTGTCAATATCCAAAAAATGAAAATCCTCACTATGACCTTCCAAAATACATAAAAACATGCACCAATAAATTTAGACCTAATACCCTAGAAATGTTAAGGAGGCCAAGGAAATCTTGCAAAATTCCAAATCACACGAGCAAAATAACATTAATTAGCATATGAAAAATTGAATATAATGCCAATTTGGAATCGCTCAAATGGATTTTTCTGAAAAATAGGCCATATTACTTTGTAGCATATGTTGTTTCATGGAAATAGTTAAAAGAAAAGCATCAAAAAAACTAAGAGAGCCTAAAAACATTCAGCAAATTAGATGCATAGGAAAAGAAGCCAAATAGGTAGAATTAAAGGATGGGTCTAAATATATTTAGACTCATCCCATCCCTTGCAAAAAAGGATGGGTCTAAATATATTACTGATGTGAGACATGGCACTATGACAGATATCACATATAATTTATGGCCAAAAGTTCTTGACCAATTTGTACGAGGGGAAAGGACACAACAATAAATTGGACATTTTTCATTCCATATGAAACCATAAGCTCCTAAATGGAAGGGGAAGCTCTCTCGATTGCTCACCAGGTCCCAAGTATTTAGAGATGGATCATCAAGGACTCATGAGTTTTCAAATGGATCATCATTGAGTTTGTGAACAGAGTAAGAAGACGTCTTAGAGATGGACGATCACGCATAAATAAGGTTAAGAGGAAAGTGTGTTTAAATGTTTAATAGCATTAATTAATTTTCATCGTGAAGATGTGAAATATACCAATTCGAGCCTGATCGTTAAGTGATGGAAACCAAGATGAGCTCCGTCAGTCTTTATTGCTCCATTACATTTCAGGCATGAAGTAATATAAGCATAGAGTACTGTCATTCAATGCACAAAGGTACACCAACACATTTTCTTTGACCATTATAGACCTCAAAGCACTGGCCGAATCATTTAACGATCTCAATCCCAAACCCCACTATATCCTAAAAGTAAACCAGCCCCTGAAACATAAACAATTTATTCCAAACTCCACCTTAGTTATTCTATAGGACAACATTGTTTGGCCTAAGTCATCTTTCTGGTTGGTTGGTGAATTGCTATGTTTTCCATAAGCATGCACAGTGAACACAAAATAGTCTAAAATATCATTTAGACATTTTCACAATCACCTAGTGTGCATCAAAGAAATCTTTTTTTGCCTCCTAAATTAAGTGCACACACAAACTCTTAATTGGCAACATTTGATAGTGCAAGCATGGCAGTACAGAAATAAACCACATGTTCCCAAACTGCTAGTGTAGTACAATCAGCAACTAAATTAAATGAGCGGAAATCTGCGCAATCACCTAGTACAAAAACATACTTCATATATCATATAGCGTGTTTGTGAAATCTGTGGAAAAAAGGGGAAAACAATAACAAACAATGAAATAACACGCACCTCGAGAAGTGTGAGGTTGAGGGAAAAGTTTTTGCCAATGGAAGAACATGGATTTATACGGTAAGGGAAGAGAAGGAGTGAAGATGATCGTGGCCCTTGGATTTCCATAATTTCCTTTGGAGAAGAGAAGGATCGATGTGTTGAAATGAAATATCTTCATAAATGCTAGAGTAATGAATATTTGAAGAAGTAAAAAAACAAAACTTACAGAAACGCCGAAGAAGACGAAGGGATGCGAGCGGATGTGCGACGGGATGGCCGGCTAAAGACGAAGGCCGAGTCTCTGTTGGCTAAGATCGAAGGGATGGTCCTGTTTGGCTAAAGAGGAAGTGAGGAGCGAAAAGGTGATGGGCCTTGGAATATTAACGGAGATAAACGGACCGTAGGGAGATAAAGCCAAATGAAGTTGAAATGTTACCAGCATCAAAACATAATGTACATGTGAATCAAGCTTAGAATACCACCAACAAATTTTTTATGTCCACAATACCCTAACTCTCATTCATGCTTATTATATTGTAGAGATTAAAATAAATCATTTCATTTTGTGTATAGCCTAGGTAGAACAACCGTGGTCAGATGACCAAATTGGTAAAAAAAAACACGGGTGGTTTTCCGGAGTGGCAAAAAAACAATTTTGGTTTTGGGGGAGTTGATAAGTCCATATTTCGACACGCATTTGATGCGTGTTGGGATTGGTTTTTATTGTTTTTCCTAACTTAAATGTGTCACAAAGCACCTAATTAGCTCAAGTCATACTTTACTGCGTCTTGGTTTGCATTTGGTGTTTTTAGAATTAAAATCAGGAAATTGAGCCCGACACCGGCGTTGGAGAATTATCCGGGACGAATCAGGCACACACCTGAGAGTTAGTGAAAAGTATTGAAGGTCCAAGAATACTCATTAAAGGGGTCATTTTGAAGTCAAGGGAGCTCAATGATCAAGTACGAGACCAAACGGGGATGAATACAATTATAAAACGGCAATCAGGATGACGTTCTATCAATCGTTCAAGCTTATCTTTTCGTAGAAACATCATAAGGAAACTATTCAAGTCTTATGAAGACACCACAACGAGAATGTGAGACGATCAAGGTGAAAACAGACGAGGAAGTCAGATAACTTCTGTTGAGATTTCAAGATGCGGTCTTCCACCTTTCATTCATATCTTTTGTTTGGATGATCCGATCTCAGTTTTGCAAGTTTTGGTGGATAGAGGACTTCATTAGGTACAACTTTTGTAAAGAAAGTATAGTCAAATTTGAATAGGAGATGTGCATGACATGCGGCCGAAGTACGCACGCCGTGCGCGGAAAGAAGAAATCTCGGAAAGGCTACAGGACCGAGAAACGCACACCGTGTGCAACGGTTTTTACGCTCAGGGTGCTCCAGACGCACGGGAGACACGCACACCTTGCGTGGCACTGTGCGTCGGCTATAGGTGTCTTTTTTCAACTAGAATTGCTTCATTTTCTATTTAAACACCCTGTAAACCCCTGTTTTGAAAGAGCTTATAGAGAGTGCCTAGGACGAAATTTTGAGATCATTTCAACCTTGGATCTTTAATATTATGGGATTATTTGTAAATTCTATCTTTTTTAATTAATGACAATTAATTCTGTTCTTCTCAATTCTATTGATCTCTCAATTATGCATTGTGAGTAGATTTAATAAAGGATCTGTGATTGATGAAGGGGGTATTAATCATGATCCAGGGTTCGTTCTTGAGGGTTTAATTACTTGTTAATCGTTTAATTTGTGTTTGAATAATTTAATTGATATTTTTGTAACCTGGAACGACCCTATGATTATAATTGCACATAGAATAATTTAAGAGAGATCTAAATTATTCTAGAACGTACACTTTCACACAAACTTAATCATTCGCTTAGAGATTAATAACGGTTAGGGAGCTGTACGCTCACTCGTTTTGGCAATAATTTAGGAATTTGTCGCATGAGAGATCAACCTAGTTCACATGCTTTATTGGTATAAGCCTCCCACTTTGATTTAAATGTCTTTGTTTCCAGGTTGATAGCCTTTTATCAAAAGCTTGAATGATGTTGTGACAATAGTTGATTCTGTTATTACCCCTTGTGCAGGACTGCTCCCAAGTATCTAAGAGGCCAATTGGTCTGATTCATGCCCAACAGCCTTTCCATCTTTCTTATCCTTACCAGGGAAGTTTTGCCACAAACAAAATTACTTTTGTTGAAATTAATTGCTTGCCCAGAAGCTCTTTGATAAAGATCCAAGAATTTCTTAAAATTTTGTAAAGATCTAGCATCCCCATTAATAAAAATGAGAATATTATCAACAAATGACAAATGGGATACAGGAAAACCATGAGAGCGGTAAGAATTTAGTATTGATCTGCGTTGCTCAATTAAATAATTTTCATGTGTTTAGCCATGATCATCCCCGACATCAGGTTACCCCCGGAATCAGTCTATGTTCCTTTCTGTCATTAATTAGAAAATGCCCTTTAATTCGAAATATAAAGAAAGGAAAGAGACCTAAAAATAAAATCAATATATAAAATTTGAATACATTCATAAAATTCAAAATAAGTGTGTGTGTAATAGAACTTGTTTTCCTTGTAAGAGTCCCAATTCGCAATGTGACATCTATTACAATACCAAAAGTAAGACATCTAGGGGCGGGCAAGAATCCCGGTCCCGTTGTCCCATTCCGGTATATCCCGAAACCGTACCGGTGTTGTCCCGTTCCGTTTGGGTCTCATTATTGATTTTGTCCCGCACCGGTCCCGTACGGTTTAAAACGGGACGGGACCGGGACATTGGAAGGTTATCCCGAACCGTCCCGTTGTCCCGTTTGTAATAACTATATAGATTTTGTAGCATGTGACTAGTTTGTAGTGTCAACTCAAAAAATAAATGAAAACATGTTTTTAGTTTTTCAAGCCCAATTTTTAAATTAAAAATAATACCTAACATAAATATTTACTAACATAGATTTTTATCTCACTTTGTATATCTACATATGAGTATCTCACAACTAGAACACATGATTTTGAATAAACTAATTCATTTTTGCTTTGTTTTAAATTTAAATTTCAAATTTTGCTAAACCTAACTAAAATCTAATACGTAGTAGCTTTTAGCTTGTGATAAACATAAATTAACTTTTAAAATGTTAATATTTTGGTGCATGATACTTTAGAAATGCAAATATATATTAATTGCAAATGATTATTTTTTGTTAGTTTGGGACGTCTCGAACCGTCCCGAACCGTTCTGAATCATCCCCGTCCCGATTTAAATGGGACAATACTAGGACAAAGGCTTGTCCCGTACCGTCCCGTCCCGCTATTATTAATTGGGACGGGATCGGGATAACCCTAATCCCGGACCGTCCCGACCCATGCCCACCCCTAAAGACATCTGAAATCGGGGAATTAAAATTAATTAATGAAATAATAGAGCTCCTGGAACTCTAATGCAAAATGAAAAGAAAAATACACTATTACTCCATACTAAATTCTTTTTTAGCTGAGCTTCTATTCGTCTTTCGTAACTCATGCCAATTAACTTTTTTTGTCTGTATAAAATGTTTTATATATGGTCTTTCAATTCAATTCATTTCCAGACATGTAATTGAAAATGCAATATAGGGAAAAATGAGTGGAAATCCATTGGGCGTTAAACACTAATGCAAAAAAAAACAAGTTGCAACTTGCAACCTTTAATTTGTTCCACAGCTTCTATCCCATTTCGATTGATCGGTTTATAGAATACAAGATATCAACATGCAAGGGATGACCTATTTATAGGGGACTTGCATTGTTAAAAGGTGAGGATATTAACTACACTGAAGCATTGAGCCAATAATGTCTAATTATGCCAGTGATCGATGCGGCCCAATCGGTTCTTTTTATTCGGTTTTCGGTTTCACGAACCCACCCCTGAGCTGCATAAGGGAGGGAGTAGATGAGAGAAGAGGGGGGAGCGTAAGGGAGTAGATGAGAGGGGAAGAAAAGGGGTAAAAGAGAAGAGTAATGTTTCCCCTTTTTATAGTGTATAAAGAGCAATTTTGAAAGTCAAGCGAGTAATTTTTTCTCTTTTTATAGTGTGTATAGTATGATCGTGTACGTATAAAGAGTGTCTACAAAGAGCAAATTTCATACCAAAGAGAACTCAGGTGGGTGACATATTATGCCCTCCCCTTCCTCCGATCCATGAGGAAATTACCAAAATGCGGGACTTTTTGGATTGACACGCCAAAATACAGGATACAACTAGGTTACCAAATAAATAAGGGACTCGGAATTGGATGTTCCGACTAAGGGTAAGGTTAGATTTTTTTGTGAAACATCTCCTATCTGAATCGACAAATCCGACAAAGTTATTTACTAATATTTATGTGGTTATCTCTCATCCCACATGCATGTGCATCGTGCACATTGTAGCATTGGAGATGCTCTAATTATCATAAGGAAACTTGGTTTATAGAGTATATAATATGGAGTATATACTTATTAAATAATCCGTATGTAGCAATAAAATATACTCTAAATCCCACTAAAATTGTTACATGCGAAGTATCAAATTTAGTAAAGTTTGTGTGACTCTAAATCATTTTTTCTTTATTATTACTTTATTAATTCAATATCAATCACATAAACTAACGTTTCTAAATAATCGGGTCATCCCCTTTTGTCCCGATGTTAGTAGGACGGAGGTAGTACTACGTATTATGTATTCATAATACTTCGTGTACTTTATACGAAGTATATCACATACTCCCAAGCAGTAAAGTAATAGTAATATGCCCTTTGTATGTTAAAGTTTGTTATACTTTCCTTTTCTAGATGTATTTAAAAGTTTACTACACTTTCCCTTTTTTGAAAGTTATTCTTTGAAGCGTATTCAAATACTCTTACTTTTTCTACTTTTCATGTTTTCTTTCATATTTTCCCACCATCTCTCCTAATTTGTCTATACTATTCATTACCCTACTATTTCATCCTTAAATAGTGAGTAAACGATTGTAGTGAACTTTTAAATACGGTTCGTACATGGTCTCGGAATAGGGAATAATTCCGACTCGAAGGGTCGTGTAAAACTCTAACTCTAGTCGGAATAGCCAATTCCAACTCCCACTTTTCTAGAAAACCTAGTTTTATCCCCGTATTTTTGAAACTGATGTTAGCTTTTTCCGTGTTTTGGGAAAACACCTGATGAGTGGTAAGACGATTGTCACTTTACTGATCAATCCAAATAAGGCGTGACACCTTTTTCGATTGATCAATTTTGTTTCAAAAATGATGTTTGTACCCACTGTTATACTTACTTTTGTATCCACCTATGTTTGTGAAGTGTTTTTTTGTCTGTGAACCCCGGTTCATAGACGATTGCCACTAAGGATTGATCAATGCTCAAGCGATAGGCATTCTCTTAGGGCAATGGAGAATTTTATTGCCAGTTCACTGATCAATCGATTCAGACGTGACACTTCAAACTCCATAGACAAAATGAGTAGAACATTTCAAATATTTTCTGAAGTACCTATGCAACCGTCATGAAACTCCAAGTACTCAATTGGTAGTTTTGAGATAACTACACTAAAAAATGGTGTATGCTAGATGTCAACCTTATTGATTATCATCGTTATCTCAATCTCATCTATCATCGAGGTCAATTTATTAGGACCTTATTTTGATTAAGTCGCTCAAGTTTTAACATGTTTAGTGATAAGATAAGCTTAAAAGAACAAACACAAATCTAAATAAGATGCATACAAAAATGATAATCATATTAATTACGGAGTACAAAAATGTGATCCTGCAACAACATATATTACTTCTATATGACTGTGTATACAAAATATGATAAGACTGGAGTGTGATGAAGTACATATACTCTCCAAAACCAGGGATGGAGACAGAGAGAGGCTGGAGGGGGTCTCGGCCCCTGCAAGAAAAAAATCTTAAGTATATACTTCGTATTATGTATAAATACTTTTAATATATAGAAAAGATGTTGATACTTTAAACTTTGGCCCCTGCAATGTAAAATGTTTAAGGACCGCCCCCCTTAACCATAGATTTCTGGCTCTGCCACTGTCCAAAACCATGCCTAAGGCTGAATATCATCGGGGTCGGGGTAGTGGTGCACATACAACTTGAACAAAATGAAGTAAAGAGCATACAGACTACACACCATATTCACACCAAATGTAAGTTTTCCTATTTTTTCCACAATTTTGCTGGATTGAGCTAGTAATGCTGCTTTGCAAGAATCGCAATTAAAGCAAAGTTGACCATTGTTCCACCTTGAACAATCGTCTCCTAAAGATGATGATGTTTGATTGCTTGTCCAATTTGTTGGGCTCACGAAGCTACAACTTTGAGGTGGAAGACAACATCCAGACTGCCACGAGGCGAAAATTAGAGTACTTAATATAAAACTTTATTAGAATGAATTGAAGAGTATACATATATACACTTTTTTCTCATTATATACAAGTATATACACACACACAAATATTCAGGTCAGGAATTTCCTGACTGGAGTGCCATCCGGCCGCCGCCATTTGGTGCGGTTCCCAGTGGTATTTTTTGGTGAAATATTTAATGTATTTTTTTCATGAAGTCTAGTTTATCCACACCACATTTCACCTTAAATTCAATCGGAAGGCAGTCAAATAATTTTGTGAAGATAACTGCGTTTTATATGTATATTTTGGCGCAGTTAACTTCAAAAAATTATTTGACTGCCTTTCTGATTGAATTTTTAGCTGAAAGTTTTTGTGAATAAATTAGACTTGATAAGGAACGTTCTCAAAAAAAATAGCAAACAATACCACCGGGAACCGCCCCAAACGGCGGCGGCCGGACGGCGCTCCGGTTAGGAAATTCTTGACGGGAAGATTACTACATATATTATACATATACTTCTAATCCAATCAAAACCATATTTGAGCAATTATTTAATAATGATGAATTAAATGCACAATATAATAATGTACGTACTCTTATATCACAGGAGTCAAAGCTTAGAAAATCAACCTAATTTTTAGAGATTCATACTAGTGTATATTTAAACATTTAAATATATATTAGTCATTTTATACTTTTCCTGTCAAAGATAGTAAACTTTGATCAATTAATTTTACTAGTATAATTATATTGTGAAAAATTTAATAATTTTATAATGGTATAATAGTGTTTTAACAAAGAACATTTTTATATCATTTCATATTATATATCAATACTTCGGTATATAAATATATAATCGGTCTAAGTTAGATGACGACATTGACTTGAAGAGTACTAATTAAAATGGGATAATGAAGGAAATAAATTAAAGTACTTCGTATATATGTTACCTCTAAGGGGGTGAGAGGCGCAACTGATAGTTGTTGGAGCGAGTCATAGGTGTAATTCAAGCGAGTGCACATAAGAGAATGTACGAGACACTTTGGGAGATTAGAACCATTATTCCACTGGGAAAGTACCCTGTCTCGAAGCGAGGTGGGGAACTGATCGAGACTGTATTATATTCCTTATCGGCCGGCCGGCCCGGTGCCGGAGCGGGGGAGACTGATGATTTCCCGGTGAGCTTGGACTGCTCGTGCACGACTGAGGACACAATCAAGGCAATAATCGCGGCCACAAGAAGCGGCATTAGACGATTGCATGAGGGAGACGGCGCACTGACTCAATGATGATATGATGACATACGTTATGCCGAGAAAAAACATTAGAACCGCGATTACGTAAATAATAGAGACTTGGATGTGGACAAGTTTGGCACAAGTTGAGCTTATTGCCAAGGCGATCTGTGCCATGAGGAAGCAGATGACGAAGGGTACTACAAATAATGCTCCAAAAAGTATATTGCAACAATGTCCAGCAGGTCCTCCCGCCATTTTCAATAGTCATATATTTTGCTTGATTGGGGAATGATATGATATAGGTCTCTAAAGGAATTGATTAAGATGATGGGTTCTTCTATGGTACTCTATTTATAATAACTATACCGTACGTACATTTTCTAAAATGGCCCACTAAGAGCATTACATGTGTACATTTTAAATTAACAATTACAAGTATTTGCAAATTGAGGCCTTTTGCAGACTTGGTTTTGGACGGTGCATTCTAAAAATCAAAGTGAATTTTTGGAATAGTATAGTAGTGATTTTTTTGCCCCCTCCCCAATGTCAAATACTACGGAGTATCATTCATGCAAAGTTAACGGAAGAAAAATCTGGGACCATTTAGAGAAAGCACAAAAAAACAAATGCCCTAAATAATAGGGAGAATTTAGTAAATAGTATTTTTCACCTTAACTTTCAAAAAATAAATGCGGCTGCTGTTCAACATCTAGAAGCATGAAATTGCAAAGATACACATCCAATAACTTTAGCCCTACATACGGTGCCCGTGTGCCACTAATTAGTGAACAAATTGGTTAATTTGTTGTCAAATAAATTAATATAAGTAATAACATGATATAAAACTTTAGTGAATAATTAATCATACGATATTAGATTATTCCTATGACTATGACATTGTACTTTTTATATTATAATTGAATATCACATTTTGAGCCTGTTTGTTAGCAATTATTTTTAATTTGTGTATATGGTCATTTTAGTTATTTTTCATATAATTTTTTCATAATATTATTAATAAACTACATATTTCTTTTAATAATTCTACCAATTCAGTTGCTTCATTCAAAATTCCATCAATGGCACCATATCAGTTGATTCAACAAATTTGTATTGCCAAACGGGCTATTATATATGTTACTATATTATTTATACACGGAGTATTTTATTCGGCGCATTGTAATGCACATACTCCCTCAGCCCTGGAAAGGTTCGCTAAATTGATTTTTCTTTGTTAATGACAATCAACTTTGACTAATGATTTTTTTAAAAACGAAATTATTTTGAATATGAAAATTATACTAAAATGTTCCTCATTCAAAGCATTTTCATAAAAGTATAAATATTATAAATTATATACACATACAATAATTAAAATCATTGTCCAAAGTTTGTCATCATTGACGAAGAAAAGTCAATATAACAAACCTTTTCGGGACGGAGGTAGTGTTATAATCCACCCCCCTCCATCCTAATGTGTGGCTCCTCATTGGCAAACACCGGTAGCTCCTCATTGGCAATAATTAGTCCAAAACTGCTCCTCGATTTTCGGCAAACACTGGCCACCTAGCAAAGGAACCGGTCCGGTTGGACACGAACCCAATAATATGTTTAAACTTGGAATTTACCTGTAACCCGGCTTAACCCGAATTGGACCCGGAATGGGTAAAAACTGGGAATTTGTAGAGCCCAGCCGGTTTCAAAACTAATCACACGTAGAACATCCAAAATCTAAAATGATTATAAAGGGTTCCAAACCCACATATATATGAGCCAAGGACTCGCTATTGTTTTGGCTTGGAAATATATGATGAAATAAAGCAAAACAACTCAATAAACTGTCTGCGCTTCTTTTTAATGAAGCAACAATCAGTCCATGCAATTTTCGACGCGATTTTCACTATGGATCATTCGAAAACAGTCTCTATGTGATTTAATACAGAGGTAAGACCGCGTATATCTAACTCCCCTTACACCACGATTTTCACTATGAAGAAGAAACTGACTAGAAATTCAAAAATAAAATAAATTTGTATTTAAGAGTCTTTTTTGGTGTACACTTGTTTCTATAAAATAAAATTTGTATTTATCCAAAAATGGATAAATTGTTTGTGTATATAAACAACTTGTGGACAATTTTTCACTACACAAAAAATTGTACAAATATAATTTTTGTATCTTTAATTCTAAAAAGTCGATTGTATTGTTAATTTGTCAAGATTTAATCCTAAAATAGTTTATGCATTTTTATAAAGGGGGTGAGTTCCAAAAGACATTTACCATGCATATATTATTAAAAATAAGTTTGAGTACAATAACAAAAAAGAGTGATAAAACTAAAGAAAAGGGAAACAAGTGCGGAGAAATTGCATAAAAGAAATGTAAGGATTGCCGGAGTTGTTGATCGCGGTTGAATTTGTGTTTGAACAGTCCTCGTCAAACCCTCATTCCGCTTCTTTGATTTAGAGACGGCCGTAGTGTATCCCTCATCTTCTGGGGGGTGCAAAGGATTCTTTCTAGAATGATTGTTTATGCATTTCAGTCAAACTTTACAAACATTTCCAAAATTTGGGTGTTACGAGTGCATTTTTGTCTCAAATTAGTAGAGGCATAGGTAGACTTTAAATACAACTCCTTGTGCTTTACGGCCAATCGAAGAACTTTACACTCGAGTTCCATGCAACTTCTCTTTCACCTTTATGGAAAAAACTACAACAAATAATTTACTTTTTCATATAGCTTAACTTTGGATGCATTTCAGGCCGGCCTGACATGATCGATAAATTGAAGGCAAACGTCACTAAGGGATGATCAACTTTAGGGCTGACACGCATCACACATTCAAATGCAATAGTGAGTTGCCGCTATAGACTATAGATGTGTGGCTTACCCAGACATATATTCTGTTAGCAAAGGGCACTTATCCGTACCGCCAGTACCAACCATTCAAATATTCTCTTACCAATTAGCCCTACACGTGACATGCTCTTATTAGATCAGTTAGTTTTAATTTACTTGTTCACCAAGTATTTCATATTTGGGTATAAATATCACCTTTCAATTTGTGGAAACAGATTCAAATTCTGAGTTTTAGCATATCGTTGCTCGGCCAAATTTCTTACTCAATTCATACTTAGCATATTTTAGACTCACGATCAGATCTTACTATCCATGATTCCTAAGGACTATCAGTAGGCTCCGTTACAAAGAGCATTAATTTGAATTCACCCCAATTTATTCTTGTGAACACTATTGCTAGTTTAGAAAATTTTTATGATCACTCTCAGTAGGGATTATTTGTGTAGAATCCCTAAAAGTATGGATTATTCATGTGAATTTTGGCTTAATTTATTTAAGAATTTCAGTTATTTTTTTAATAAAAAATTATTGAATTTTATTAATGAAAATAGAACCAAAGTAGCCGCACGTCTCTCTCTAGGGCTTCCTAGCCGCTAGAGCTTTTTTCTCCGGCGGCGATCAATTCCGATTGTGGGTTCCGGCCGTTTTTGTTCGATCTGTGTGTTTCTGTTTGGCTTACGTCGTCAGGATTAGCGTTCGATTGCTGTCGAACGTTGGTCTGCTACGGCGTTTCCTTTCGATTTGATTTCAGGCAATAGGCAATCCGATTGGTTCTCTTTTTTGGGGGGAGGAAGACTGAGTTTGGGTAGCAAGGGCATGGCAGCGATGAAGATGATCGCTAGCGGTGGATTTGCTAAGAGCGCGGGACGAGGAGAGTTGTGCGGCTTTCGAGCAGGTCAGATGACGATTGACAATGAAGGGTCAATTAGAATAGTGCCAAGGATACGGCCTCCTCCGGAACCACCGTCATGGATTGTACGAGGTGATAGAGTCTGTGAAAGTTTTCCTATTAGTTATTTTTGTTGTCATTTGGATTCTTGTTATCGTCTATGTTGTTAGTTTTGTCAGTTTGTTTGGGATTTCAGCCTTTTTTAATGTCATTGAGTATGTTTGGAACTGTGGGAACATGGATGGCTATGTCAAGCCCGCTACATGGTTAGCGATTCGCGTGCTCTTTCAAAGGTGACCGTCTCTAAGTCTGATCATAGGGTTTACAGTCGTAGTTGTGGGAATTTAGTTGGAGTCTGTTTCATTTTTCCTTTGACTAATGTAATAATCCTGAAATTTATGATATGAAAGAAGGCTAGTTGACAATAAAAAAATGAAAATAGAACCAAAGTACATGATGGGAGGAATATGCCTTACCCAAAGAAAGCAAGAGTGGAAAAAAGTCAAATAGCAAGTAAATGTGATCGAAAAAGCCCATGCCACCAACGACGATGGGCCAAAACAACAAATCCTAAGACATCGGACGGGCCAAAACAGTTTATTGAGTCGTTTTGCTTTATTCCATCATTGCAAGCCAAAAAAAGTGAGTCATTGGCTCATATATTTCAGTTGTTATAGTAAAGTGATTGTTATTCTTAAATTTGATTTGGAATATTTATTTTGATTGTTTAAAGTTTGAGTAAACTTCTCGATCCAGGCAGTTATCACATTTGTTGGTAATATAAGGATTTTATTAAGTTTTTATTTGGAGTTATATTTTAGTTATATTTGAGATTTTATAAGAGTTATTTTTTAAACAAATGACTGTTATATTTCATTTTATTTTAAAACATTAATAAGTTAGTGTAATATTTCCTTTAATCCTGAGAGGGGCGTTTCATCATCGGTGATGGACTAAAAACAAAACGAACTTAAATTTCAGGGATAGAGAACAAAACCAACTTAGACTTCAGGAATGAAAAAAAAATCACTATAAAATTCTATCGGGAAATTAGTTAAATAAATTATTTAAAAACACTGTATTTTACTTTTATATATATAAAGCACAATATTTTTCTATAATTTTTTTTATCGAAGAGGGATTAATTCATAAAAATAGCATTCAACAGGGGTACAGGATAATAAAAGAACCACATGTAACCATCCGTCATTGGCCGAGACTGAGAGTTAACCACCTGTAAAAAAGCAGTATAACTCGTTAGACCTGAATTGGGCAACTTAAAGCCAATGACGATGACCGCAGACCTCTCACCCCCCAAACCTAATGCAAGAGTCTTACAGCATAAAATAAAACAACACACAAACGTCTTAACTTGGAAATTAAAATGCAGAAAAAATAAATAATCAAACTCCAAACTGCGTTGATCAACCCTTGGCGGTGGTTCTGGAGGAGGCCGGACTCTTGCGTCGGCAGATGTTGCACCAAAGCGGCTCACCTCCAACTCGACCGCCCCTTCGTCAGCATCAACAATCGCCAATTTGTCCGTATCTTGCACTGCTCGGCTCTCCTTATCTGCGTGAAATTGTCCTCCAATCCCCTGCTTACCGACTCCACTTTAATAGAATAATTCCTAATATTTAATAGAATATTGCTAGAATATCTCCCAATAGATTATGATTTTGCTTCTGCTTTAAAAAGAAGCAGAAGCAGAATCAGTTCCAAACACCCCTTACTCTTATATTGGAATGTTTAACTTTTCAAAATGGCAAAAGAATCATACTCCGTATATAGTATGTAGTAATAAAAGTATGAATTTAATTAAAAGAATTGATAGGTGAATATATTCATGGTACTAAATTACGTGATCAAACCAATTTGACTAAATAAATATGTATAAATTAATAGAAAATTTGAACAAATTAGTTTGCAATTAGGCCAAGTGTAAAGTTGATCTTAAATTCAACGCGGTATGCTAGGATTGGCTAGGAAACTTTGGTGTTGCAGGTTCTTCCAATGGAAGTTCCTCATGTAAACGGTAAACCCCTTCTCTAGCGGCTTGGGCAAAAATGTTTTTACACTTCACGCGCTCCAATGGCATGAACGGTTTTAGACAAACAGAGGGGCCGAGGTACACTTTGGATTAAGGGGGTTAGGGCAGAAAAATCTGGGAGTAGTACATTTTGTGTCCGGCTAGTTTGAGACCAACCCGTTAGAGAGAGCACAAAAAAACAAAAGCCCTAACTTTAGTAAATAAAGGGAGTATTTAGTAAACATAGAGTAATATATTTTACCTTAACATTCAAAAATTAAATGTGACTACTATTCAACTTCTAGAAGCATGAAAATGGCAAAGATACACAATAACTTTAGCCCAACATACGTTGCCACTAATTAGTGAATAAATTGGTTAATTTGTTGTCAAATAAATTAATATAAGTAATAACATGATATAAAGCTATAGTGAATACTTAATCATACGACATTAGATTATTCTTATGACTATGACATAGTGCTTTTTAATAGTTTAATCCAACACGATATAATAAATATATGTATAAATGTGTATGAACAAGCTCTTTTTACGTCGAAACCCGAAAGGGGGAAAACTACGGGACTTTTTAGGCTAATGTACAAGCCCTCTCTTTCTCATTAGTCTCTCCTCACCATTACATAGTACAAGTATTGAAGCTCCCATTAATGGAGGATAAAGCTAGCTAATCTATTCTAGAGAGATGGAGGGGAAGTGGGGAAGAAGGGAAGCCAACCAAAAATCGGCCCTTTACATGGAGGGAAAATCTCCTATTTATAGGGAATAAGGGAAAGGGGATAAATCTACCCTAATGGGCCAAGTGGGCCAAAAGGCGCCCAAAGTCTGAAACAGGCCTAATAGGCTAAAACGGCCCTCACTGATCGGGCTCCGTACTACGTACAGTCTTGGGCTCCTGAACAGTAACGGACCGGGATAATATATCTCAACAATACTATTATATTATAATTGAATATCACGTTTTGAGCCTGTTTGTCAGCAATTATTTTCGATTTGTATAGACGATCATTTTAGTTATTTTTTATATATTTTTTTCATAATTTTATTAATAAACTATGGAGTATGTTTTTTAATAATTTCTACCAATTCAGTTCCTTTATTTAAAATTCCATCGATGGCAGCATATAAGTTGATTCAACAAATTTGTACTGCCAAACGGGCTATTATGTTCCTATATTATTTATACACGGAGTATTTTATTCGGAGCATTTTAGTACACATACGTAGTATTCTATTTTGGGGCCCCTTATCCTAATGTCTGGCTCCGTCCCTATGCAAACACCGGCAGCTCCGGCAAAACACTGGCCACCCGGCACAGGAGTAGGTCCAGTTGGACACCCGACCCAACCCGTAATGGATTATGCTTTATGTGGGTTGGGTCGGGCCAACCCGTTTAGTGACGGGTAGGGGTGGAAATAGGCCAGGCGGCTTGTCAGGGGCATGTGACCTGGCCTGCCTGACCTGTTTAGCAATCAAACTAGGCTTGAGGCTTTTCAAAAAGCCCATTTATCTAAATAGGTCAGGCCTAGCCCAACTTTGAAGCCTTTTTAGCTTAACAGGCCGGCCTATTTATATGTGTATATATATGTGTGTGTGTATTTAGTAATACTTATATTTATTTATATTATTTACATTTACATTTATATTGGTATACGTAACTATAGCAAATTCGGCATAATAGTATTTTTATGGAGTGTGTATTATAAATGAAAATAGAATACTATTTTAAATATATATATACACAATGTTCAGGTCCGGCCAGGCCAGACCACTCCCCCCGTCCGGCCTCCTCCATTTGAGGGTCTTCCCGGTGGTATTTTTTGCTCAAATTTTTTGTGTAGGTTCCTCATCAAGTCTAGTTCATCCATACCAAATTTCAGCCAAAAATTCAATCGGGAAGGTCGTCAAATGATTTTTGCAAGTTAACTGGTCCGGAATATGTATTTTTCGGACCAGTTAACTTGCAAAAATCATTTGACAACCTTCCCGATTGAGTTTTTGGCTGAAATTTGGTATGGATGAACTAGACTTGATGAGGAACCTACACAAAAAATTTAAGCAAAAAATAACACCGGGAAGACCCCCAAATGGAGGAGGTCGGACGGGGCTCCGGTCAGGTATACCTGACCGGAAGAGTACTCTATATATATATATATATATGTATATATGTATATATAAAGTGTGTTAATGGTTTATTAAGATAATTGAAATTCAAGTTTTTCAAGATTTGAAGTACATAGCTAGACATTTATTTTCACTACATAATGTATTACTCCCTCCGTCCCACAAAGAAGTTCCTAGTTTGACCTACACACATATTTATGTAAGGTAGAATTTTGTTTTGACTTTCCAAGTATATCCATACTTTATGTCAAATCAAGCAAAAAGTGGGTAAAAGTAAGGGTAGTTGTGACTTTTTGGTTAAAAGTGATTTCCTTTTATAGAAATGAGAACTTCTTTTTGGGACATCCATAAAAGGAAAGTGGGAAGTTCTTTGCGAGACGGCCGGAATATTAGACATCCAAAGCAAAACTAACGTATTATTAGACTTTTTAGTAAATATTTGGGGGAATAAATTTTATACCGGATTAAAAGGAGTTTTCACTTTTTATTTTTCTTTTTGAATTTTTTTTAACAAGCCCAGTAAACAGGCTTCAGGCCAGGCCAGGCTTTTAAACAGACCAGGCTCAGGCCGAAAAACCAGGCTTTTAACAGGTAACAGGCCAGGCTCAAGCCTATACATTCTAAAACAGGCCCGACCTGTTTAGGCAAAAGGTTGGCCTGGGTTGGCCTGTTTCCACCCTAGTCACTGACGGACCAGAATTTCTGCAACCCTAATCCAATCCACCTAACCTGTGGGTTAAAATGATGGCCCGCGGGCCAAGTGGAAAAAAAAAATATGACAAAAGATTCTTTAAAAATAATTACCCTGGAGTATATATTTATATTAGTAAGTAAAGGGAAATATAAGAAATCAAAATAATAAGAACCCAATACCTGTTAAGTTTAATTAAAAAAATATTAAGTACTAGTTATACCAGAATTTGAAAACTATAAGAGGGTATGTATACTCATTGTATAAAAGTAATGATTTGGAAGTGGAAACTTAATATGAGTAATCTTCCGGTCAGGTATACCTGGCCGGAGCCGCCGTCCGGCCTCCTCCATTTGGGGGTCTTCCCGATGGTATTTTTTGCTCAAATTTTTTGTGTAGGTTCCTCATCAAGTCTAGTTCATCCATACCAAATTTCAGCCAAAAATTCAACCGGGAAGGTCGTCAAATGATTTTTGCAAGTTAACTGGTCCGGAAAATACATATTCCGGACCAGTTAACTTGCAAAAATCATTTGACGACCTTCCCGATTGAATTTTTGGCTGAAATTTGGTATGGATAAACTAGACTTGATGAGGAACATACACAAAATATTTGAGCAAAAAATACCACCGGGAAGGCCCCCAAAAGGAGGAGGCCGGACGGGGGCAGTGGTCAGGTATACCTGACCTGAATATTTCTCTATAAATCTATTTGGGCCAAATTTTGTCATACTAGATACCCTAGTACATGGCAAAAAATATGAAGAGAAAAGAGAATAAAAATTGGGGGACCAAACCTTACTCAATTTAAACATATCTGAAAAAGGGATAACCTAAAGAATCCGCAATAACAAAATTTTAATTGAAGAAGGTGTTGTAAAACCCAGGAAATGACAAGTGTGAATTGTTCATCCTTGTCATCATCCTTGTAATCAGGACACTAAGCTTCTTACCATCCTTGTAATCACAGATAGATAGATGGCAAGTTTTAATGATGCCAGCAAGATGTGTAGAATTACTCCTTGATGATTCATCACCAAGCCCAACTAGTATAAATAGGGCTTGATCAATCACTTGTAAATACACTTAGAAATTCAGATACTCAGAAATTAAGAAGAAGTAATTCAGAGGTTTTTATCAATATATCTATCTCTTAAAGTTGTTCTTCATCTTCTTCATTTCACAACACGTTATCAATAAAAAAAAAACAAAAAAGAAAAAGAAAAAAAAGAAAAAAAATCATATAACGTACATACCTTTCAAATGTACTAGTATCAGATCACTTTCCCCATCTCGGTGGTCTCTTTATACACAGAAGAAGAAATTAGCTGTAACTATGTACTCCACATGCAATATAATAAATAATAATACTATATAATAAAGGTAAGTATAAGAAAGAAGGAAAACGTAGTACTTCGTATATTAGGAGTAACATAATATATGAAGAGAGAAAGATATGGAGTAATGAATAGATACATACGCACGGTGAAAATAAGAGAGCAAGTCAATATATATCTAAGAGTAGTAGATACTAATTAAGTAGTGCTCACGGGATGGTAATGTGTGGTTCTCATTTACATGCATTATAATACAATCACATATGTTGAAGAGTTGACTTCTGATAATACATTATTCAAATTAACATACAAACAAATAACTAAGTGACAACATAGTAATAAATGTTCTCTGCTAAACACTGATCGAAGTTGTCTCATACGTACCCTTTAACGTCCAAATTATGTGATTTTGATACCATTAATTTAAGTAAAATTTATTGTTTTAATAAGTCTTAAAGTATTTCACTAAAATGGGTACATACACGCACTTGATCAGTACTCATAGTTTATTATTTGTTTAATTTATTACTCCGTCATACTTACGTATGCAGCACCGTTAATATATACTAGTATTATTATATTCTAGACTTCTAGCTAGTTAAACCAATGCATTATTAAAAGATGTGCATAAGCCACGTATCAAGTTTGAGATAAGGATAGCTATTTAATATTTCAGTTGCTATACGGTAGTTTTTGTTTTTATCTGCCAAAATAAAAGAAAATAAAGTAAAAACAATTTTACTAGATCGATTGATCTGAAGTACACCAAACAACTTTCAGAAATTTTCTTCTACTAGTCTTTATGCTTCATTTTGGTTAATACTTGTAAATTAAATACGGAGTAGAAGACAGTTAACATGTACGTTATTATCCCCTATTTATGACCTAATGTTATATACTTCGTATAGAGTAAGATTTTTAACTACAATAATATTAAACAATATACGTAACGAAGTATGTATTAAAATTGGAAATCTGACAAATTTTATTATAATGAACAGTTCGGTTATACTCGTTCTATGCTCCTAACTATGAGAACTCTACCAGTTCAGTTTTTCCATCTTTTGTTTGCTCTACTATTCATCTTTAACATGATTCATTTTCTGTGTAAATAATACGGAGTATACTGGTAGATTCACATTCAAATTTAGAAAGTTAAGATTTGACTAGGTAATTGGTCAAATAATTATGTCTGTATACAAATGATAGCACCAATTAAAATATTGAAATAATAAAAACTACAATAGTCAAACTGAAGGAGTTCTGTAGTGATATTAAAGCTATGCCTGTGTGTCATATATTATACTTATGCCATGCATCAGAATGATTGATGATAATAAATGTATCATGCATCATTCATGAATTATGTGGTATTAATATTGATGTGAATAAAACCATAACTGGAGTACATTAACATTGATACTTTAAGCAATATGTTTTATCGAGTAAAATAATAATACTTTTAATCACATCTGTCGCTACTCCTGAATCGAAATTGATACAGATTAAATTTGTGATATTCACATGTCAAGCTTATGTTTATTTACATATATTGAAGATATGGATCACTCAAGTGATAAAGAGCTATGTCTGATAGACAGCGCCACCACGCACACCATTTTGAGAAATAAAATATATTTTTCTCAAATGACTTTAGTTGAGGCTAAAGTCAATACAATATCAGGTGTTGCGAAGCTCATTGAAGGCTCTGGGAAAGCATATGTGATGCTCCCTAATGGGACAAAATTACTTATAAATGACGCTTTATACTCCAGCAAATCGCGGAGAAATTTATTAAGCTTTAAGGATATGCGTCAAAATGGTTATCACATAGAAACCATGAATGAAAACCAAAAGGAATATCTTTGTCTAACGACAACTAAATCTGGCACTAAATGTATTTGTGAAAAAATGCCAGCATATTCCTCAGGACTATATTTCACTCATATTAGTCCATTCGAAATAAATTTGGTTTCTAACACAAAGTTAGATAATCAGAAAACATTCATGTTGTGGCATGACCGTTTAGGTCACCCAGGCCAAGTAATGATGCATAAAATCATGAAGACTTCACTTGGACACCCATTAAAGAATATGAGGGTTCCATTATCAAGTGATTTTCATTGTAAGGCCTGTTCTCTTGGCAAAATGATTATCAGGCCTTCTAAGACCAAAATTGCAACTGAATCACCTGCATTTTTAGAAAGGATTCAAGGAGATATTTGTGGGCCGATTGCCCCTCCATGTAACACCGTCCCCAAATATATTTACTTTTGTGTAAATAATGTATTGAACCTTATTAAAGGATTAATGAATTTACGAAGTTGTAAATTTTTTATTATTTTTTTCGCGTGAATAGTAAATTGCACGTGGGACCCACACCGGGAGCGGGGGCCGCCCGACACTCCCGAGACCACATATTTTATTCATCTTGGTCAAGATAATATTTATATAGTGGTGGATATTTTATTTGGGTCGTGGAAAGGCGCAGGGTTGACCGATTGGGAAAAAGAGGCCCAATTACCGGTACCGACAATTTAACAGATAACAGCCCGAAAATGAATTTCGGAGGCTTATAAATTAAAGTTGGGGAATGTATATTCATTATACATGTCATAATGAGTAAGAGCACATAATATATTTTATTTGACCCGATAAAATAAAATATATTTAAAACAGTCCGAAAAATACAACTTTCGGGATCGATTGTACACATCGGGACTTAATGGGATGACCTCCCACAAGGGTGGGGGCCACCCCACGTTTTTGTGTGCTCAAAATAAACAAGGAGGTGGCTGAGTTGACAAAGGAAGGAGTGGAGGAGGTGCTTTTGGCATCTAAGGTACATGGAGGACCCCCCTCCCTCACTCATTTGTCAATTAAGACAAAAGTGAGACATCCCCTCTCCCTCCAACCATTGAGCTCGACCAAACCATCCAAGGGAGAGAGAAGGAGCTTCAAAATCACCTCCATTGCTGCAAATTTGAGCTCAAGCTTTAGTGCTCAAAGGAAGAAGATTAAAGAGGGAAAAAGTTGGGAAAAGTGTGAACAATTAAGGTAATGACCTTATATTAACTTTTCCTTTATTTTTCTTCCACCATATGAAGTATATATCATATGAAGAACCTTTAGTATGGTTCAATATGTTATAAGTATGGATTTATGGGGTGGAAGATGGTTCTAAGTCCAAGAACGGACTTAGAAGCCAAAACGACCGGTTCACCGGAAAATAACCTTTTTGAGGTTATTTGTATTAATATGGGTTTTATGATTATAAAACCTTGTTAGGCACTTGTAAAGGGTATTTCAAGTGATTTCACAAAGTTGGAAAAAGTCGCCGGAGTTGTCGCCGGAGTTGACCAAGTCGCCGGAGTTTCACCGGAGTTCAACCAAGAAGGGTAGAACTTCTTAACGCTAGTTCAAGGTGAGTGGACGGCTTAATATCTTATAACTTTTGGGTTAATTATGAGATTACCTAAATAAATGTTATATGTGTTCAAAATGATGTTTAAAAGATATTTAAACATGTGATTAGCCAACATTATCAAGTTGTATGAAAAGAATTAATTGATTATGCATGAAATATGATATGAGAAATTATATAAAATGCACATTAGCTTGAAGTGTAAAAGAAGCTCAAATGAGTATTATTGACTTAATTATATGATGATTAAGTTGATATGTACAAGGCTTGAATTGGCGGTCAACGACAACGTTGACCGATGGATGATGGATTAATTAATATCGGTTGATGTTAGTTAATTATACAATTATATAAATGCATGGCTTTGCATGGATTGTGATACATAAGATTTATGTATTGGATTAGTTATGAGTAACTAAGGATGATATAGACTCTATCTAGGTTGATAGGAGGTTGATCCTAGGAAAACTTGGTGGAGGACCCTAGTACTTAAAAAGTACTTAACACTCAAACTTGGTGGAGGACCCTAGGACTTAAAGTCCTTAACACTCAAACTTGGTGGAGGACCCTGGGACTTAAAGTCCTTAACACTCAAACTCGGTGGAGGACCCTAGTACTTAAAAAGTACTTAACACTCAAAAACTCGGTGGAGGACCCTAGTACTTAAAAAGTACTTAACACTCAAAAACTTGGTGGAGGACCCTAGGACTTAAAGTCCTTAACACTCAAACTTGGTGGAGGACCCTAGTACTTAAAGTACTTAACACTCAAAACTCGGTGGAGGACCCTAGGACTTATGAGGCCTTAACACTCACAAACCGGTGGAGTATCCGAGGATGTTGATCCTAAAACTCATAAATTATGATATACAAATAGGGACAAGGAGGAGTCCTATACACTCATAGGTATATGGGTGGGTTGGGGTTTTTAGTCAAGAATATTGACTAATACTATTTTTCCCAAATAAAATGGTGATCTACGGATCGGATATTTTCCAAGTATATATATACTAATAAGTATTTCATAACTTGGGGGAAAGACTATCTATTTAAGTATCACCCTATGTTTGGGTCTTATACTTGAAACGCTAGTTATTCTATATTTAGCCTGCTACTCGCTCGGTACTTGTACTGACCCCTTCGGGGGGCCCCACCATTTTCAGGTTGAAGCTAGGGCTTGCTACTTGCACCTTCTCACGGGTGATATCAAATCAGGAAGACGTGGTTCGTGCTTCCTTATTTTCTTTCAAACTACCGAACACTTGCTCATGGATATTTGTTCTACTATAAACTATTTTTGGGGCTTGCATGCCCATGTTGTTGGCCGGTTGTGGCTTATGACTTACCGTTGAATATTTCCGCTATTCATTGGTTTAAATGTGATGTTGTTATGTATGTTTACTACTGAGTATGGATGGATTGTTTTCTCGAACGCCTTGTGTAATTAAGTGGGGTTGACTCGCGGGTGACGTCACTTAATTATACGGCGGTTGTACACGCGCTTGGATTGCGGTCTGGGGCGTGACAATTAAGTGGTATCAAAGCCATCTCAGTTCTAAACTATATAATCAACCTCTCACAAAAGATTTTACAAAAGAGTTTTTACCGAAAACCATGAGCATTGTATTTTGACGTTTATAGGACTATTGGTGCCTAAGTTGCAAGGCCTCTAATTGTTAAGATGGTACCCTTAACAATTGGTATGGTAGTGACTTGGGCCAATACGTGTCTGTAACGTTCTTCCGTCAATTGACATTTATAGGAGTCTAATGACTCATCCATATTTCTTTCAGAAATGGAGGGCAGGCGAATGGCAACCAGGAACAATCCGAGAGGGCGGGCGCCGGTAGCGTCCCAAAGGGGAAGCCGGGCTGCATCTCGGGGTTCAAGAGGAGGCCGTGGAGGCCGTGGAAGCCGTGGAGGTCATCAAGCTCAAACTGTGAGTGATGGCCATGTAAGCTCGGTGTATGAAACCAACACCGAAGACTACGACTCTACATATGTTCCGGAAACGGAGCACGAGGAGACCCCATATGATGGGGGTGACACGTACACGGACGATGATGATGAAGAGAGTGATGCCAAGTTCGCTCAAATGGGCGAATTGCTTGAGTGGTATCAAAAAGAGAAACTGAGGAGAGACCTTAGGCGCCAAGCAAGGTGTGGCTCGCGTGGTGGTTCGGGTCAAGGGAGCCGGGGAGCTTCAAGGGCCACTCCAGCAGCGTCACATGGTGGGCGTGAAGGAGGTTTGGTTGTGAGGATCTCGAAATACCTCAAGGAGGCTAGAGCCTTGGGGTGTAAGTCCTTCGACGGCACCGGTGACATTACCGTTGCCGCCGATTGGATAAAGAAGGTGAAGGATGCGGCAAAAGACATGCAAATTTCACCGGACGTAAAGTTGACTGTCGCTTCACGTCTGCTTGAGGGGATAGCTTCCACGTGGTGGGAGAGTGTTGAAGGAAAATACCATGGGGAGGTTTCATGGGTAAATTTTGAGCAAGAATTCTATGCTCAATACTACTCCGAGTATGAGGTGAATGTGAAACGGAGGGAGTATACTAACCTGAAACAGAAAGATGGTGGCACGGTTAAACAGTTGGAACAAGACTTTAGAACCTTGGCTAGGTTCTTGCCAGAGTACGCGGTTGATGAGAACCGCATGACGGAGCACTTTTGGGATGCCTTACTCTTGGACATCCGTGATCGGGCTACGTACTCGCGCCACATGACCTTTAGCGAGGTGGTGGAGCAGGGCCTTCTCGGGGAGGCTCAATGGAATGAAAGAAAGGAAAGAGACGCCGAAGAGGCGAAAAAGAGGAAATGGCATGGTTCGGGGCTGCCCGAGCAAGCACGGAAAGATAAACACGGTGGGAGTGGTGGTTCGTTCAAGACACCGGCACCACCGGCAAAGAAGAACAGGGATGCTCGGTGGCATGCATCCTCCTCCCAAAAGAAGGGGCCTCCAAAGTGTGCCAATTGTTCGAAAAATCATTTTGGGAAGTGCAATGCACCCCCGAGGTGTTATCAATGTGGGAACACGGGCCACATGAAGGCCAATTGCCCACAACTAGAGGGAGGAGGAGCTCCGGGATCCGGAGGAGGAACCACGACGGGAAGAAACCGTGCGGGCCAGTCACACGGCGGTACGGGAAGAGGCGGCGCGTCCACAAGTCATGCCGCGTCCGTAAATCAAGGCGGGACCCAAGCACGAGTGTACGCAATGACCGAGGCAGATGCGCGAGCAAACCCGGACTCCGTTGCAGGTAATACACGTATTCCCATGTATTTCTAGGCTTAGTTTGATCATATACACCGTTGGGGGTTGAGTTCGGGCCACCCCGGGACCAAACGGAGCGAAATTGGGCGAAATTGGGCGAAATCGGGCTGATTTCTGCCAACGCACTACAGGCTGGGCTGCACGCACGGCCGTGCGTTGCCCGTGCGTACCTCCGTGCGTTGGTGGCAGTAGCACCCCGGAGGAAATTCGCTGCACGCCCGGCCGTGCGTTGCCCGTGCGTACCTCCGTGCGTTGGTGGCAGTAACACCCCGGAGGAAATTCGCTGCACGCCCGGCCGTGCGTTGCCCGTGCGTACCTCCGTGCGTTGGTGGCAGTAGCACCCCGGAGGAAATTCGCTGCACGCCCGGCCGTGCGTTGCCCGTGCGTACCTCCGTGCGTTGGTGGCAGTAGCACCCCGGAGGGAATCGCTGCACGCCCGGCCGTGCGTTGCCCGTGCGTCCCTCCGTGCGTTGGGGGCAGTAGCCTCCATTGGTAAGACAAGGTACGCACGACCGTGCGTACCCCCTACGCACGCCGTGCGTGGACCCCTGGCACCTGAAACTTTATTTTTTCGCCCCGTTCTTCTACGTTTGGACCCCCGTTTGATCCCAAACATTAGTATGAACATAATAACATCTTAATGATGTGTAAAAACATTAGAAAATGTATCTTACATGGTGTATAAATGTAGGAACATTAAAGATCAATGGTAGGTGTGCGAGGATCCTCATCGATACCGGGGCACAACGCTCATTTGTGAGTGAGGCGTTCGCCGAGGGCCTTGACGTGCCATTGACACCTATGACGCAAACGTTGCTAGTCTCCACACCGTTAGGAGACGATGTGGAGAGAAATTATTACTATCCATCGTGTGAGGTGGAAGTGACGGGTCAACCCTTGACTTGTGATTTCGTACCTCTAAGCATGTTGGAGTTCGATGCAATCCTAGGAATGGATTGGCTTGAGAAGCACCATGCTCGAGTAGATTGCTACACCAAGGTGTTGGAGCTTGAGGATGGTCAAGGGAATATGCTACGTTTTGAAGGAGATCGGGGGAAGTCTAATGCTTGTATCATATCCGTGATGAGAGCACGAAAGATGATGAGGAAGGGATGCCACGCATACCTTGCTTACGTGGTAGATGATACGAAGAAAGAAGTCGACATCAAGGATGTTCGAGTCGTGTGCAAGTACCCGGACGTCTTTCCCAAGGACCTACCGGGGCTTCCACCCGATAGAGAGATTGAATTTGTAATCGAAGTGGAGCCGGGAACCAAACCCATTTCGATTCCTCCTTATCGAATGGCACCGGCCGAACTTCAAGAGTTGAAGGTCCAACTACAAGAACTATTGGACAACGGGTTCATCAGACCCAGTCATTCACCGTGGGGAGCACCCGTACTCTTCGTTAAGAAGAAAGATGGTACACTAAGAATGTGTATCGACTACCGACAATTGAACAAGGTCACCATCAAGAACAGGTATCCCTTACCGAGGATTGATGACTTGTTCGATCAACTTCGAGGGGCAAAAGTGTTCTCGAAGATTGACTTGAGGTCGGGGTATCATCAGTTGAAGATCAAGGAGAGCGACATACCTAAGAGTGCATTTCGCACTAGATATGGTCATTACGAGTTCCTTGTGATGTCGTTTGGTTTAACTAACGCACCGGCGGCATTCATGGACTTGATGAATCGTGTGTTTAGTGAATACTTAGATCAATTTGTGATAGTATTCATTGATGACATCTTGATATACTCCAAGAGCGAGGAAGAGCACGAACATCATTTGAGGCTTGTACTTGATCGGCTAAGGGAAAAGCAACTCTTCGCCAAATTCTCTAAATGCGAATTTTGGCTCAAAGAGATTGGTTTCCTCGGTCATGTCATATCCGGTTCAGGTGTTGCTGTGGATAACACCAAGATAAAAGCGATCATGGATTGGGAGAGACCCAGGAATGCGAAGGAAATACGTAGTTTCCTTGGCTTAGCGGGATACTATCGTAAATTTGTTGAAAAATTCTCCGTATTGGCGTCTCCATTAACGAAGCTCACAAAGAAGGGGGCCAAGTTCATATGGGACGACAGGTGCGAGAAGGGGTTCCTTGAATTGAAGAAACGACTTACCGAGGCACCTGTCCTTGCCCTACCCATACAAGGGATAGGGTATGACATCTACAGCGATGCTAGCATCCAGGGGCTTGGATGTGTACTAATGCAAAACGGTAAGGTGATTGCCTATGCTTCTAGGCAATTGAGGAAACACGAGGTGAACTACCCTACTCACGATCTAGAGTTGGGGGCGGTAGTGTTTGCATTGAAGATTTGGAGGCATTATCTCTACGGGGAGACGTGTCACATTTATACTGATCATAAGAGCTTGAAGTATGTATTCACTCAGAAAGAGTTGAATATGAGGCAGAGGAGATGGATGGAGTTGATCAAGGACTATGACTTGATCATCGACTATCATCCCGGAAAGGCCAATGTAGTGGCCGACGCACTGAGCAGAAAGAGTACGTCGGGGACGCTACTCACATGTCTACAGGCATTGAGGGCACACGTGGGGGTATCCACGAGCGGGGCGCTCATTGCTAGGTTTGAGGTCAGACCTACATTGCTGGGTGAGATCAGTAGATGCCAGGCCATTGACGAGGAGTGTCAGAAGATTCGTGAACGAATCATTGAGGGGCCTGTTGAGAACTTTCGAGTACGCGATGACGGTCTATTATTGTTTAAGGATCGTGTGTGCATACCCAAGAATGAAGACCTCCAGAAGTCTATACTTGAGGAGGCTCATTCTTCAGCTTATGCTATGCATCCAGGAGGTACAAAAATGTACCGAGATTTGAAGGAAGGTTACTGGTGGTCAGGTATGAAGAGAGACATCGCAGAGTATGTGAGTCGATGCCTTACTTGCCAACAAGTTAAGGCAGAGCATCAGCACCCGGCAGGGCTTTTGCAACCACTTACTATCCCAGAGTGGAAGTGGGAACACGTGACGATGGACTTCGTGGTGGGGCTACCACGAACAGTGAACAACTACGATGCAGTATGGGTAGTGGTCGATAGGCTCACCAAGAGTGCACACTTTCTGCCTATCAACATTACTTATCCTCTTGAAAGATTGGCCAAGCTATACACGGAGGAGATTGTGAGATTACATGGAGTCCCAGTATCCATTGTCTCGGATAGGGATCCACGATTCACATCCCGGTTTTGGCCAAAGTTTCAAGCATCTTTGGGGACCAAACTGAAGTTTAGCACAGCTTTTCACCCACAAACGGATGGACAGTCCGAGCGGGTGATACAGATTTTGGAAGACATGCTTAGGGCATGTGCTTTGGAGTTCCAAGGAAGTTGGGACAAACATTTAGCCCTAGTGGAGTTTGCCTATAACAACAGTTATCAGGCAAGTATCGGCATGCCTCCATATGAGGCATTGTATGGGAGGAAGTGCAGAACACCGTTGTGTTGGGACGAGGTTGGCGAGGCCAAACTCGAAGGGATAGAGCTGGTTGAGATCACCAAGGCCAAGGTGAGGATCATTCGGGATAGACTGAAGGCCGCTCAGGACCGACAGAAGAGTTATGCTGATAAACGGCGGAGACCGTTGGAGTTCGAAGTCGGTGATGAGGTCTTCCTAAGGATTTCTCCTTGGAAGGGCATCATCCGATTCGTATCGAGGGGGAAACTTAACCCCCGATACATAGGTCCGTTTGAGATCCTTGAAAGGATCGGAGCCGTGGCTTACCGACTCAAGTTGACGCCTGAACTTGAGAAGATACATGACGTGTTTCATGTATCAATGCTCAAGAAGTACATACGAGACCCGTCTCATATTCTTGAGAAACCACCGGTAGAGATCCGTGAGGACTTGCAATATGCGGTGGAACCAGTGAAGATTGTTGGTCAACAAGTGAAGAAGCTTAGGAATAAAGAGATTCCTATGGTAAAGGTTCTTTGGAGGAGTGATCGAGTCGAAGAAGAAACTTGGGAGACCGAGATCTCAATGAGGGAGCAATACCCATTTCTTTTCGATTAGATACTTGGATTTCGGGGACGAAATCCCAAATAAGGGGGGGTGAACTTGTAACACCGTCCCCAAATATATTTACTTTTGTGTAAATAATGTATTGAACCTTATTAAAGGATTAATGAATTTACGAAGTTGTAAATTTTTTATTATTTTTTTCGCGTGAATAGTAAATTGCACGTGGGACCCACACCGGGAGCGGGGGCCGCCCGACACTCCCGAGACCACATATTTTATTCATCTTGGTCAAGATAATATTTATATAGTGGTGGATATTTTATTTGGGTCGTGGAAAGGCGCAGGGTTGACCGATTGGGAAAAAGAGGCCCAATTACCGGTACCGACAATTTAACAGATAACAGCCCGAAAATGAATTTCGGAGGCTTATAAATTAAAGTTGGGGAATGTATATTCATTATACATGTCATAATGAGTAAGAGCACATAATATATTTTATTTGACCCGATAAAATAAAATATATTTAAAACAGTCCGAAAAATACAACTTTCGGGATCGATTGTACACATCGGGACTTAATGGGATGACCTCCCACAAGGGTGGGGGCCACCCCACGTTTTTGTGTGCTCAAAATAAACAAGGAGGTGGCTGAGTTGACAAAGGAAGGAGTGGAGGAGGTGCTTTTGGCATCTAAGGTACATGGAGGACCCCCCTCCCTCACTCATTTGTCAATTAAGACAAAAGTGAGACATCCCCTCTCCCTCCAACCATTGAGCTCGACCAAACCATCCAAGGGAGAGAGAAGGAGCTTCAAAATCACCTCCATTGCTGCAAATTTGAGCTCAAGCTTTAGTGCTCAAAGGAAGAAGATTAAAGAGGGAAAAAGTTGGGAAAAGTGTGAACAATTAAGGTAATGACCTTATATTAACTTTTCCTTTATTTTTCTTCCACCATATGAAGTATATATCATATGAAGAACCTTTAGTATGGTTCAATATGTTATAAGTATGGATTTATGGGGTGGAAGATGGTTCTAAGTCCAAGAACGGACTTAGAAGCCAAAACGACCGGTTCACCGGAAAATAACCTTTTTGAGGTTATTTGTATTAATATGGGTTTTATGATTATAAAACCTTGTTAGGCACTTGTAAAGGGTATTTCAAGTGATTTCACAAAGTTGGAAAAAGTCGCCGGAGTTGTCGCCGGAGTTGACCAAGTCGCCGGAGTTTCACCGGAGTTCAACCAAGAAGGGTAGAACTTCTTAACGCTAGTTCAAGGTGAGTGGACGGCTTAATATCTTATAACTTTTGGGTTAATTATGAGATTACCTAAATAAATGTTATATGTGTTCAAAATGATGTTTAAAAGATATTTAAACATGTGATTAGCCAACATTATCAAGTTGTATGAAAAGAATTAATTGATTATGCATGAAATATGATATGAGAAATTATATAAAATGCACATTAGCTTGAAGTGTAAAAGAAGCTCAAATGAGTATTATTGACTTAATTATATGATGATTAAGTTGATATGTACAAGGCTTGAATTGGCGGTCAACGACAACGTTGACCGATGGATGATGGATTAATTAATATCGGTTGATGTTAGTTAATTATACAATTATATAAATGCATGGCTTTGCATGGATTGTGATACATAAGATTTATGTATTGGATTAGTTATGAGTAACTAAGGATGATATAGACTCTATCTAGGTTGATAGGAGGTTGATCCTAGGAAAACTTGGTGGAGGACCCTAGTACTTAAAAAGTACTTAACACTCAAACTTGGTGGAGGACCCTAGGACTTAAAGTCCTTAACACTCAAACTTGGTGGAGGACCCTGGGACTTAAAGTCCTTAACACTCAAACTCGGTGGAGGACCCTAGTACTTAAAAAGTACTTAACACTCAAAAACTCGGTGGAGGACCCTAGTACTTAAAAAGTACTTAACACTCAAAAACTTGGTGGAGGACCCTAGGACTTAAAGTCCTTAACACTCAAACTTGGTGGAGGACCCTAGTACTTAAAGTACTTAACACTCAAAACTCGGTGGAGGACCCTAGGACTTATGAGGCCTTAACACTCACAAACCGGTGGAGTATCCGAGGATGTTGATCCTAAAACTCATAAATTATGATATACAAATAGGGACAAGGAGGAGTCCTATACACTCATAGGTATATGGGTGGGTTGGGGTTTTTAGTCAAGAATATTGACTAATACTATTTTTCCCAAATAAAATGGTGATCTACGGATCGGATATTTTCCAAGTATATATATACTAATAAGTATTTCATAACTTGGGGGAAAGACTATCTATTTAAGTATCACCCTATGTTTGGGTCTTATACTTGAAACGCTAGTTATTCTATATTTAGCCTGCTACTCGCTCGGTACTTGTACTGACCCCTTCGGGGGGCCCCACCATTTTCAGGTTGAAGCTAGGGCTTGCTACTTGCACCTTCTCACGGGTGATATCAAATCAGGAAGACGTGGTTCGTGCTTCCTTATTTTCTTTCAAACTACCGAACACTTGCTCATGGATATTTGTTCTACTATAAACTATTTTTGGGGCTTGCATGCCCATGTTGTTGGCCGGTTGTGGCTTATGACTTACCGTTGAATATTTCCGCTATTCATTGGTTTAAATGTGATGTTGTTATGTATGTTTACTACTGAGTATGGATGGATTGTTTTCTCGAACGCCTTGTGTAATTAAGTGGGGTTGACTCGCGGGTGACGTCACTTAATTATACGGCGGTTGTACACGCGCTTGGATTGCGGTCTGGGGCGTGACACTCCATGTGGACCATTTCGATATTTTATGGTGTTGATTGATGCTTCAACACGTTGGTCACATGTTAGTCTTTTATCGACTAGAAATTTAGCATTTGCAAAACTCCTCGCTCAAATTATACGATTAAGAGCTCATTTTCCGGATCATTCTATAAAGAGAATCCGACTTGATAATGCAGGAGAATTTACTTCCCAATCATTTAACGACTATTGTATGTCGATTGGGATTGATGTGGAGCACCCTGTTGCTCATGTCCATACACAAAATGGTCTTGTTGAATCTTTGATTAAACGATTACAATTAATCGCTAGACCATTATTAATGAAGTGTAATTTACCTTCATCAGCTTGGGGACATGCTATTTTGCATGCAGCAAATTTAATTCGGCTTAGACCGACTGCATATCATGAATATTCCCCAATGCAATTAGTTACTGGACAAGAGCCAAACTTAGCACACATAAAAATATTTGTTGTGCTGTTTATGTTCCGATTGCTCCACCTCATCGTACAAAAATGGGTCCTCAAAGAAGGTTGGGAATTTACATTGGATTTGAATCTCCCTCAATAATAAAATATCTTGAACCGATGACCGGTGACTTATTCACCGCACGGTTCGCTGACTGTCATTTCAATGAGACAGTATTCCCAACCTTAGGGGGAGAAACTAATAAATCGGACCCAAGTACGAAAGAAATAACATGGAATGCAACAGGATTATCACACCTTGATTCTAGATCAAATACATGTGAACAAGAGGTGCAAAAGATAATCCATTTACAAAATGTTGCAAATCAGTTGCCTGATGCATTCACAGACACAAAGAAAGTGACAAAGTCACATATTCCTGCTATGAATGCCCCTGCCAGAATTGAAATTCCAGCGGAGAATTCTGAAAAATCTCTCGCAAATGATTCTTCTATACGCAAAAAGCGTGGCAGGCCACTTGGATCAAAAGACATAAAACCAAGAAAGACTAAAAGGCAGGAATTGATCTATGATGCCAAAGATGTTCATCCTTCTGAACAAGAAAATGAACAATTTGAAAATACTGGCATAGAAAATGATATTGACAAAATAAACATCTCAAATAATGATTCAACTTCCTTAAATGAGGAAGATATTCCAGATACTGATAGAAACGTTGATAATTATGAAATTTCAATAAATTACGTTTCTACTGGAATGCAATGGAATAAAAAAGATATTGATATTAATGAGATATTTGTCTATGCCGTTGCCACAAATGTTATGAATGAAAACAATGACAATGAGCCAACATCAATAGAAGAATGTCGGAAACGACACGATTGGCCAAAATGGAATGAAGCTATTCAGGCTGAATTAAAATCACTTGAAAAACGTGATGTTTTTGGACCGATAGTCCCTACGCCAAAAGGCATAAAACCTGTGGGTTTTAAATGGGTATTTGTGCGTAAACGCAATGAGAAAAATGAAATTGTCAGATATAAAGCCCGACTTGTTGCCCAAGGTTTTTCTCAAATGCCGGGAATCGATTATGAAGAAACCTATTCTCCCGTAGTTGATGCAACTACATTAAGGTTTCTCATTAGCATGTCTGTTTTTGAAAGGCTGCAAATGCGCCTAATGGATGTAGTGACTGCATATTTATACGGTTCACTCGATACAGACATTTATATGAAAGTTCCCGGAGGATTTAAAATGCCTGAAGCTTATAGTTCGAAACCTCGAGACATGTTTTCCATTAAATTACAAAAGTCATTGTATGGACTAAAACAATCTGGACGAATGTGGTATAATCGTCTCAGTGAATACATTCTCAAAGAAGGATATAAGAATGATCCGATTAGTCCATGTGTTTTCATTCGGCGATCAAATTCGGGATTCGCCATAATTGCAGTATATGTTGATGACTTAAATATTATTGGAACTCCCGATGAAATTGAAAATACTGCAAGATATCTTATGAAAGAATTTGAAATGAAAGATCTCGGGAGAACCAAATTTTGTCTCGGACTTCAAATTGAGCATTTGAAGAATGGAATTTTCATCCACCAATCCAATTACACCGAGAAAGTGTTGAAGAGATTCTATATGGACAAAGCTCATCCTTTGACTTCACCAATGGTTATTCGATCTCTCAACATACACGATGATCCATTCCGTCCCCGAGAAGACGACGAAGATATACTCGGTCCCGAAGTACCATATCTGAGTGCTATTGGAGCTTTAATGTATTTAGCTAATAATACTAGACCAGATATTGCATTTTCTGTAAATTTATTAGCTAGGTACAGCTCATGTCCAACAAGACGTCATTGGAACGGGATCAAGCACATATTCCGTTATCTCCGTGGTACAATTGATCTCGGCCTATTCTACCACAAAGATGCCAAAGCTTCTTTAATCGGATATGCAGACGCTGGATATTTATCAGATCCTCAAAAGGCAAAATCACAAACCGGGTACGTATTTACTTATGGTAATACCGCAATCTCGTGGAGATCTATGAAACAGACGTTGACAGCTACATCATCAAATCATTCGGAGTTAATTGCACTATATGAAACCGGAAGAGAATGTGTATGGCTGCGATCTATGATTCAACACATCCAGAATGAATGCGGTATGAAGCCTATTACTGTTTACCCTACTGTGATCTACGAAGACAACACTGCGTGCATAGCTCAAATTAAAGAAGGCTACATCAAAGGAGATAGAACGAAGCATATATCTCCAAAATTTTTCTCTACTCACGACCTTGAGAAAGAAGGGACGATCAACGTTCAACAAATCAGATCCAGTGAAAATCCAGCCGATCTCTTCACCAAATCTTTACCCCCAAAGAAGTTCGTTGAACTTGTACAGAAAATCGGCATGCGCCGCCTTAATAATTTATGCTAAATTCAGGGGGAGTATTTGAATGCACTGCACTCTTTTTCCCTTCATCAGGTTTTTATCCCATTGGGTTTTTCCTGATAAGGTTTTTAACGAGACAGTACATCCAAATACAACGACATTATATGTCATAATCTTTACCCCTTAATTTTCACACTAATCTTCACAATAAATTTTTAAATCCAAATAACTATTCTCAAGGATGAACATTCAAGGGGGAGTGTTGTAAAACCCAGGAAATGACAAGTGTGAATTGTTCATCCTTGTCATCATCCTTGTAATCAGGACACTAAGCTTCTTACCATCCTTGTAATCACAGATAGATAGATGGCAAGTTTTAATGATGCCAGCAAGATGTGTAGAATTACTCCTTGATGATTCATCACCAAGCCCAACTAGTATAAATAGGGCTTGATCAATCACTTGTAAATACACTTAGAAATTCAGAAACTTAGAAATTAAGAAGAAGTAATTCAGAGGTTTTTATCAATATATCTATCTCTTAAAGTTGTTCTTCATCTTCTTCATTTCACAACAGAAGGTAAGTTATGAAGACAAAATTTTGTCAAGTTGCCGACTCCCATCGTGGCTTCGCCTCCGTCACGAGCCAACATGCAGCATGGCAGCATGGCCACTCCGCCAGCACGCAGCACCATAGCACGTCAATATTACATTATTATTAATATTGTCTATGAAGAGCAGAAGAGGCATGCTTTTATTATTTTTTTATCCAGACCTTTTACATGTGCATTAAAATTTTCAAATTGTCAACAAAATCAAACATTAGGCCTAATTAATTAATTAAATTTGTAAATAAAACAAGAAGCCTACTGACATTACATTAAAGAAGAAAACAATTGAGCCTAATTTTCTTTCTATTTTTTCCGGCCTAGGACCGGCCTTGTTTGTGTGGAACCTTATTTTCTGGTCCGATCTTGATTAAAAAACTCGTTGAACTTGGGATTGAGACCTTGTCTACCCATAATGTAAACCATGAAAGTAAGTATTTCTCATACAAATTTAAATCAGGTACAATAACATATCACCAAATTTAAAGTTACTGCTCAAAATATACATTAGAGTTTGTTTCGGTTAATTTCAGTTGGTTCGATTCAATTTTGATCAATATTAGAATGTTTTGGTTGGCTTTTATCATTTCAGTCACTTTTCAAATTTAAAGTTACTGCTCAAAATATAAGAGTTTGTTTCGGTTAATTTCAATTGGTTTGATTCAATTTTGATCAATATTAGAATGTTTTGGTCGGCTTTTATCATCTCAGTCACTTTTCAAATCCAACGGCATAATGCGGTTCGATTAGGTTTGACCATTAGAGTGAAGTCAGTTTTGATCATTTTTGTTCTATTATCACCGATTTCTGATGGAAGGGTCTTTAATATAAACAAAATTATTAATTATACGATCAAATATGTGTTTCAATAAAATTCAGCATTAAAAGCAGAAGTTACCAAAATATATCTATAATTTCCCTAAACATAAATTAAAAGTAGTTTAACCATCATTAAAAACGGAAATAAGAGGAATTCTACATTTGGACAAAAGAAGATTAAAAATAATTGAATGGTCTAAAATACCCTTAATTAAACACTCTGCCTCATCATCTACAGCATCTGCTTGCCGATCCTATCTTCTCCTGCCCTCGATCGATCTTCTCCCATCCCCTGTGCGCCGCCGCCAAATCTCACGCCAGTGTCGCCGCCGATCAAAACAATTGTCGCTGTCGACCAGGTCCAATTGTACCGCTTCTGTCATCCAGGTTCGTACTCTTTATCTCACTCTTCTTCTCCTTTCAGATGTCGTCGATTTGTGACTGTGATGGTGAACAACGGTTGAGATGGCTAGCATACGGCGGCTAGGTGGAAGATAACCTAAATAAGGCTAACTAAATAATAAAGTTACAAACAGTAAACTCAAAAACAACCACCCGTAAATAAACCACCTGTGCACTAAATCACGACCCGAGGTTTTCTACCTATTCCAGCTCAATCCGAGGTTTATAATTTACTAAAAAAGTTTGCAAATTTCAAAATAGGACTTCCATGTTTTTATTCAAAAATAGGACTAATTATTGTCATGTTTTGGCAGTACCAGAATTCAAAAAGTTAGTATTTTCCAAATTTGGCAGTAATTAGTCCTATTTTGTAATTTTGAAACTTTTTAGTCTTATTTCGGGAACTTTCCTTTTTTATGGATTTTTTCCAGGAGCGTGTGCGTGTCTGGTTTAGACTCTTTAGGGCAATTGTTTTGAAATCAGAAGTGTTTTTGTGATCTTGTCTTGTTTGGTAAGACTATCCACTTAGCTTTGCTGTCATAAATTTTGGAAAATTCAGAATGTGTTATTTTCCTTGTTGAACCTTCTTTTTTCATTGTATTTGCTCCTTTGGTTATATGAGACACACATACACCGTCACACACATGGATTATACATTATGCAGGTGTGTATATCTATGAATATGTACATATATATGTGTGCTACTTGTACGTAGCTTATTTGTTAATTCAAATTAATTTATATGTACACGGTATACTTATGATGTTTTTACTTGGATTGTAATTTGTAATTTGTCGGTCTGGTCTGAACTGGTCTGATCTGATCTTTTAATGTCTGGTATCTTTGTATTTTTGTAACTATCCAAGTCTGGTCTGAATTGGTCTGGTCTGGGACGAATTACAGTCCAAGTAAAAACATCCTTACATTCCATGAACTAAACTGGATGTTGAATTGAAAATTAGCGAATTTGATGAGCTAATTACTACGTATAATAGTTGCTATGCTTTTATTTTTGCAATTTTACATCAATGATATTGAAACTTTTAACTTTTTAAGAACAAACTCAAAGATATATTCTTCTTGATGAAGGGTGTACACTTGCCTGCCCATGATTTTTTATTTTTTTTGCATTATATATATACTCCGTATTTTTTATTTTGTTTACAATTGGGCCAGTGCAAGAAAAATACTGGCCCAGTGTAAATCATTCTGGCCCAGTGCAAAAAATGTCCAATGCTAATCTAAACAAAAGAGCACAGCAGCAAGGCAGAGACAGGAGTTCCAAACGTTGGACGCATCACGCATCAAGCATCAAGCAGGAGTCCAAACCACTCCCATCGTCGATTCGCCGGACGCCACCACTCCGCCGATCGCCCGCTGTCATCGCTGGAGGCCGGACGCCCACCGTTTTTTTCTCGTTGGTTGCTCCTGGTCGTCTGCTCAGGCGCGCAGACAGGCTGCTTGACTGCTGGCTGTTTGTCTGCATCTCTCCAGGACTCCAATCTCTAGACTCAACACAACTATTCAGCCAAGCTGCCAAGGTCAGGCACTAAGGGTTTCGGTTTTTTGTTTTTACATTTTTAGTTTTATTTAAGTATTTTATTTGTTATTTTAATTTGTTTTAGTAACTTAGTGTGTCACAATTGTTTTGTGTGCTTTGAATTGTGAAACGAAAAATAGGATTTAGGAATGTCAAGTGTGATTTGTGATTTTCTTAAAATATTAATATGAGTTATATGAATTAAAATAAAATATTGATTACTTTTTTATGTGTTTGTTTTGACTGCAACAACATAAATATCATTTTCTGCAATGAAACACGTGAGGAATTAAATTTCTAACAAGTTGAATGATGAATTTCTTGCCGATCGTTTGACCATCTTTATTGAAGAGGAATTTGCTAACAAAATCGACGTTGGGTCTGTCATAGATGAGTTTGCTAAGGTCAAAGAACGACGTGTTTAGTTAACATTTTACTTCCAAATTTTGTATGTACTGTTTAAATATATTATTATGAATTTTTGTGGCTTTTAATCCATTATATTTACACTATTTACGCGTTTAAAATTTTATGTAATGTTTTTAGTGTATAGTTGGCCCAGGGTGAACATCCGTCTTGGCCACGCCCCTGCTTGCATACACACAATTTCGTCAATTTGTAAATTTCACTTTTTTTTTAAATTCCAAGGGTTCTTTGGCAGTGTTCATTTGGTAAAACTTTGCTACTATTAATAGCAAAGTTTATGTTGTTTTTGTGCCATTGGGATTGTGCTGATGTGATATCATATCTTAGCACATGGCTCAAGAAATAGGTGCGTGATTTCACACAGAATGTGGCTCTTTGTTTTACATTATTATTCATATTTTTTGTGTTTTTTTCTCTAGGATAAGGTATTAAGGTGTATTTATTCGTGTGGAGTTCTTTAGGTGGAACACTGTATGAATGTATGAATTATCCTTTTCATTTATACATTAATTAATATTGATAACAGAAGGTGTATCATTTACATTAAAGTATCTAGTTGAATTATTTCAGTAAAAAATGAGGAATCAGAAGAAAAAGAATGCAGGTCGAAGTGTTTCCACGGAATCTACTTTTGATGAGATTGAGCAACTGGGCAATAGTGACGATGATAACAGAAATGCAGAGAATGAAATAACTTCCATTGCATTCACAGGGAAGAAGAAGCCATCAAAATCTAGTAAGAAAGCAGTTAGAAGTGTGTTTGCAGCCACTGCTTTTGACAGCCTAGATGATTTGCAGGAGAGTTTGGAGCTTAATGAAGAGGAAGATGATGAAGCTCCTAATATCACTTTCACCGGAAAGAAAAAGAAAACAGCAAAAAAGAGCAGCCCTTTCAGTTTTGGTGATGACGATGATAATTTTGCTAAGATGGATACCGATTCACTAGAAGAGGATGTTACTGCTCAGGAAGACGATGCATCTGTGATTATTTTTTCTGGTAAAAAGAAATCATCTAAAAAGAAGAATCAAACTGCCTTCAACATGCTTGAGGAGGAGGATCCCGTAGATGAGGCACCTGATGCAGTTCATGCTTTTGAAAAACTGAGCCTAGCTGAAAGGGATAAAGAGGCAGCAGGAACAAAAAACAAGATTCAGGTTCAAGAAGACATGGCTGGAGTTTCAAAGACCAAGTCCAAGAAGAAGAAGAAGAGTGGAAAAACAGTTCAAGAAGACGAGGATGAGATTGAAAAGATTCTAGCAGAGCTTGGTGAAGGTCCATCAGTTTCTTCCTCTGTCCCTGTTCCGTCTTCTACCGGAGAGAACTTACAGCCGTTACCGGTACAACCTGAACCAAAAGGTAAAACAAAGAAAAAGAAGGGTGGAAAAAAAACTGAAGATGATGAAATTGACACAGTTTTAGCTGAACTTGGAGAGGGACTGCCAACATCCAAACCACAAGAGGAAAAAGATAATAATCTTTGTCAAACAGAAGAAGACATTCCTGAGAAAGAAACTGTGGAGGGAGTGGTGGAGTCAGCAGCTGCAAAGAAGAAGAAAAAGAAGAAGGAGAAAGAAAAGGAGAAAAAGGCAGCAGCTGCTGTGGTTGAGGAGAAGCAGGAAGAGGCAAAAGCTGACGGAAAGAGTAAAGCAGCTGATAAAAAAGTTCCTAAACATGTCAGGGAGATGCAAGAGAGACTTGCCAGACTCAAGGAAGCAGAAGAAAAGAAAAAAAGGGAAGAAGAAGAAAAGCTGAGGAAGGAAGAAGAAGAGCGTCTCCGGCAAGAGGAGTTAGAAAGGCTTGCAGAGGAAAAAAAACGCCAGAAGAAGGAGAGGGAAAAGGAGAAGCTCTTGAAGAAGAAACAAGAGGGGAAGTTGCTGACCGGAAAGCAGAAGGAAGAAGCTCGCAGATTAGAACTGATGAGAAAACAAATATTAGCCAATGCAGGGGGGCTACCACTCCCGTCTGGGGAGATGCCTAAAGAGGGAACAAAACGACCGAAGTATCAAACAAAGAAGCCAAAGCAACAATCTCATGCAAATGAGATTGTTGATGAAGAAGTGGAAACTACAGAGGACAAGTCAGAGATTATGGAGGACAGATCAGAGATTACAGAAGACAAGTCAGAAGTTGCTGATGTGGAAGAAAATGGAATTCAAGAAGAAGAAGAAGACGATGAGGAATGGGATGCAAAAAGCTGGGATGAAGCTGATTTAAAACTGCCTGGTAAAAGTGCATTTTCTGATGAGGAAGCAGATGAAGAACCAAAAGCTTTGGTCAGAAAAGAGATGAAGGTTGAGCAGGCAGCTGTTCGTGATTCTTCAATTGCTTCCAAGGGAGTTCCTAAAAATGAGAACAGTAAGAAAAGTGAGACAGTGCCGGAGAGTAAGCACAAAAAAGGCATAGAAGGAATGGAAGCACAGAAACCTGTTGCACTTCCTGAAAAAAGTGAAAAGGACCTTCGTTCTCCTATCTGCTGCATTATGGGCCATGTTGATACCGGGAAAACCAAGCTTCTTGATTGTATACGAGGCACTAATGTCCAAGAAGGTGAAGCAGGAGGGATCACTCAGCAGATTGGTGCTACCTACTTTCCTGCAGGGAATATAAGAGAGAGAACTAGAGAGCTAAAAGCGGATGCTACACTGAAGGTCCCTGGTTTGTTGGTCATTGACACCCCAGGGCACGAGTCATTCACTAATCTCCGCTCTAGAGGGTCAGGCTTGTGTGATATTGCAATTTTGGTCGTGGATATAATGCATGGACTGGAGCAGCAAACAATTGAGTCACTCAATCTTTTGAAGATGAGGAATACAGAGTTTATCATTGCTTTAAATAAGGTGAGTGTTATTGAAATGAGGCAATCCTTGTCCCTAGGTTTCTTATGACTATATTAAGTATGCATTTTTTTATTCTTTGGTGTCAGGTTGACAGGCTTTATGGATGGAAAGTTTGCAAGAACTCACCTATTCAGAAGGCGATGAAACAACAGAATCTAGATGTTCAGCGAGAATTTAAGGAAAGGCTCACTCAGGTAATGTACAAACTACTTGTACTCATCAAATACCCCCCCAGCCCCCTGAATCTGTATTGGTTTTCTTAACTTACAATAAACACATGAAAATTACAGATAGTCACACAGTTCAAAGAGCAAGGAGTGAATACGGAATTGTACTATAAAAACAAAGATATGGGTAAAGATACATCCAGCATTGTTCCTACTAGTGCTATCAGGTGACTATTTACTCAATCTCCTGTTCTTGGGTACATCATTAATTATTATTTAGTTTTTTTAATCTAACAAATTTTTATATCTGCCTTGTGTTAATGTTTTCCTTTCCCAAATCCATATTAACAACTTATATATCTCTTATTTATATAAAAGGTCACTTGGATGCTGTCACAATATTTCCGCCCTTTTTCCGTTAACCCAAGCTTTCGTCCTCTATTCATCACGTCCGTCTGGTCAATGATTCCCCCTTCCCGAAATCAAGCCCTATTGGACCAAATTCTTTTATAGTATTATATTATTCTATATATATGGGTGTATTTGTGTATGAAATTTGGGATGGGCTTACCTAGAACACACACCAATTAAGTTTAGAAGAGGACAGAAATCATATGTTGTTATAAATTGAAATTTGTTGCGTGAAAATCTTCTGATCTTTGTATACTTCAACAATCAGGAAAAAATGGAGACTTAATTAATGCTCCCCAGCCCACACAGTTTCATTACTTCCAAATATCTCCTATATTTTCATCCCTATTGTCTTTACCTATAGTTTTCCTTTAAGTCAGAAACTTGCATCTGAAGCCATGGAAACACAGCCAATGATTAAATTTTAAGCAAAAATAGTATCTCGGACAGGGCACTGCAGAAAGAGTCTAAATAACAATTGGACTGGCATTTATGTAATTCCTAGATTACTGTTCGGATATAGTGTGTGTGTGTGTGAGAGTGAGAGATGAGAAATTACACAATACGTCAGCCTAAACAAGGTACCTTGAAACAGATAAGAACAAACGACATATGTTACCTCTAAAGTTTCAATGTTCAAGGTGTTAACTTCATGACATATTGAAACAGAATCATCTTGCAGCGAGAATTCACATAAATAAAATTCAATCTATGTGATTGATAGTGATTTTTTGTCTTATGTTATTATTATGTTTGAGGAAATAGCATTCGTGTTTCTCAACAAACAAACTATAGCTTATTTCATACTCCGTATATTCCATATTCATCATGTATGAAGTGAAGCTCTAACTAACATGTTTCAGTTAGCTAACACTAATTATTTTCTTATGAACTTAATTATTTTGAGATAGCCAATTAGCGAAAGAGGATTATTAAAGCTTTAAGATTTTTCAGCCCTTTATTAAAGTCATTTTATTTAGATTGGGCACATTTCCTCGCGCATGGCGTGTACCTTGCTAGTATATACTCCATCCGTCCCATTTATATTGTCCCGGAAGAGGGTGGCACGGTTATTAAGAAAAGTGAGTTTGTGTGGTTGATATTAATTGATAAAGTAAGAATAAAGTAAGAATGATTTAGAGCCAGACAAACTTTGCCAAATATGGTATGGGACAATATAAGTGGGACTTCCCGAAAAGGTAAAACGGGACAAAATAAATGAGACGGAGGGAGTATATAATACTGATGTTTTGGTCTTTCTCAATCAACAGTGGTGAAGGTATTCCTGATTTATTGCTATTACTTGTCCAATGGACTCAAAAGACAATGACTGAGAGGCTTACGTTTAGCAATGAAGTCCAGGCACGCTTTCCTAATCTCTTCTTTGAGTCGCTTGGAATTTTATCTTGAATGTAGTGCTCTTAATTTTGGTCGCCCTTTTGCAGTGTACTGTGTTGGAGGTAAAGGTTATTGAAGGCCATGGAACTACCATTGATGTAGTGCTTGTTAATGGTGTGCTTCATGAAGGAGACCAAATAGTTGTTTGTGGCACGCAGGTAAAAATTAAAACATGATGTATCTTGGTCTACAGTTTGAAAATTTTGTTGTACCTTAATTCCAGCTAAGCATTGTTTTTGGTGTTTAAGGGAGAGCCTATTGTGACCTCTATTCGGGCATTACTGACTCCTCACCCAATGAAAGAGCTCCGAGTGAAGGTTGGTGTCAATTGCTCTAGTTCTTTTTATTCTAATTGTGGTCATATATACATTTAACGTTACTTATACATCACTAGCCAATCGTTTTTATTTGTGTATGTTCGCTTGCGCCTTAAATTATGGATTTACTCCGAAGAAATTGTTTACTGGACGGCAGTAGGGAGCCAAAACGAAACGATCCAACTTAGATTAAGAACACAAAAACACACACATATAAATATCAAATGAAGTACCATGTATGTAGCCTTAGTTTAATGTGTGCTACATGGAGCATCTTATATTCTTATCAAGTGTATTCTATTTCTGTCTGCAGGGTACATATTTGCACCATAAAGAAATCAAAGCTGCACAGGGCATAAAGATTACTGCTCAGGTAATGACTAGTGTATGTGCAATTTCAAGCTACGTTCTGATATAGATACTAATAGAAAAATGTCTTTTCTACTGAAGTTTTTTTGTATAAACTTGTGATTCACAAACATGTAAAAGATACGTCGAAATCTAAATAATTTGAACGATAGGAAAGTTAATTCTGCAATCTACTTGATGTTTTGTGCATTTTTCTCCAACTGAAACACTAAATCATATGATAGATTGATAGTATGTCGTAGTCATGTTTTTGGGCTGTCAAATTTCTAAACCCGATTGAAGTTGGAAATAACTGGTGTTGATTTGACACAAATGCTGTGTCTAGTCATGTCCTCATGGTTGTGTCTAAGTTTCTTGGTTTTATAAGAGAGATACATATGTATGCATGCATGCTTTATCGGGATGAGTTCAAATAAAAAGTACGCTTCATATGAAAAGTAAGAATAGATCCGTTGCATCCAATTTAAGATTAAATGGCTCTAAATATTCCAACAATGTATTAAAAATGATCAAAAACACAGTGGCATATTCGTAACTAAGTCAAAATTTTCCATCATTTCTAAAAGTGCATCGTTTGACGACAAAAGTGCACCGTGCATGACAATAAGGACAACCGTTCACACTTTGCACGGGAACATCACATTTTATTGGAACTGCACCTTATATATAATTAGGAAATATTCACAAGTGGGTTGCTTATGCCCATCTATTACTGAAAGAGTAATTTTTTTCTTGGCTGCGGTGAATCATTGTGCAGGGACTTGAACATGCCATTGCAGGCACTAGTTTGTATGTTGTGGGACCGAATGATGATGTGGATGACATAAAAGAAGTAGCCATGGAAGATATGAGGTCAGTGATGAGCAGGATTGATAAGAGTGGGGAGGGTGTTTATGTCCAGGCATCTACGCTTGGGTCATTGGAAGCCTTGCTGGAGTTTCTGAAGAGTCCAGATGTCAGCATACCTGTTAGTGGTATTGGAATAGGACCTGTACACAAAAAGGATGTCATGAAAGCCAGCGTCATGCTTGAGAAGAAGAAAGAATATGCAACAATCCTTGCCTTTGATGTTAAAGTCACACAAGAAGCCCGTGAACTTGCAGATGAATATGGCGTAAAGATTTTTATTGCTGATATTATATATCATTTGTTCGATCAGTTTAAAGCCTACATTGATAATCTCAAGGAGGAAAAGAAGAAGGAAGTTGCCGAGGAAGCTGTCTTTCCCTGTGTTCTCAAGATTGTACCTAATTGTGTTTTCAATAAAAAGGATCCTATTGTTCTGGGTGTTGATATTCTTGAAGGCATTGCTCGGGTAACTAGCATTTCCTTCACTTTTATCGTATTATTATAATTAAATGCATCTAGATTTAGATTTAATTTGTGAAACTTAGTTTTGCATGTAACTAATGAAGCAGATGTCTGCTCGGGTAACTAACATCTCCTTCAAAAAGGCATTACTCCCTCCGTATTGAAATGTTTGCTACACTTTTCTTTTTGCGATGTATTTTAATTTTTGTTACACATTCCTTTTTTGGTAAGTTTTTCCTTTAAAAATACTCAATTTCCCTTACTTTTTCTACCTTTTATCTTCTCTTTCGTACTTTTTCAACCTCTCTTACTTTTTCTACATTATTCATTCTCCTTACTACTCTTCCCTTAACTACTGTGTCAAACCCTATTGTACCAAACATTTCAATAAGGAGGGAGTATTATTGTTGTTGTTGTTGTTGTTGTTGTTATTATTATTATTATTATTATTATTATTATTATTATTATTATTATTATTATTATTATTATTATTATTATTATTATTGTTATTCAGCTAAAAGTATACTTCAGCATTTCAGCTAAAAGCGTATTTGTAAGAACATGTCATCAGCTGTGAATTCATGATATAAACTTGACTTTGTCAGGTTGGAACTCCTATCTGTATTCCTTCAAGAGACTTTATTGAGATTGGTCGGATTGCGTCTATTGAAAACAACCATAAACCTGTAGATTCTGCAAAGAAAGGGCAAATGGTCGCCATCAAGGTGTGAATCCTTCATTGTTTGTTGAAAGTAGTATTGGAGTCAGTATCTCTCTACTTGCATTGTAAATGGTCTACCTTTATTTACATTCTATTTGATTCATTTGGCACATTTGGCAGATAATTGGATCCAACTCTGAAGAGCAACAGAAGATGTTTGGAAGGCATTTTGATATGGAAGATGAGCTGATCAGCAAGATTTCTAGGCGATCGATTGACATACTTAAGGAAAATTTCCGGGTATTAAGATAGCCATTTTAAAAAAAAATCTTCTTTAATCATCCGTAGCACGGAAACTAATGATTTCCTTCTCCTTCATTTAAAATTGTGCAGAAAGATCTTTCTATTGAAGAATGGAAGCTTCTTCGTAAACTAAAAGACATCTTCAAGATACAATGATGCCAGTCTGACACGTGTGATTAATTATTCAATTTTCGGAGAGGCCATTGGTTCCAGCAAGTGAGTGGTCACTGACTAGACTTTACCCACAGTTTTGGTGAGGCTTCTTCATGAGTGTAATGAGGAATTCTGGTCTCAAACATCAGCAGAAAGGGAAGTTGGGATGAGGTTGATGAGTTCAGAGCTGAATTTTGTTCGGGAGTCTGGTGTTAGCATTGAAGTTGTTTTTAAACAAAATTTCTAACCCCCAAAACTTATATTCCATGTGAGTCTATTTTTGTTGAGTTGGTGTTATCTATCGGTCTGCTGTGTAAAAATCACAGCACACAACACACCAGGACGTTTTCAGCCTGTTGCATATTTTTTGCCGTGTGAACTGAGAATAAAAGATTCAATGATTAATCATACAAAGATGCTATATTATTCATTTATTCTCAAAGTCAACTGTTTAAGTTCAAAAGTATTTCTAATTTTATTTATTTTGATTATTACACAATTTGGAGTGTAATAAAAATTTAGTGTTTGTTAAACAAACTATGTTTGCTATGACAAAAGTAATGACTAATGGTTACCCAAAGGGCCAAAACTAAAGGAAAGCCTGATTCAGCTAAAGGAAACATGATATTACAAAAATAGGGTTAGTTTTACACACATTCTAAAAACGTGCAAGTTATACAAGTTTTATACCCACAGGGCCACGCCAACATTTAGTCATGGACCCGGTTCGGGCTGACCGGCCCGGGAACCGGCCCGGGAATCAGGAACCGGTTCTGGGCCTAGGCCCGGCCCGAGGGGGTAACCAGGGACCTTTTCGGGGCATGGGAAAGGCGAACCGGCCCCGTTGGGCCCGGTTTGGGCCTTTTTTTTTGTTCTTTTGGGTTTGGGCTGGGTTTTGGTGGGCTGGGTTGGGTGTTTCCGAGGGGTTTGGGGGGGGGGGGATGGGGGGATGAGGGGGTAGTGGTTGAAATAAATAAGAAAACAAAAAAAATCGGATCCGACCCGGCCCGGAACTGGTAGACTCCCGGGCCGGTCCCCGGCCGTACCCAAAATCATTTAGGCTCGGACGGGTCTAGGCCCAAACCGGAACCGAACTGGGCCCGGCCCACCACTACCCACATTCATTAATAATTACACCCTGTAACAGTGACTCACTACTCAGTAGTGACCCATCATCGCTCACAAGTCACAAGTGCCCTGTCGTCGCTTGATTAATGATCATTGTCGGTCATTAACCTGTCATCAACGTTGACCGTAATTTTCCACCATTCCATCTAGTGACTTGCCACAATCACTGTTGTCCTCACTCCCCACTCTCACTGTTGGCCCTGCAAGCTTGTTTAATTTCAACTGATTCATACAATGTAGACAAATAGTTTTCTATAAACTTTAATTTGTCATAATAAGTAACAAAAAATCGTCAAAACTCAAAACAATGCTGTTTTGTTAAACTCTTTTGTTGTTCTTGAACCCCTCTGAAGAGCATTTTATTTAACTTTATTACCGAATATGAAAACTAAATGATGTTTTAGAAAAAAGGAAAATACATAGTGTCGATCTCATTTAAGTTTAAATTCGATCCATACAAATTTCTTTTACACTAATTAGGTGTGTGTTTGCAAAACTTTAAAATAAATACTCTCTCCGTCCTTGAAAACTCAAGTAATTGCCCTTAATTCTGAGTAAAACATACGGAGTAGAACTTATCACTAAACAAATGTACCCTTCTAATATTCCCTAAATAGAAGTAAACATTGATTTTCTACCCTTAATACCCTTATTCTAATTAATTAGACTAATTAATTTCCCCCCTCATTCTCCTAGATAACTGGGGCAGTCCTTTGGTGATGAGGCAGTCTGGTGGTGGCAGGACGGTCCGATGATGGTGGAGAAGGCAGTGCCGACCGACAGCGGTGGCAGGGGGCATGAGGCAAAAACTCTGGATTTTTTTCCCCGTAATGGAGCTCAACGGCTGGCAGACTTGCGATGGAGGCCAGCGACGGTGACATGATTCTGGCATGTCGGCTGTGGGCGGCGGAGCTTCGGTGGACTATAGCACTATAACAGTGGCGGCGTTGTAGCAGCAGGCATCAGGTCTGGCGATGGCAGGGGCATTCTTGACCATTTAGGAAAGAAACTCCTATTTGGTGAATTTTGAAACATGTTTTTGCACATCTTCCATGTTTTACTCCTATTTAAGTAATTATCTTAAAACTTTGTCATGATTGATTTTTTTGGTCAATCAAGTTCAATTTGATCAGAGATACCCCCTCAGTCCCATTTAAAGGTTCTCACTTTCCTTTTTTGGACGTCCTACTTAAAGGTTCTCGCTTTCTCTTTTAGGAAACAATTAACACTCGTAAATGACAATTTAATCATCAAATACTAAAAAAAACTACATTTTATAAAATCACAGTTATCATTAATAACACATTATATTATATACTCATCAAAATTATTTATCAAAATATACTCAAATCACCATATTTAATTATTGTCTAAAGGCTAAAGGGTCAAATAGGTACATGAACTAACTTAAAGTGTTCAATTAGCTCATTATACAGGAGGTTCAGCCCGCCCGTCGCCAATTGGGGAGGTTCCCGGTTGAATTTTTTGATGAATTGTTTTGAGCATCTTCTTCATTCAGTCTAGTTTACGCATACCAAATTTCAGCTAAAACTTCAACCGGGAAGGTAGTCAAATGATTTTCCGAAATGTATTGCGCTGTTTAACTGCGCAGTTATCTTCAAAAAATCATTTGACTGTCTTTCCGATTGAATTTTTAGCTGAAATTTGGTATGGGTAAACTAGACTTAAGGAAGAATATGCTTAAAAAATTTCATCAAAAAATTCCTCCGGGAACCGCCCCAATTGGCGACGGCCGGGCAGAACCTCCTATATAAGGGGCCAATTGAACACTTTAAGTTAGTTCATGTACCTATTTGACCCTTTAGCCTTGTCTAAATAATCGTGTCATTTTGCCACGAGAACCTTTAAATGGGATGGAGGTAGTATATTTTTATATGTAATGATTTATTGAAAAAATCATATCAAAATGTTCGTGCTGAAAATACTTTCATAAAAGTACTTAACTTTTAACTTTTAAAAAATTATATCAAGCAAAATCATTAGCCAAAGTTTACTACCATTAAATTTAAAAGTCAAAGATAACCAAGTTTTAAGGGACGGAAATATTATACTTTTTTCTATAAAAAAACGTAAAAGTAGTTTTTCAAATACACGTGGTTACATAAAATTAGAAGTTTAAGTCTCAAAGCCAGGGATGCTTGTAATTGTTTTTCACATTTTTATTCCACAAACAAGCATTTTTCACCAAACACACTATTATTTACTCTTTTTTTTGCAATTCTTTTTAACCTATTATTATAGTATATGTTCTATGTTAATGCCAACATCATTGAACTGAGATGCGATTCAAACCTGTGACCTCGCCCTTGTGAGTGCCACAGTGATGCTATCAGACCACAAAGTACTTGACTACTAACATTTACTTTATTAAAGTCAAACTTCTTTTAAAACATCATTAATTTTTACTATTACTCATTTTTCATAAGACAAATGTTTTCGTTGTTGTGTTTTATTTTTATTTATGCCAAACTTTTACATTAGGATTGGGTGATGAGAAGTCTATTTTAACAGTGGTTGACTCAATTAGACCCATTACATGATCATCGAGTCACATCGCTTTCTGGAAGGTGAGTGACTCTAAGTCTGGTTCCAGAGTCGGCGGTTAAGAGTGGTCCTTTTGTCTATTTGTTCCCTATCTGAATGTTGTGATATCAATTTAGGTTACTTTCTTCCAAAAATTAGAAACAAATTAAACACAAATACTTTGTTGTTCTACCAGAACTATGCTTGATTCGGTGGGTGAACCGAAATGGGAAAGTTCAAACTGAACTGAAAATTCGATTCTCATACAAAGACAAACTAAAATCGAACCAAAATTACATAATTTTCGACTTGGTCCAAGCTAACAAAATCAAACTTTTAAGTAGTTTTTATGCTCATAGGTAGAGTTCACGAATCAACAAACATTCATGACCACATTAATGATTTGAAAAAACATTTTCAAGACAAAAAGCACATCCAAACTTAAAAGAGGGAGACAATTTATCATTGTTTCAAAATTAGATTAAATAACAATGGTCTTCGATACCTGACCTAGAATATCATACTTGTAAATCACCATAAAATTTGTATAACATAAGATGTTATAATTAATGCACACGGGTATAAAGTCAACGAGCGTTAGGCATGAGAGCCATTGGAGTTAGGGATTCAACCTTTTCTTGAGAAAAGATGTTATAATCACTAATTATTCGGTAAATGATGAATTATTCTACATGGTGTTGTCATAAATAATGAGATACAAAAAGTGATTCCGCTGGTCGGCCTATGTGCCTATGATGTGATTTGTGGAATACTCGAATCTAATAATTCCTCCGTCCGTTAAAATTTTGTCAAGTTTGACTGACAAGAGAATTCATAAAGTAAAAATTGAGTGATTTAAGTTTGTGCTAAAGAAAGAGAATTAACTGGAATCACAAATTATTTACTTAAAAAGAAAGTGTCAAAATTAATGAGACATCCAAAAAAGAAAAGTTGACAAAGTTTTAAGGGACGGATGGAGTATTGCATAACTATATCAATTTATTTTAAAATAATGTTAAAATAAATATTAATGGTGAATTATAATTACTATCATATCACTATTATAATATTATTATATTCTTTGTAGCATATTATTAATATTATTTTTATAACATGAGATAAAGAATACTTGATGACATCATAGATGATGAGATTGATGCAAAAAAAGGATTGCAGCAATTGGCCTATATGGTGACAACGTGATTTGTGGGAACTAATATTACATACTCCGTAATTAATTAATGTAGTCACTTATATTTTACAATATGATCATTGAACTAAATTAAAATTGAAATTCCAAATTAGGATTACTATGTTTTTCTTACCGAAAATATGAGCTTTATATTCTCTCTGAGACCGACTTGTTGGGAAGTAAACCGGTCAGCTTTCCCATTGAGCAAAACCATTCATTTGCTCTTGCCGCGGGCCCTCTCATCTTATCGGATCCAGAACGTTATCGTCGATTGGTTGGCCGACTTATTTACCTCTCATTTACTCGCCCCGACTTAGCCTACACAGTACATGTCTTGGCCCAATTTATGCACACTCCTCGCCATGATCACTGGGAGGCTGCCCTACGCTGTGTACGCTATCTGAAGGGAAGTCCCGGTCAAGGTATACTCCTTTCTTCGGTAGCTAATTTCTCCTTAACAGTTTGGTGTGACTCGGATTGGGCTAGTTGTCCTTTGACTCGTCGTTCTTTATCCGGTTGGCTTGTTTTTCTCGGTTCTTCTCCCATTTCCTGAAAAACAAAGAAACAACATACTGTCTCTCGTTCTTCGGCTGAGGCAGAGTACCGTTCCATGGCAGCTATTACTTCTGAACTCATATGGCTAAAATCTTTGCTTCGTAGTCTTGGTGTTGATCATTCGGATGTTGTTCCTCTATTTTGTGATAGCAAGTCCGCCTTACATATTGCACAAAATCCAGTCTTTCATGAGCGTACTAAACACATCGAGGTTGATTGTCATTATGTTCGTGACGTTGTCCAATCAGGCCTCATTACTACTCGGCATGTGTCTACTCACGAGCAGCTCACTGACATTTTTACTAAGGCCTTGGGCAAGCGCCAATTTTCATACATTCTTCGCAAGTTGGGCATTCTTGATCCTCATGCTCCAACTTGAGGGGGGGTGTTGAGCTATTAAATGTAATTATTATATGTATTTATTTGTATACAATCATTTAGCACTTTAATCCCATTATTAGTTTGTACCATTAACTTGTTTATTATGGGCTTAGGGTTAGTTAGACTTGTATTTAAAGTGTACATACAGCTCATTTTGGCATCAAGGAAAAGACTTTCCCTCAATTTGTCATGTTACCATCATATATGAAAAATACTGTCATGATTGAAAAATACTGTCATTAATTATAATAAATAATGTCATGTTAAATGCACTGTACTGCAACTATTTGGCAATCACGCCTACAAGATGAAAGTAAATATTACTACGTACATGTTAGTCCTATTTCGGAAATAAAAACATATTAATCCTATTTTAGAATTCCAAACTCCATTTACTCCTATTTTGGAAAATATTCCTAAAAATATTCGTAATGCTGTCATAAATGATGAGATACAAAAAATGATTGCGCTAGTTGGCCTGTGAGAGCGACGAAGCAGTTTGTATATTTTGGCTTTGTTATTTTTTATTCTTCCTTTTTTTTAAAATGTTAATAATTTTTTTATTTTTGATCAGATTTTTATAAAATTTATATCAAAATTTTTTATTTTTCACGATCTTTCAAATGAGACCAATATTGCCTATGTAATTTTAACATATTACCATTTGCGTGTAAAAATATGTAACTTTACGTGTTAAAATATGTAACTCACGTTCAGTCAGGCCAAATGCAACTCGTGTGTATAAATATGTAACTCTACGTGTAAAAATATGTAACTTTACGTAAAAAAATGTAACTCGCGTTGAGACAGGTCAAATGCAACTCGTGTGTATAAATATGTAACTCGCGTGTATAAATATGTAACTTTACGTGTACAAATATGTAACTTTACGTGTAAATATATGTAACTCGCGTTCAGGCAGGTCAAATGCAACTCGTGTGTATATATATGTAACTCGTGTGTAGAAATATGTAACTTTACGTGTAAAAATATGTAACTCACATGTATAAATACATAATACAATAAATTTTTTATATACACAATTTTAAGATAAATTGTGGATTACACAATTATTTTTTGTATTAAATTTAGTTCGATTTTCCTTATAATCCAATACTCATTAATATAATAGTTCGATAATTTCTTAAAATTACATAAGCAATATTGGTCTCATTTGAAAGATCATGAAAAATAAAAAATGTTGATATAAATTTTATAAAAATCGGATCAAAAATAAAAAAAGTTATTACCATTTTTTAACAACAAAGCAATAAAAAATAAAGAAACCAGACACAATACTCCGTCGTTTTGCAACCGGGCGCACCGTCCTCATGGTGCGCCGGTTGCACGATATAATTTGCGGTGATTTGTGGAATCTAATATTGCATAAGTATGTCAATTTGTTTTTAAAATACTACGAGTATTAAACTAAATATTAATGGTAAATTATAATTACTATCATTATATCATAATCATTATTATATTAATATTATTATATTCTTGATATTATTATACTCCATATACGAGTATATTATTATTTTAACATTGACGTCATATATGATGAGATAAGGAACACTTAATGACATCGTATATGATGAGATTGATACAAAATAGAAGGATTGCGGCAATTGGCCTATATTATTACAACAACATGATTTGTGGGAACTAATATTACATTACTAATATCACTTTATTTTACAATATAATATAATTGAACTGAATATTGATGGCGATTTATCAATACTATCATTATATTATCTCATACACTATTCTATATATTAGTATTATTAGATTCTTTTTATTATATTAATTATTACTTTTATTATATCATTCAATGTTTTTTGTATAGTACCAGTAAGTTACTTAGTAGTTACATTATGTTTGATACTTGGAGCATAAAAGAATGATTTTTTTTGTATGATATACTCCCTCTGTCCCAATTTGATGATCTCGTATTTCCATTCTGGGTCATCCCAAATTGATAGTCTCATTTCCCTTTTTGGAAAGAAATATGTGATCCACATCATTTCACATTTTTCTACTCAAATTTCAACCACAACTTTTACATTTTTAACCAATTCCTTAATCTTTGAGCCCAAAAGAAATGGGATCATCAAATTGGGACGGAGGGAGTACTCCGTATTACATTTACACCTTAACTAATAACTCTGCAAGAAAATAAAATATTTAAACGAATAATAAACGTCAGTTCAGACGTTCAGTTCAATTTGAATTGATTAATATATTCCGGCATTGACTTCCGGGTCTCCTGGTCTCAGTTCAAATTGAGACATACATATATCAAGATCCCCTTCATTCCATTCAAGCTAGCTTTAATTCTTAATATAGACTTGCTACTTCTTAATTACTAACAAGATACTTAGAAGTTATAATTAAGTTACTATATACTCCTTGCGTCCCGTATGATTGTATAATTTTTCTTTTTCGATCCATCTCAGCACAATTGTTTTATTCCAAATTTGATAAAATTCGTTTGATTTTAAATCAAACTTACTCGCTATTCTTATTTTTTATGAATTGAATTCAATATCAACCACATAAATTCACGTTTCTTATTGTCATATATCAATAATCTCAAATATTAGTGGGATATTTTCCGAACGAAGTTATTACTGAAAAAGATGAATAGATGTTTAATAGTAATTCTTGATCTTGGACCCACATGTTTATTAGTGGGACCACCCCTATTGTTCTCCGTCGCCATCGCGGCGGTCGGATTTTGGATCGGCACCCACTCCTGCGCTAACCTTATACTCCTCCAAGCGGCGCTGATCGGATGCGGTGCTTTGATGATGGCTTTATTGGGCGGCGCGTTCCTCTTCAGCTTTGTTAGGGCAGTCCACTGGAAAGAGCCTTACGACAAATGCATGTCAAAAGTACACGGCGTGGCTATGATTTTCTTCTCTGTATGCCTCATTTACGTCGCCGTTCAGCTGTCCGGCCTCGTCGGGAAATCTGCCGGCTCCCCCCAGCCGGTGCCCAACCGGGCTTATAAGGAATACCGCTTCGACCGGTTCCCCACCGCGCTTCGTCAGACGGTCCGCAAGTGGGATGATTCCCTCCTGAACTGTCTCGCTCTTTCCGCTTCCTGCTCTGACTTGAATGCCGTTTATTACTCCTCCCCTCAACAACTCTTCACTGCTCATCTCACCCCATTACAGGTACTTAATTATGCTCTGTAATCTGTATCACTGTATATGTATATACATACGTTGTTCTTGCCGTTTTCTTTTTAGACTGTTTTTTAATCCCAGGCCAAATCAGACAAGACCAGACTTAAACAGATCAAACAAGACCGGACTTAGCAAATCAGACCATACCGGACTTGAACTGTTATAAAATACACAAAGCCTAGATAGTGGCAGACAGGGGTGGAGACAGGGAGGGGCTGGAGGTGGCCACGGCCCCTACTAGGAAAAGAATTCTTAAGTATATATTATGTATAAATACTTTTAATCTGTAGAAAGTATGTTGATATTTTACACTTTGGCCCCTACAATGTAAAATTGTTAAGGACTGGCCCCTTCAACCCTAAAAGGGTCGGGGGGATCAAAACTCAACCTATATAATTATTTACAGAATGAAAATGGTGGATAGTTTTTAAACAATGTCCGAGTTGAATATTTCATATGCATTTAGATAAATAGGCACTCGTAGCATAAATTGTCTTTGCTCTGTTTCTGAGTCATGTCACGTAAGGTAGTGCTGATTTACGTTTAGATAATGCTGATTTTTCAGAAGTTATACCTTCTTACTCGTAATGAGTTATGGGGGTAATAATATATCAAATCGAAGAAAACTTCTGTGTTTAATGGGTTATTGTCACTATATTTAGGTCGTATTTTTATAAACTACTATTAATTTTTTTTAATGAACTACTATTAATTTAGTCATAAGGATGTACTATAATTATTTAGGAAAAATTATTTATTACGGAGTATAAAATTGTGTTCCATCTTAAGATGGAGCTTGAATCCCTTTAATAGGTAATAGGAGTAATACGTACTCCGTAGTAGCGAAGTAATTATTTGGTAGATCCCGTTTTTTTTTGAGGAAAAAGGAATTAATTAATATTAATTAAATCATTGTCGAGTAGAGAGGAAATAAATAACGGAGGAGAATAAAACCAAGATTGAGAATCAGACAAAGAACAGGCCATTCGAGCCAAAGCATGAGCTACCCTGTTCGCTGATCTTCTAACGTGAGAAAAGGAGATGCTTGAAAAAGACGTAGCTAAATCTCTTATATCATCTGCCAACAAACCCGAAGAAGAGTTACTCGAACCCCTCAAGATTTCTGTTATAGCACGGGAAGCATCAGACTCCACTTCAATGTCTTTCCATTCCGAGCCCAATAGGCCAATAGCCAACTCAACGCCTCTCTGATCCCAATCAACTCTGCTTCCAAAGCGGACAGACCTCCCTGCCTCGAACATACCCCAGCCAAAAAGTTGCCTTGATCATCCCTGATGCACCAGCCCAGACCGCACAAACCATCACGTACAGCGGCATCGACATTAATCTTCATCCTCCCCGCTGATGGACGGCACCAAGAGTGGACGATCTGCTGCCCCATTGTTCTTCCTCCCCTGCTGGCTGCCTGTGCTTGAAACCAGCCCAAAACAAACGCCTAAGTTTTAAGCATGAACTGTTTTGCCGAAGAAGAGGAATTTTGCCAAACCCGTCGGTTTCTTTCACACCAAATAGCCCAAGTTCCCCAATCGCTTCCTATGCATCTTTTACCTTCTAAAGACGGCCTTGAAAAAGATGCGCACCAAAACCCATGTTGTAAAAACCGGACCGGGAAGTGACCCGGACAAATGACTGGTCACGGGTCAGCTTAATTATATGACTTGTTTGTTTATTTTTTCAAAAAAGGACTTGTAAAAGATACTCCGTACGTTATACGTATCTAGCTCAAATTGAGTGGTAAAAGGACCAAAAAAATAAATGAGTTGTAAAATTAACTTTTCTTAGTCAAAGTGTTTCATTTTCTACACTTAAAGCTCGTTTGGTGGCACCAAAATTGGCTGTTTTGGTCGATTCTGTTGAAATTTATGAAGTTCTGGCTGAAGTGGCTGCATTGGCTGATTCTGCTGATTTAAGAAAAATATATTTTTAAAATATATTTTATTAATAAAATAAAGAAATACGTAGTAATTATATGTTAAAATAGCTAAAATGGCCAGCTGCAGTAACTTCAGCCAATACAGGCAGAAAAGTAACTTTAACCTTACTTTTTCTGCTTATTACACAATTCAGTGCGTGAAAGCAAAAGTAACGTGTTTGGTGAAAAAGTTGGTTGATAAGCCTGATAAGCCGAAAAACAGTGTTGCCAAATGACCTCTTAATTAGAATGTCAAACTTTTAATTATATTCTAATTAGGAGTTTGCAATTTTGAAAATTTTTTAACGTAATTTCTAAATATTTAAATTTTAATTATTAAAGGGTGAATTAATTATCAATATGAAGGATTTAACTTTAACACTAAAAACGGTAATAAGGATTGTTATTTAAAAAGGATTTAACTTTAACACTAAAAGGTTGATTAAAAAATATTGACTTTGCAAATCAATTTGGGACGTGAGAGTAGTGTATTGGTAAAGTGTTTGTTATTGCGTGCGTTATACTCTCTCTCCCTTCCTTATAATTTTGCCATTTTTTTGTTGTCTCAATAATTTTTTTATTTTCATTTTCATCAATTAATTAGTAAGTTTTATTATTTTTCTCTCTTTTGCATAAATCTCAATCACATAACTTTTATTTTATTATTTTTCATACTAGTTCAAGTTTTAAGGCACATAGGGAGTATCAAATTAAACAAGACTTCAATAAGCTTCAATAGAAGAGAACTTAAATTGCAACATAGAGCACAACAACCCAGATAGACTTGGATAAAATATACTCAATCCGACCCGCAATCTCTCTCATACTGCATTTTTAGTCTATCCCACTAAGATAGTTTCATACTAAATTTGATAAAGTTTGTGTGATTTTAAATCATTTTTATTTAATTCTTACTTTATCAATTAAATATCAACCACATAACTTACTTTTCCTAATAATCCCACGACCTCCTCATATCTCAATGTTAGTGAGATGGAGGTAGTATTACTAGATCTCATCATATCAAACTAAACCAGTTTTGAAAATATCATAAGTAGTTCTAGTTTATATCAGTCTACACCAATACATTTCAATCAGAATGGTCGTGGCTTAATTCTTGACACTTGACAGACTGGATGTTGTATGCCACCTGAAAACTGTGGCTTCACATTTGTTAGCCCAACCAATTGGACAGATGCAGCCCCAACAAGCAATCAAACAACAGTTGATTGCATGAAGTGGGAAAATGACCAAAGTCAACTCTGCTTCTATTGTGATTCCTGCAAATCAGGATTGTTAGCTCATACAGTGAAGTATTTGAACATAGCGTATATCATTGTGATTGTCGCCATTCTGGTGTGTCTTGTAGATATTGTTGGCATTATTTTTTACTTAATGCGTTTCATACTACCCCGGTCCTTCAACCCGGATTATGCCTGAAGACAGTGAAGACTGGCCAAAGTCAACTTTGCTTCTGAGAACATCGAATAACATTGTGTTATTGCCATTTTGGCATTTGTTGTTAGTATTGTTATTGTAATTTGGCCAGTGTTCTATCATATTCTTTGTGGTGCTATAGACACTCATGATTTTACAAAAACATGTATTTGATATATATATGATCACATTCCACTTTTATCATACCGAGTATAATGATATACTAGTATGTTTAACTAGTTAGTGCACATGTGTGTTGTACGGGACTAAAATACATACATAAAAGTTTCAATGGATTATATAAAAGTTAAAACAAACATGACAATTAACTAATTAAATGGACAAATCAAATAAAATTAAAGGGAGCTCATCCCTAAATATTACTCCGGTATTAAATTGAAGGTAATTTTCGAAAATTTGATTACTTTTAAATATCGACAAATATGTGTTTTAACAAGGTCATATATTTGAAAAAACATGGTCGATATCACTGCTAGGTTTTGTCACATTGTCACTACAGATTTTTCATGTCATTGTGAGTTCTCACTACCAGATTTTAATGTCACTTATGAATATCTTGTCGCTGTGAAACATGTCATTATGATCGTTTTCGCTCAATGATTTGGGTTGCGGACAAAGGACTTACAGAAGGGGGAATGAGCCTTAACGGGTCCGGCACATACCCTGATGTTTGTGAAATTTTTTATGTTGTGACTGATTGGGCTTTGGTCCCGTAACTAATTTGGGGCCCATGTGGTGCTTTTGTTGAAAATTTTCTCACCCCCCACCCCGCCTAACATTAGGTGTGTGGTGGGGCTAATTATTTTTTGAGGTATTATATTTAGGATAGATTAATGTAATTTTGATACATTGTATTTAGATTATTAGTCTAGCCTAGATAGTCATATTGATTTCCTTTGATACATTGTAATATGTTAACTTTTTTGGAGTGATATACTTCGTATAAATTTACATTTCATCAAAAAAAATAAAAGTATGGGGACCATCCTATTTCTCCATAAACAATGGATAAATGCTAGCAACAATTGAAACAACAAGATCACTTGAAGGGGTAATAAGCATATCATTCGATAGAGTAATGATCATGTCCATCCGGATGGACAGGAGGTGCCGTCCGGCAGAGGCCATCAAAGGCCCTTCCCGGTGGAATTTTTTGATGAATTTTTTTGAGAATATTCCTCATTAAGTCTAGTTTATCCACACACAAAATCAGCTAAAAATGCAATCGGGAAGGAAGTCAAATAAATTGTGAAACATAACCGCGCTGTTTATATATATATAAAGTACAGTTATCTTCAAAACTTTATTTGACTGCCTTCCCGATCGAATTTGTTGCTGAAATTTTTTGTGGATAAACTAGACTTGAGAAGGAATATGCTGAAATAATTTCATCAAAAAATTCCACCAGGAAGTTCCTCTAATGGCCTCGGCTGGACGGCACCTCCTGTCCATCCGGATGGACGAGATCTTTTTCCTCATTCGATATATATACCAATAACACATCTTCATTATTGACATTCTCTATATTTTCATCACCTGTTTTAAGCACCAAAATCTAATAAACTCCTCTTTCCAACATTATGAAATAAAAACTCACGTTGTCATATTTTTTTATTAAGGTGACATCACTGGTCTAGATTCTAGATTGGTTTGGCAAATGTCGGTTGTATGTGTGTTTTAGAATTGCCAGTATCATGTGATCCGGTGTGATCTGTTTAAGTCTGGTCTGATTTGAAACAACTAGCGGTCCAAATAAAATCACCGTAGTGCAAGATGGTGTGGGATACTAATTGAGATTTTTCCTAAAATATCACTGATAAAAAAATCATGGATAAAAAATGACTGTAAGTTACTATGAAAACGTTTTATAGTCACTAGACTCACTATGATGTCAAAATTTGAATACAACTATAGTTAGTAAAAATTATTATGTCACATTTTTATCAATTACTTTTATTTTAGTTATATATTTGAAATTATTTCATATTAAATTATAATTAAAAAATTAAGGTGAATACTACGTACGGTTTCTATAAAAAAAAGTGAGAGTGCCGCGCGTATCTAAAATTTATTGATTGATCCAAGTCAACATTTGATCATTTCTTAATATTTTTATTATTATTTTGTAATATTGCAATTGACTTTTGTAGATGTATTATTTTTTGACGGTGCCATAGAACTTGGGGAAATTTATACGAATAAGACACAATCATATGAAGTTTCCAAAACTAGGACTCTAGGTATGCATGGGACACAATTGCATATATTTTGACTCTATACATCAATTTTTTGTGGACGGCCAAACTAGCTGCTGCTCCAAAGCTTCCAAAATTGCGGACTCGACGGAAAATTTGTAGACCAAAATTCTTCTTTAATTTAGAGCTTCCAAATCGCAACTAGAAAGAACGACGAAAAAGCAAGTCGATCAATTATGAAGAAAGCCAACAAAAAAACGATTGGATGATACAAATGTTCAGAAAACCAAAAAATAAGAACATCCTGACAGAGATTTTGAAGCTAAGAGGCACAATAAAAAGGAGATCAGTAGGGAAATTGTGCTTCAATCTACTCAGGTAATCTATTCAATGACTTTATAAGAGAAAAGTAAAAATAATAAAATCAATTCAATGGTTCTCGGACATATTGTCTATAAATGAAGAGCAATATAATGAAATCAATTTGAGTCAAATAATGGACCAGAAATTCATAGAAATAATATTGATGTTAGATGTGGTTACTCATATGACATACTCTTGACATACTCTAGTAGCTAGACACTATTTTACACTTCTTTGCTTCATCTTGTGCATATATTCTGGAAACAATTACATGCCATTCATTTGATATAACTAGGGTATAAATCAGATGTTGTTAGACATAGACAATATATGATTAGTATCATTGGACAGTGAATAAGATTTTATAAATTAAACTATTATGTCCACTAAAGAAGTAATGGTTCAAGAGTTGAATAATTAAGCAGAGCTTTTGAGGAAATTTCATAATATACCATTGCATATGGACCACTTAAATTACAGGGTAAAACTGGATATACTCAATTTAATTGGAAATTACTTCGTTATTAAAAGTCAGTAAAATGTCCAAGAATCTACATCAACATGGTAGATTCACCTTTGTGAGTTTTACTTTTGCATTGAAAATATGAGCGTTTGAAAGTTTCTCTTAAGACAACACATGTTTGTAAGTTAGACTGTTAGAGGAAGGAAGAAGAAAATAATGACCAAGATTGCAAAAGTGACTAGTACCCAAAAACACAAATAAAATGACACTATCAAATGTTATATTTCCAAATGAAGAGCTAAAATTATATGTAAGGTATATATTGTCTGTAATGTAACTTTATGCTCCATGGTGTAGAATAACTCAGTGCAATGCTAATTTTCTTCTATGTGTTGCAGTTTGAATATCAGAAAATGTGACCAAGAAAGAATGATGAGCTTAAGATGATAATAATCACATCAAGCCATCTTACTTTGAAACATTGACCATCAAACCAAAAAACAAGTGTTTGTGTTAATGGAAATTATAAGGAGTTAGGGAAGTTCATGGAAGTGGCACTAGACTTCAACAAATAGTAAATGGGATTCTTAAGAGAAGAAAAACAATCAGCCACCAAATCAAGGATAGAGCAATCATACGTAACAAAATTGCTACAGTGTTACTGATGTATACATCATGGTGGAAGCAGGTGGATCAATATCGTCTGCAATACAAATACAATAGGCGGCCTAATATGCAATGTAATAATTAGATTGATGGAAAGAATGTATATGTAAAACTTGATTCTATTGCTAATTACGTATTGTGGTTACATATTATTAGTTACGTTTTGTTTTGAAATGTGACAATATAAGTATCCTTTTTCAAATGAAATGAGTGTTCATTTTTACTTTTTATTTCATGTTGATATCACCGTAAACTATAATATAATTATTGAATGATGTCCTTAAGTAGTCCATAATAAGTCTTTATTAAAACAAGCATAGACATTAAATGACTATAAGGGCCCGTTTGGTATGATGTAAAGTAAACACTTTGCATGCGAAGTGTGGAGAGGTAAACATTTTACACCGTTTGTTTTAATTATTTGATGTAAACTGTAGGACATTTTTTTATAACATTTTACACGATACCGTGTAAAATATTTTACATGGGGAGAAGGTAGTAAACTACTTTACATGGCTGAATACGGTTTACAAATTATGTCACGCTCCCACTTTTACCAATTAGCATTGGCGGCTGAACAAAAAAGCCTACCAATTAGCATTGGCGGCTAAACAAAAAAGCTTGGCGGCAAAACAAAATAGCCTGGCAGCAATAATAAAGAGTTTGATTTCGTCTATAAAAAAAAATTCGTGAAGAGCTTGGTGGGTGAGTTATTTATTTGAAAAAGTAGGTTGGTGTGCTGCGATTTTCAAGCATGATTCAGCATATTTGTTCTATTGGGGTTAATAGATTTGGATGGAATGGCTTATATCAAACGTGGGGCTGCTAGTGTAATAAGGCACACGAAATAAATATGAAAATGAAGTTGTTAAAGGTGGACGTCTAAAACATTTCATACAAACAATTGTTTCAAAAACATAGTACGTAGTATCTAGAAACTTTGACTTGTAGATAAGGAAAGAAATGGGAAGCATATTGAGTAAGAGAAATTGGTATGTTAAATGCATTTTGGAGTAGGCAAGAAAATAGGTACAAAAAAGGTGGCCAGTAACGAGACAGTAAAAAGACATTAAATTCAAACATATTAGCTAATTTTTTAAACAACTATTATTCAATAAACTTGAGTACACGAAAAAGAGAAGAACACGATTCCAACTTTAGTTGTCAATAAACCATGACAACCAACTTAAGCTCAATTTCCAACAAATCATTACAATTAAAAACTACGAGCAAAACAAAACTAAAAGTCTCACAACTTTAATGGGATGAAATAAAAATGGAAGTGGTCGGACATCGAGAATTTATGAACTATGGACTGGAATAGGATTCCTTCAAGCTGCAGCTATCCAGAAGCAGATTCTCAAGCTGAAGATAGATGCTTCTTTTAAGGTCTACCAGAGTTACATGTGAGACATATAGATGAGTTGCACATTATGAACTGCACATAATCAAGAAGGTCCCAACCAAAGCGATAACCAACATGGTGCACTACTCCACTATAATTAGTAACCCGCTCATGTGTGATGTGAAACTTTGAAATGTAATCATAACACGACAATTTTGTACGTTGATCCACAACTGCAACACCATGAACACTTAGGAGTTGTTCCAATTGAAACTCCCAACATGAGCGTGTTTTGTTTTTTACATTAAGAAACTTCTAGATGTTTTGTTCATGACCTCAAACTTGAATTTAGTAGCAGGCTTAACCTAAAGTAGCACACACAACATCAAAAGTGATTACAAAGTGAATGCAGAGCATGAAAATAGTAGAAGATCAAAAAATATCATTAGAAACATACAATATTCTAGATGCATTTGCGTAGCAGTGTTTGATTATATTAGCTTTTTTTTGGATGAAATGTAAATATATATTAACACCCAAGCAAAATTTAACAAGTACAATTTGTCCAAAAATCTAAAGTCTAAAATCCCCACCCCCTCCTATTTCGTGAGAAAAGGAGAGGGTTAGGAGAGGCTTTTAGTCTAGTCTAAATCCAAAATAGCCAATACATGCAGCCCAAAAAAATCTAAAGTCTATGACCAGTGCTACAAGGTGCACGCACTCGAATACAAACTGTCTAATGTCGTGGCATTCAAAAAAACATGAATCTTCTCAAAGGTTGATCATCTCATATGGGTAGATACTATAGAGTATCTTGTAAACCATATGCTTGACCTTTGCAACAACATCATCTTCCGAATTTTTTCCTTCATCAAATCTAATATAGTTCTTCGCATGCCATATATAGTATGCCGCGGCACAGAAGGCTAACCGAGCTGCCTTTGCCTTCAAGTTTGCTCCTTTACGACTCTTCGAAATCCACTTGATCACACTAAGCAATGTATTCATTTGATGCCCAAATCACATCCAGCTTTTGATCCTCTCCCACACCCTACACGTGAATGAGCAAACAAAAAATAGGTGTGGAATTGTTTCCAATCCACCCTTGCATAGGTCACAACGATTCACAATATGGAGGTACCTTGTATTAGCAATTATATATGTTGTGGCTTGACGGTATATGTGACACCGCTCCCGAACGTCCTTGAAAATTCGATTTAAAATTCAAAGTTTAGGTATTGGATTTCTGATTCCCAAACATTTTGTAAAACAATTAATGTTTTACGTAATTAATGATCGATTAGTGTACTGTTCGAACTCGTGTATTAGTGTCGGGCATGCAAATACTATTTGGGTCTTATTAATAAATAAAAGAGCCCAACATTATCCAAATAGTGATACATAATCTTTCAAGACAATCCGAGTAAGGTCGGACGGCCCAAACGTTATTTTGAGCCCAACCCGCTAAAATAGCAAGTATTCGGGAATGGCGTTCTAGACCCACTCGGGAGTGACCCACACGGTTAGTAGCCCATTAATATGTATGACAAATGTCAAATAAGTGATAGAATGGTTAAAGAAGAATACAAATGCCTATAGTCCCATCTTTAACATTATTGAGCTAAATAATGGGAGTAGGATTTTTCTTCTATAATATCCATTAAGTAAATTATTGTGATAAACCTACACATATTGGAAATCAATAATGTGATGAAGGAAGTTGACTTGTCCTAAATGAATTAGGATGAGTACAAAAAGACATCTTTGGCAAAAGATAAAACAATAGGACCCATTTTCCCATTTTTGGAAGTATTGGTAGATAATTTGGATCCCAAAATGATTGGGATCAATTGGGAACCATTCCACATGGACTTAGTACCTGCAAAACAAGTGAGAAGAGGTGAGAAGACCATATGGGGCGGACTCTTGGCTCACATTCACAAAAACTCCAAGAGAAAACAAAAAGGGGAGGTCCACCCCATATTTGATTGCAAACCAAATATCTCCCATGTTCTTTTGTGAGCCACATACTCTTTTAGCATGTTTAGGGGCTCCTAATACACCCCCCATACACCCCATTCGAACCCCCAAAGAGATAAGAGAGCAAGGGAATCCACACAACCCAAGAGAGAAGGAAGGAGGAGAGCAGTCCGCAGGTTCGTTCTTCAGTGCGTAGCTTTGATTGTTTGAGCCATAACTTGAGATTTACTCATCCAAATAAGGCGTGCGAGATACCAACAGAAAGCTCTCAAGACGAGGAATCCGTGAAGGTCTGGTTTGCATAAATCGGAGTAGTGGAAGGCTTCCAAATCGACCGAGCAAAACACGACCTCGCAGAATACGTTTTTGTATTCAAAGTAAGTTTGAATCCAAAACCTTCCTCTCTATTGTCTAAATCATATAAATGATTGAAGAACTATTATACACTGATTGAAGTGTATAAAATGTTATTATTATGTGACTTTAATTGTTGGAAAGGTTAGATACTAACCTAGACAAAACCTTGAAAGGTTAGGGAATGAATTCGTCGGGAAACACCCGTTCTAGGGACTGTTTTTGCATTTTCGGTTAGGAGTTGAACTAGCACCTTGAGGGGGCTGTTTAACACTCAATTCTAAGCAAGGAATCAGTTCTCAAGCTTCCTTGGCCGAGGCTTTAGTCATTGGATCGAGAAGGAAAGTTTTAAAGCTCATTTGAGGTGAGGACCGACATCTAGTTGCTTACCACTTGTAGGTTATGCGTGAGATTACCTAAATGCTTGAATCATGTTTTTGTGAATAAATATGCTTGAACATGATATGAATGATAAGTAATGGACTTGATCATAAATTGAAACCATATTGATGAATATGGAGTCATGTGAGATAAAAGTATGCTAATATGGTAAATTGACTTTCCAAGTCATGTATGAATGTTATGTGTATGTAAACGTATGATTGCATGATGATGCTTAGCACATGGGAGGCTGCCACATATCTATGGATATGGAGGGGCTACCATTAAGAATAAATGAGTTGTAGGAATAATCTTAATAGTATTGTGATGCTAGTTAAGGATTGTTCTAAATGCTGATAGAATCAAACTTAAGGTTTGAGTTGTTTGTGATGAACTTGAATGAGGTTCAAGTGTCAAGTGTGATATCATGAAGTAGGAGATCTATGGTGTGATTGTATGAAGTAGGAGATCTATGGGGTGAATACATGAAGTAGGAGATCTATGGAGTGAATACATGAAGTAGGAGATCTATGGTATGATTATATGAAGTAGGAGATCTATGATGCGAGTGCATGATGATGTACTCGAGCCGAACTCTAGAAATGAGAAGTTATATTAGGGTTGGACCCTACGTATGTCGTGACCATTAGTCACGGGGTTTTGGTAAATGTTTTGTAATAAACATGGGCCTTTGAGCCGACTACTTGACTTTATATAAAGTAAGTATATATTTTGAAAGGAGTAATTTGAGATTACGGCCTATACTATATTATTACCCTATTTGAGGGTCTTGTGTGTGAAATACTTGTTGTATATCTATTAGATGCCTGCCACACCAGCACTTTATAGCCCTATAGTGTGACACCGCACCCGAATGTCCTTGGAAATTTGATTTGAATATTCATAGCTTATGTATTGGATTTCCGATTCCCAAACATTTTGTAAAACGATCAATGTTCTACGTAGTGCATGGTTGAATATCGTACTGTTCAAACTCGTACATTAATGTCGGGTTTCGCAAATACTTACTCGGGACTTATTAATAAATAAAAGAGCCCAACATTACCTAAATAGTGAAAGAATGATTAAAGGAGAATACAAATGTCTATAACCCCATCTTTGGCATTATTGAGCTAAATAATGGGAGTAGGATTTTCCTTCTAAAACATCCATCAAGTAAATTATTGGGGTGAGCCTACACATATTGGAGATCAATAATGTGATTTAGGAAGTTGACTTGTTCTAAATAAATTAGGATGAGTTCAAAAAGATATCTTTGACAAAGATAAAACAATAGGACCCATCTTCCCATTTTTGGAAGTCTTGGTAGATATTTTGGACCCCAAATTTAATGGGATCAATTGGGAACCACTCCACATGATATTAGTACCTGCAAAACAAATAAAAATGGGTTAGAAGACCTACCTTGGCCGGCCATAATGGAGGGGAGCTGCACATGACTTGATAGGAATCAAAGCTTGGGCCACCATCCTTATTTTCGCACAAATTGGTGTGCTGTTTGTCTCCTCTCATTATAGGAGCTATCCTCAACCAAATAACGTGTATGAGGTGTCCTTGGATAGCTCTTGAAGTGTAGTTTCATAATTGAGTGGCCTTTGTTCGAGGAGAGAGAGATTATCTTACAAAAATCGATCTGGAACGAGCAGTGGTCTGTGAACTCGAGCTGTGAGAGTGCTGAGACTGTTTGGTTGATATCTCGAGTTTTACCAATCCAATTAAGGCGTGTGAGATACCAAAAGAAAGCTATCAAGACGAGGAATCCGTGAAGGTCTGGTTTGAATCAATCGGAGTAGAGGAAGGCTTCCAAATCGTCCGAGCAGAACGCGACCTCGCAGGGACGGATTTACTCTTCTAAGTGAGTTTTTAATCCCAAAACCTTTCCATTCATTTTCCAAATGATATGAACGATTGGTGGGACTATTATACACTACTCCAAGTGTATAAAACATCCCTATTAAGTTATTTTATTGATGTAAAGGTTAGATACTAACCTAGATGCAAATATTGGAAAACTAGGAATCGAGTTAGCCGGAAAACACCCGTTCTAGGGGCTGTTTTCGTATCAACGATTAGGGGTTGAAATAGCAACTTGAGGAGGCTGTTTAGCACCCATTTCTAAGCAAGGAATCAGTTCTCAAGCTTCCTTGGCCGAGGCTTTAGCCATTGGATCGAGAAGGAAGGTTTTAAAGCTCATTTGAGGTGAGGATCGACATCTAGTTGCTTACAACTTGTAGGTTAAGCATGAGATTACCTAAATGCCTAAATAATGTTTTCCATGGATTATGATGATAAATTATTGATGGAATATTGATCTATTTTCCAAAGAATGAAATGGGAAATGATTTGGTAAAGTATTGATAAAAATGGAGTTAAATGAACTATTGTGTGAAATAGGCATTTTACTCATGTATGAATTGTGTAGATACATAAATGATTATTTATGTATTACATTGAATGATTAAGTTGCTGCTACATATCTCTAAATATGTAGGGTTTTACAAATGGAATATATGATGGATAAGAATAATCTTAATAGTATTGAAATACTAGTTAATGATTGTTGTAATTGTTAAGGAATTGAATCTATGGATTTGATTGTAATTGATGAACTTGATTGTGATGCAAGTGACTAAATTGATGTAATGTGATGCTATGACCATGGTTGGGCAGTCCGTAGGGATGTCCCAAAATAGATTATTGATATTACAATTCTAGGCATAGTGAGTGCTTAGGAATTGGGGTCTATGCCAATGTAAGGAGATGTACTTGAGCCCGTGCTCATAGAATTGCATTGGGTAGACATGATGGGGTGATTGTTGTGCATGGTGATGTAGTTGAGTTGGACTCAAGAAATGCACGGTGGATTAGTTAACTTGTGTTAAATAAGGTGCATGGTGATGTAGTCGAGTTGGACTCGAGAATGCAAATATATGTGTTAGGGTTGGACCCTATATATTGTTGTGACTAGGGGTCACGGGGTTTTGGGATATGTTTGATAAACAAACCTTGGGCCTACGGGCCGACTACTTGACTTTATATATAAAGTAAGTATATTTTTGAAAAGGGGTAACTTGGGGTTACGGCCTAGATTATATTATCACCCTATTTGAGGATCTTGTGTTTGAAATACTTGTTGTATATCTATTAGATGCCATCCACACCAGCACTTTATAGCCCTATAGAGTGCTGACCCCTTCGGGGGCGTCCCACTACCATTTTTCAGGTTGAGGCTAGAGCTTGCTTCCTGTGCTCGTTGCTCGAGTGATCATCTAGGAGGGAAGACTTGGTTCGTGCTTCCTCCATTCGGTTTTTAAACATTAATAAACATGCTCATGGATATTTTACTATAGAGCCTGCGTGCTCATGAATAGCCCGGTGTGGCCTTTTGTTTTAAACAATGTTTTCCGCTGCGTTATGAATTACTTATTATGTTTGTTTATGGATGTATATGTGTGAATGATATTCAAGACGCCTTGTATAATATGAATGTGTTGGACTGCGGTTGACTATTCGTATTGTACGGCGGGTTGTTGACGTGTCCGGATAGGTCCGGGGCGTGACATATAGAGTGCTGACCCCTTCGGGGGCGTCCCACCACCATTTTTCAGGTTGAGGCTAGAGCTTGCTTCCTGTGCTCGTTGCTCGAGAGATCATATAGGAGGGAAGACTTGGTTCGTGCTTCCTCCATTCTGTTTTTTTTTTAAAAATTAATAAACATGCTCATGGATATTTTACTATAGAGCCTGCGTGCTCATGAATAGCCATGTGTGGCCCTTTTGTTTTAAACAATGTTTTCCGCTGCGTTATGAATTACTTATTATGTTTGTTTATGGATGTATATGTGTGAATGATATTCAAGACGCCTTGTATAATATGAATGTGTTGGACTGCGGTTGACTATTCGTATTGTACGGCGGATTGTTGACGTGTCCGGATAGGTCCGGGGCGTGACAATTAAGTTGGTATCAGAGCCTTAGTCCATAAACTTCATAATGAAGTCTCAAAATTCTCTTTTTGAAAAGATTTTGAAAACCATGAGCATAGAAGTTTTGTACTTGGAGAGCTTTTGGTACTTGGGTTGCAAGGTCTCTAATTGTTAAGATGGTACCCTTAGCAATTGGTATGGCGGTGACTCGAGCCAAAATGTGTCTTAAGTACCTATCCGTCAATTGACATTGATACGAGTCTAACGACTCCTTCCAAATTTCTTTCAGAAATGGACCGTGGTGGCAGGATTACTAGGAGAAACCCGACGGACCGTGTACCAGTGGAGACTGGACAGGGCAGTCGAAGGACCTCTAGGGCATCTAGAGGAGCTGGCCGTGGAGGCCGATCACAGACCGTGAGTGACGGTCATGTTGACACAGAAAGTGAAACCTACTGGTCCTATGAGGACTCGACTTACCAACCGGAGACCGAGCCGGTTGAGACCCCTTACGAAGGGGATGACGATGATGTAAGTGATGAAGAAGGGGAGAATGACTCCCTAGCCAGAATTGAGGCGCTGCTCCAGCAATATCAGCGGGAGCGCGAGGAAAGGAGGGAACGCCGAAGGCGCCGAGGAGGGCGAACTTCGGGAGGGGCTTCAAGAGGAAGAAGCCATGGCGACTCTAGGGCCCACATTGAACCACACGGGGGCCGGGGTGATGGAGGTCCGATCATAAGGATCTCCAAATACCTCAAAGAGGCACGAGACTTGGGGTGCAAACCCTTCAACGGAGCGGGTGACATCTCAGTCGCCGCGGAATGGATCAAGAGGTTGAACGAAGCAGCCCTTGATATGCAACTCACCCCCGAATTTAAACTAAGGGTGGCGGTGAGATTGCTTGAAGGGATGGCATCCACATGGTGGGACGGAGCCAAGGGAAAATATGGCAATACCGTGACTTGGGAGAATTTCCGACAGGAGTTCTTTGCCCAATACTATTCTGATTTTGAGGTGAATGCTAAGAGGAGAGAGTATACCCTCCTGACCCAAGGTGGCAAGATGACGGTGAGGCAACTTGAACATAAATTCAGGGAGCTCGCGGAGTTCATACCGGAGTATGTCTGTGACGAGAACCGGATGGTAAACCACTTCTGGGATGCCCTAGACTTGGAGGTGCGTGAGAGGGCAACACAGTTGCCTAACATGACCTTTAGCCAAGTGGTTGAGCAAGGATTGAAAGGAGAGAAGGAATGGGAAGAAAGAAAGTTGAAGAACGCCGAGGAGGCGAAGAAAAGGAAGTGGGAGAGTCATGGCTCCCAAGGTTCCAACAAAAAGGGAAATCATGGAGGAGGATCTTTCCGTGCACCGCCGCCACCATCTAGGGGGAACCAGGGCTCAAGCAGGCATGACTCGGGGTCACAAGCCTCGGGGACGCCTCGTTGCTCGAATTGCAAGAAGAGTCACCTCGGAAAATGCCGTGAACCTCCTAGATGCTTCCAATGCGGGAATACCGGGCATTTGAAGGCGCATTGCCCACAATTGGGTGGGGCAAGGTCATCGGGACCAAGTAGCGGGGCCACGGGGACGAGAAACCAAGCCCGGGGTTCCCAATCAACTAGGGGGCATGGAGGAGCAAGCGCGAGCAACGCGCCATCCGTGAATCAAGGAAGGACTCAAGCTAGAGTCTATGCGATGACGGAGGCGGATGCTCAAGCGAACCCGGATTCCGTTGCAGGTATTACCTTTTGTATACTTATGTTTTACCCTTGATTAGTCCATAAATTGAGGTTGCTAGTCGTTGGGATCATTGCACGAAGCTTTGGGGTCAAGCGGAGCGAAATCGGGCGAAAGACGGCTGATTTCCGCCAACGCACACCAGGCTGGACCATACGCACGGCCGTGCGTTGTCCGTGCGTTGGTCCGTGCGTTGGTGGAAGTAGCAACCCGGGAAGAAATTGCTATACGCACGGCCGTGCGTTGTCCGTGCGTTGGTCCGTGTGTTGGTGGCAGTAGCAACCGGGAAGAAATTGCTATACGCACGGACGTGCATTGTCCGTGCGTTGGTCCGTGCGTTGGTGGCAGTAGCTCCGTTTTGAGGTTATAAGACACGCACGCCGTGCGTACCTCCTAGGCACGCCGTGCGTACCTCCTGGGCAGCCCAAAGTCGACTTTTTCGCGCCGTATTGCAACGTTAAGACCGGTTCTTGATCCCAAACACGTGTGTGAACATAATAAACCTCTCTAAATGTATAGGAATGGTAGGAAAAATGTCTTACATGGTTCATAAATGTAGGGACACTAAAGATTAATGGGAAGGATGCGCGAATCCTTATCGATACCGGGGCGCAATGTTCATTTGTGAATGAAGCGTTCGCCAAGAGGTTGGGGGTGCAATCCGCACCATTGATGCAAACCTTAGTGGTATCAACACCACTAGGAGATGACGTGGAAAGAACTTGTTATTATCCATCTTGTGGGGTGGAGGTTAATGGTCAAGCCTTGACGTGTGACTTCGTACCGCTGGGCATGATTGAATTCGATGCAATCCTAGGGATGGATTGGCTAGAAAGGAACCATGCTAGGGTAGATTGCTACACGAAGGTTCTTGAACTCGAAGGCAATGATGGGGAGACCCTACGCTTCGAGGGCGATCGAGGGAGATCAAATAGCTGTATCATATCCGCCGTGAGAGCGAGAAGTATGATGAGAAAGGGATGCCACGCATATCTAGCATACGTGGTTGACAAAACCAAAGAGGAAACGAACATCGATGATGTGAGGGTGGTTTGTAAGTATCCGGATGTCTTCCCTAAAGACCTACCGGGGCTTCCACCTGACAGAGAGATTGAATTTGTGATCGAGGTCGAGCCGGGTACCCAACCAATCTCCATACCGCCATACCGTATGGCACCCGCTGAACTTAACGAGTTGAAAACCCAATTGCAAGAGCTTTTGGATAACGGTTTCATTAGACCAAGCCACTCCCCGTGGGGAGCACCAGTTCTTTTTGTGAAAAAGAAAGATGGGACACTTCGAATGTGTATTGACTATCGTCAACTGAACAAGGTCACAATCAAGAATAGGTATCCTTTGCCTAGAATTGATGACTTGTTTGACCAACTACGAGGGGCAACCGTGTTTTCGAAGATTGACTTGAGGTCGGGGTACCATCAATTGAAGATTAAGGAAGATGACATACCAAAGAGTGCTTTCCGCACAAGGTATGGGCATTTTGAATTCCTTGTTATGTCGTTTGGGCTAACAAACGCCCCGGCGGCATTCATGGACTTGATGAACCGAGTATTTCATAAATACTTGGACCGATTCGTGATTGTGTTCATAGATGACATCTTGATTTACTCAAAGAGTGAAGAAGAGCATGAAGAGCACTTGATACTTGTTCTTGAGACACTACGGGAGAAGCAACTTTATGCCAAATTTTCTAAATGTGAATTTTGGCTAAAGGAAATCGGCTTTCTCGGGCACGTGGTTTCGGGATCGGGAATTGCTGTTGATAACAAGAAGATAGAAGCCATTACTGAATGGGAGAGGCCAAAGAACGTCAAGGAAATTCGTAGTTTCCTTGGATTGGCAGGCTACTACAGAAAGTTCGTGGAGAAGTTCTCTGTTTTGGCATCGCCATTGACGAAGCTCACCCGTAAAGGAGCTAAGTTTGTATGGGATGACAAATGTGAGAAAGGGTTCATGGAACTAAAGAAGAGATTGACTGAGGCACCGGTACTTGCATTACCCAAACAAGGTGTGGGGTACGATGTCTATAGCGACGCGAGCATCCAAGGGCTTGGATGTGTACTGATGCAGAATGGGAGGGTAATGCCTATGCTTCACGACAATTGAAGAAGCATGAGGTGAATTATCCTACTCATGATTTGGAGCTGGGGGCAGTGGTGTTTGCACTAAAGATATGGAGACATTATCTCTACGGGGAGACATGTCACATATACACTGATCACAAGAGCTTGAAGTACGTGTTTACTCAGAAAGAGCTAAACATGAGACAGAGACGGTGGATGGAGCTGATAAAAGACTACCATCTAGTGATAGAGTACCACCCAGGCAAGGCAAACGTGGTGGCAGATGCTTTGAGCCGGAAGAGCTCGTCTGGGGCATTGCTAGCTAATTTGAGGGCATTAAGAGCCCAACTGGAGGTATCCAGCGATGGTGCCTTATTGGCACGATTTGAGGTGAGACCTACTTTACTTGATGAGATCAAGAAGGGTCAGGAAACCGACGAAGAAATTATGAAGATCCGGGAACGCATGCAAGCGGGACCGGTGGAGGACTTCAGAGAAAGAGATGACGGTCTCTTATTATTTCGTGACCGAGCGTGTGTACCGGCAGATGAGGAGCTCCGAAAGTCCATCTTAGAGGAGGCTCATTCATCGGCTTATGCCATGCACCCGGGGGGCACAAAAATGTACCGTGACTTGAAAGAAAGTTACTGGTGGTCTGGAATGAAGAGGGGAATAGCCGAGTACATCAGTCGGTGCCTTACTTGTCAACAAGTTAAGGCGGAACATCAGCACCCAGCAGGCTTATTGCAGCCACTTTCCATTCCTGAATGGAAGTGGGAGCACGTGACTATGGATTTCGTGGTAGGTTTACCACGGACAATCAGGAACTATGATGCAGTTTGGGTCGTTGTGGATAGGCTCACAAAGAGTGCACACTTCTTGCCTATCAACACTACCTACCCACTTGAGAGGTTAGCCAATTTGTATACGGATGAGATCGTGAGGCTGCATGGGGTCCCAGTGACCATTGTATCCGATAGAGACCCACGATTCACATCACGTTTTTGGCCGAAATTTCAGGAGTATATGGGAACGAGGTTGAAGTTCAGTACTGCTTTCCACCCACAGACGGATGGACAGTCTGAAAGAGTCATACAGATCTTGGAAGACATGCTGAGGGCTTGTGCATTGGAGTTCCAAGGAAGTTGGGACAACCACTTAGCACTTGTGGAGTTTGCCTATAACAACAGTTATCAGGCAAGCATCGGCATGCCTCCATACGAGGCATTGTATGGGAGGAGGTGTCGTACACCGTTATGCTGGGACGAGGTTGGCATGGCCAAACTCGAGGGTACTGAGTTGGTTGAAGTCACCAAATCAAAGGTGAAATTGATTCGAGAGAGACTCAAGGCGGCTCAGGATAGGCAAAAGAGTTATGCAGATAAGCGTCGAAGAACCTTAGAGTTTAAGGTTGATGACGAGGTATTCTTGAAAGTTTCTCCTTGGAAAGGAATCATTCGATTTCAAACCCGAGGAAAGCTTAACCCACGATATATAGGCCCATTCAGAATTATAGAGAGGGTTGGGGCCGTAGCATATCGTCTACAGTTGACTCCTGAGTTGGAGAAGATTCACAATGTATTTCACGTTTCCATGCTTAAGAAGTATGTGCATGATCCTTCTCATGTGTTGGAGAAGCCGCCCGTGGAGGTACGTGAAGATTTGAACTATGCCGTGCAACCGGTAAGAGTTATTGACAGAAAAGTGAAGAAACTGAGGAGTAAAGAAGTTCCACTGGTTAAAGTCCTTTGGAAGAGTGACCGGGTCGAAGAAGAGACTTGGGAAACAGAAACTTTGATGAGGAAGCAGTATGCATTCCTATTCGAGTAGAGCTGTGAATTTCGGGGACGAAATTCCTGTTAAGGGGGGGTGAACTTGTGACACCGCTCCCGAACGTCCTTGAAAATTCGATTTAAAATTCAAAGTTTAGGTATTGGATTTCTGATTCCCAAACATTTTGTAAAACAATTAATGTTTTACGTAATTAATGATCGATTAGTGTACTGTTCGAACTCGTGTATTAGTGTCGGGCATGCAAATACTATTTGGGTCTTATTAATAAATAAAAGAGCCCAACATTATCCAAATAGTGATACATAATCTTTCAAGACAATCCGAGTAAGGTCGGACGGCCCAAACGTTATTTTGAGCCCAACCCGCTAAAATAGCAAGTATTCGGGAATGGCGTTCTAGACCCACTCGGGAGTGACCCACACGGTTAGTAGCCCATTAATATGTATGACAAATGTCAAATAAGTGATAGAATGGTTAAAGAAGAATACAAATGCCTATAGTCCCATCTTTAACATTATTGAGCTAAATAATGGGAGTAGGATTTTTCTTCTATAATATCCATTAAGTAAATTATTGTGATAAACCTACACATATTGGAAATCAATAATGTGATGAAGGAAGTTGACTTGTCCTAAATGAATTAGGATGAGTACAAAAAGACATCTTTGGCAAAAGATAAAACAATAGGACCCATTTTCCCATTTTTGGAAGTATTGGTAGATAATTTGGATCCCAAAATGATTGGGATCAATTGGGAACCATTCCACATGGACTTAGTACCTGCAAAACAAGTGAGAAGAGGTGAGAAGACCATATGGGGCGGACTCTTGGCTCACATTCACAAAAACTCCAAGAGAAAACAAAAAGGGGAGGTCCACCCCATATTTGATTGCAAACCAAATATCTCCCATGTTCTTTTGTGAGCCACATACTCTTTTAGCATGTTTAGGGGCTCCTAATACACCCCCCATACACCCCATTCGAACCCCCAAAGAGATAAGAGAGCAAGGGAATCCACACAACCCAAGAGAGAAGGAAGGAGGAGAGCAGTCCGCAGGTTCGTTCTTCAGTGCGTAGCTTTGATTGTTTGAGCCATAACTTGAGATTTACTCATCCAAATAAGGCGTGCGAGATACCAACAGAAAGCTCTCAAGACGAGGAATCCGTGAAGGTCTGGTTTGCATAAATCGGAGTAGTGTAAGGCTTCCAAATCGACCGAGCAAAACACGACCTCGCAGAATACGTTTTTGTATTCAAAGTAAGTTTGAATCCAAAACCTTCCTCTCTATTGTCTAAATCATATAAATGATTGAAGAACTATTATACACTGATTGAAGTGTATAAAATGTTATTATTATGTGACTTTAATTGTTGGAAAGGTTAGATACTAACCTAGACAAAACCTTGAAAGGTTAGGGAACGAATTCGTCGGGAAACACCCGTTCTAGGGACTGTTTTTGCATTTTCGGTTAGGAGTTGAACTAGCACCTTGAGGGGGCTGTTTAACACTCAATTCAAAGCAAGGAATCAGTTCTCAAGCTTCCTTGGCCGAGGCTTTAGTCATTGGATCGAGAAGGAAAGTTTTAAAGCTCATTTGAGGTGAGGACCGACATCTAGTTGCTTACAACTTGTAGGTTATGCATGAGATTACCTAAATGCTTGAATCATGTTTTTGTGAATAAATATGCTTGAACATGATATGAATGATAAGTAATGGACTTGATCATAAATTGAAACCATATTGATGAATATGGAGTCATGTGAGATAAAAGTATGCTAATATGGTAAATTGACTTTCCAACTCATGTATGAATGTTATGTGTATGTAAACGTATGATTGCATGATGATGCTTAGCACATGGGAGGCTGCCACATATCTATGGATATGGAGGGGCTACCATTAAGAATAAATGAGTTGTAGGAATAATCTTAATAGTATTGTGATGCTAGTTAAGGATTGTTCTAAATGCTGATAGAATCAAACTTAAGGTTTGAGTTGTTTGTGATGAACTTGAATGAGGTTCAAGTGTCAAGTGTGATATCATGAAGTAGGAGATCTATGGTGTGATTGTATGAAGTAGGAGATCTATGGGGTGAATACATGAAGTAGGAGATCTATGGAGTGAATACATGAAGTAGGAGATCTATGGTATGATTATATGAAGTAGGAGATCTATGATGCGAGTGCATGATGATGTACTCGAGCCGAACTCTAGAAATGAGAAGTTATATTAGGGTTGGACCCTACGTATGTCGTGACCATTAGTCACGGGGTTTTGGTAAATGTTTTGTAATAAACATGGGCCTTTGAGCCGACTACTTGACTTTATATAAAGTAAGTATATATTTTGAAAGGGGTAATTTGAGATTACGGCCTATACTATATTATCACCCTATTTGAGGGTCTTGTGTGTGAAATACTTGTTGTATATCTATTAGATGCCTGCCACACCAGCACTTTATAGCCCTATAGAGTGCTGACCCCTTCGGGGGCGTCCCACCACCATTTTTCAGGTTGAGGCTAGAGCTTGCTTCCTGTGCTCGTTGCTCGAGAGATCATATAGGAGGGAAGACTTGGTTCGTGCTTCCTCCATTCTGTTTTTTTTTTAAAAATTAATAAACATGCTCATGGATATTTTACTATAGAGCCTGCGAGCTCATGAATAGCCATGTGTGGCCCTTTTGTTTTAAACAATGTTTTCCGCTGCGTTATGAATTACTTATTATGTTTGTTTATGGATGTATATGTGTGAATGATATTCAAGACGCCTTGTATAATATGAATGTGTTGGACTGCGGTTGACTATTCGTATTGTACGGCGGATTGTTGACGTGTCCGGATAGGTCCGGGGCGTGACAGTATAGGACCTTGTTTGACTTCAAGAGAGCATGTAACAACAGACAATACAGAGGCATTAAGTAGCCAGTAAATAGACAATAAATTCGGGTAATATTATAATAGCAGAACAGGTATCCTAAAACACTATATATACACACTTCAGTATCCCCAATGATGAAAGTACCTTCTCATTTTGACAACTCCATCACAATAATTATCAAGACAAATAATATGCAAGACTTTTGTGTTTGAAATCGTTGTCTTATATTAAAAAACTAGCATTCATCCTTAAATGGTAATCTAAATATCTAATAATTAACTTTTGAACCATAATTTCAAACTAATATTGTGATTAACAACTAAGAGGGACATTCTTCAACCAAAAAGCAATCTTAATATGTTCCTTCCAAGAAGACGCACCAATGATGAATAGACCAAAGCAGTAAAAGGAATGTAAAAGTAGTAAAAGGAATGTATAAAGTTTCATCTTGAACTATTAGATTGCAAGTTCTTTTATTACAAAAACATGAGAATTGTCCCAATTAAGTACCATATCCACTTTTAGTACAATCTGGATGATGATATAACAGGTGTAAAAGTAGCAATGGCTAAGATATATTATGGAATACAAAAACTGTAAAAGTAAAAATAGCATATCAAATGATTTGTTAAACACATGAAAACAAATCACAGTGTGTTTAAAATTAGTAATCAATTCAAGATAATGTAATTCCTTAAAGGAACTAATGATATGATTATCTAAAGTTGTGCTTACAAACTATACTATGTGTGTGTACACAATCTCATTGATTTTGAAAAATATATGTCAACTCAATAATTCATAAATAACTAAGAATAATACATACACATGGAGAATTGAGAGATATAGTTATTGTTGCAGGAACTCCACTCAGCAATAATTGAAGAAAATTGCGAAGGTGTACATTCTGCTTACAGATTTGAGAGATATAGTTTCAACAGTAGGTCAACTAAGAGCATCTCCACTCATGATCTTAAAATAAATGGTTTTTCTATGACACATCATTGACACATCATATTTATTAAATAAATTTTAAATAATCTCAAATCTTAAAACTCTCCATCAACCATGATATTCAGATAATTAGTTTTTCTAAATCATGCATTAAATGAAATTTAACTACAACCTAAAATAATCCGGGATTCAAATCCTGATACCGGATTATCTTTTTCAATAATCTCTCTAAATAATCTCTCACTCACAATGATAATCTTTAAAATAATCTTACACATCATCCAATTAAACTCTAAATAATCTAAACAATGGGGATGCCCTAAGAAGTTCATAAACAACTAAGAGCATGGTAGAACAGATTACGAAAATGTAAAAAAACAAAGGAGGATAATAACACATATGAGAACATACAAAAAAAATCGCCGAAGAAACAATCCACAAATTGCTCTATATGAGGAAAGCACCATATTATTATAGAAGGATTTTGAATAGCTCTCAGCTGTGATGAACGGAATTTACGAAGGAATTGTTAAAAATAGAATTCAAAATATCGATGAAATCATCGAAGTTTGAGCGCAGTTCATATATGTCGGCTTAAATCGTTAGCGCATCTGGAGTTAGTTCAGTATTAGAAGTCAAGGGTAATTCAGGTAACTTATAATTAAGTTTCTGAAAATAGGACTATTACATATATACGGAAGTAAATTTACTTAGAAGGTCTTATTTGTGTCAAATAGCTATGAAATGGTCTTACTTTGAGCAATTTTCTCTAGAACTTGTCAAAATTTAAAAAGTAAAATTAAAAGATTAGGGTTTCACAAGAGATCGACGCAGAAACATGGCTAAGGGAGTGTTTGCAACTGCTTCGGCTTAAAAAAAACACTTTTGGAGTGCAAGAGAAAGTGCAACAAAAATACGAAAAAGTGCAAGCGAAACATGAAAAAGTGCATATCTTCGCACTTTTCTCGGGAAGAAGTCTTTTTATTTGAACTCTTCCCTATATATATGGGTTTAATTTAATGCATTAACCCTTTTGATTTAAAAATGCTCGCAGCAAACCCTTGTGTTATATCCCATATATATATATAGAGTAGTCTTCCGGTCAGGTATACCTGACCGGAGCCCCGTCCGGCCTCCTCCATTTGGGGGCCTTCCCGGTGGTATTTTTTGCTCAAATTTTTTGTGTAGGTTCCTCATCAAGTCTAGTTCATCCATACCAAATTTCAGCCAAAACTTCAATCGGGAAGGTCGTCAAATGATTTTCGCAAGTTAACTGGTCCGGAAAATACATATTCCGGACCAGTTAACTTGCAAAAATCATTTGACAACCTTCCCGATTGAATTTTTTTCTGAAATTTAGTATGGATGAACTAGACTTGATGAGGAACCTACACAAAAAATTTGAGCAAAAAATACCATCGGGAAGGCCCCCAAATGGAGGAGGCCGGACGGAGGGAGTGGTCCGGCCTGGCCGGACCTGAACTTTAGTGTATATATATATATATATATATATATATATATATATATATATATATATATATATATATATATATAATTTATTCATGGGCAAATCCATCTTTAAGATTGAACAATTTTAAGTTAACAATTTAAAATCATTTTTTTTAATATTATGATTGAGAAATCGCTAACTGGTTGAGATTACTCTTGTGAAGTTTTCAAGTATGGATTATATCTTTAAATGCATAAAAGTCAACATTATTTTTGTCAATTTAAAAGATGGAATTAAAGGATTAGGACGTCACAAGTGACCTGGCTAAAGAGAAGGCCGGCGTCCTGGCCACGGAGTCAACGCCACGCATAAATCAAGTTAAAGTTGATCAAATATTCCAAATGAAGATCGCTGCTTCGTGACTGAGATACGGGAAAAGGTGCATGAAACATACCATTAGGAGTATATAAATAAATTAAACCTCCATCCAACGATAATAATTCTCCAAAGTAAACCAAACTAGCTACTGTATTATTTTATAATACACTGAAAAATCAAACAATAATGGCAGAGAGTAGGACTATAATTCGTAAAATAATACTATGTATATGGAGTATTAAGTATACCCTTCTTCCTCTCCATCCCCATTTTCATAGTGAGCGGTCCTTCAGGCAACTCTTGCGCCGACTTGAAATCCACCCAGGACGAGCTGGTCATATGTGGAATATTGAGAGGAAATTACCAAAATACGGGAATTTTAGGTCTGACACGCCAAAATACGGGAATTGCAATTAGGTTACCAAATTGAGGGAGTCGGAATTCCGTGTTCCGACTAGAGTTATATTTTCATTGAACACCTCCTGTCGGAATTGGTAAATCCGACTAGGAAGATTTGCTCAATTTGTTTTCCCTCCTTTCGGAATTGGTAGATCCAACTAGGGTCTTTAAAAAAAATCCAACTAGGTAGATCCTTTTCTTTTTCTACAAATTATTGATCGAACAATAAAAGCCAAATATTTGGATCCAAGTATAATATTTATGTAGGTGTTCAATTTTAATTAGATTAATCTAATCAGATAAATTTGTTCAGATAAATTTAATCAGATAAATTTTAATCTTATAAATCTTAATCAGATGAATCTAATCAAATAAATTTAATCAAATAAATTTTAATCAAATAAATCTTAATCAGATAAATTTAATCAGATAAAATGAAATAGATAAATTAAAAGAGATAAGTTTAATCAGATAAATTTTAATAAGATAAATCTAATCAAATAAAGTTTAATCAGATAAATTTTAATCAGATAAATTTTAATCGGATAAATCTAATCACATAAATTGAGCAGGGTAATGATCATCAGACTAGTCATTCCGTCGTATCAACATATGTCTTGACAAGGTGGGCGGACAAACATAATAGTGTATACACGCTGTATTACGAAAAACAAAGGATGTCATGTGTCGGGAACCTTTCTCACGTTGTGCCGGAGACAGGCTACACCCCGACATGGCGAGGACATTCCAGGGCCGAGCACCCAACGTTAGATGTAGAGTTAAATTTATTATTGTATGTACAAATTTATTAATGGAATTACATTAAAAACTACATTTGGCATGTTCACTTCCATTAAATTACATATATTGCATTTTAAAAAAATCAAATTTATATTTCATTTTATGAAATTATTTCACAATACGGATGATTACTTTTACAATTTAGTACGGAGTTGTAGAAATAAATAACTTTTAAAAAATACAAACAAATAAATAAAGTGACACTTTAAAATCGTAATTGACATTAAAACAAAAAGCTAGCCCACCTATGGTCGGAACACCCAAATCCGACAAGGATTTAAAATAGAAAAAATAAAACCCTAACTCTGGTCGGAACGCCCAAATCCGACTCCCCCTTTTTGGAAAACCTAGTTTTTTTCCCGTAATTTGGCAACGAATGTTAACTTTTCCCGTATATTGGGAAATCACCCGAATATTGATGCTGCTATTAGGCGTATTGGCGACCTTCTTAGCAATGTGTGCGCCGGATGACGCCCTAATTAGACTATCCCTAATTCAGTGCGGTTTCCTTGTTTTTTTCTCAATACCTCTTATCATTGTTACTACTGACCTGTCCAAGCTATCCGGGAAATCAGGCTCCCCCGAGCCGGTGCCAAACCGGGCTTACGAGGAATACCGTTACGACCACTTCTCCGCCTCGCTTCGTAAGACGGTTAGCAAGTGGGATTACTCCGTCCTGAATTGTGTGGCTCCTTCCGGTTCCTGCGTTGACTTCAATGCCACTTTTTACTCCTCTTCCTCTCAACAACTCTTCGCGGCGCATCTCACCCCCTTACAGGTAATAATTAATTAAAGGGAAAATTCCCCGTGCAATCTAATTATAATTACTCGTACTCCGTAATAACGTACACTTAAATTTGTTAATCATAGATTAGAAATCTGTAAATGTTTTAATTATACACAGGTGCATTTCCCTTAATAAAAATTCCTCATACAACCTAAACCAGCTTAGCCTCTTTATTATTACAAATTCCTCAAAATATGGTTTTACATATTGAAAAAGTAATACCCAGTAGTATTTATTTATGTTAATGGAGAATAAAAGTAGAAGCAAAACTTTCCGGATTAATAATCTTTAAAAGTACTTTCGAAAATGAAATTGGAACAATTATCAAGTAATAATCAATAAAATTGGGTATAAAGCAGTCAACAAGTACTACTCCGTATCATTTAGTTTGGATCTATATATTTTAGTCTCAAGCCCAACTAGACAAGACTTATTTAACCAATTCACACTAAATCGAAATAAATCAAAATAGACTTGAATAATTGTTACGTTGTATAAAGGATATTTGTAAGGTAGATTTTATGGTACCATTAAGGTACCGTACCTTTGTCCACATGGACCAATAAGAATGATGCAGTTGAATTAATTAAATCTAAATTAAAAGGAATAGAATGATTTGGACCAATCAAATGCATGATAGGTACGGTACCCCCAATTTTTAAAAGGGTACCGGAGTTGTCACCTATTTGTAATTTCATTCCCGTATTTTTCGGTTATGTCTCTTAATAGTCTTACTTATAAGTTATAACTTTATGTCTTTATTCACTTATAGATATGATCAAGTAACTAATAGATCTTGCAATTTTAGGATATTTATACTTAAAGTACACTTTCCAACAAAAACTTAGACACTAGTGACTTCTTTTCCGGTACATTTTTTATTTTTGCAGAAGAGTGTACTTTTCAATGGAAAAGTTTTTAAATTGTAAAAGTTTATTAATTACACGATCAAATCTACAAGTGAATACACTTAATATTAGACCTTACTATACCAATTCAAATTAGATTTAGGATTTTTTTAGTGGATCGGTTTCAGTCTAAATCAGACCAAACTAAACTTAAATGATATTTAATTAAACAGATTGTATTTAATCAAACGTAACCTGACTCGGGCAATAGTAAAATACACATTAAATAAACTTTTACCTCATAAATATAGTGACTATCATAATAATTAAGGAGTAACTTTTAGTTGGACATAACTATTTTAGTTTGCAATCATGTAGTTTGGTGACGGACTTTTGACAGGTTGGATGTTGTATGCCACCTGCAAAATGTGGCTTTACTTTTGTGAGCCCAACATATTGGACACCAGCGACATCAACAAGCAATCAAACCACAATTTTAGACGCCGAGTGTGCAAGGTGGAACAATGACCAAACCAAACTTTGCTTCTTCTGTGATTCTTGCAAAGCGGGATTTCTAGCCAAAATCAGGAACAAATTGAGAACTGCATATATTGTTGCGCTTATTGCGCTTCTAGTGTCTGTTGTTTATATCTTTGCCATCATTTTTATTCTACTAAAAAAAATATACATGGGGTAATTTGAGTTTGCGCCGTACCCCATTTTATTGTCCAAATTGGACTTTGCACCCCGTTTTTAAAAAACTTTCTTTTTTCACCCCAACCCCATATGAAAAGACAAAATTGCCCTCAATCAGGAATATGGTGAAGGCCAACAAAATTGTTAATGGAGGGGCATTTTTGTCTTTTCATATGGGGTTGGGGTGCAAAAACAAAGTTTTTTAAAAACAGGGTGCAAAGTTTAATTTGGACAATAAAATGGGGTGCAAACTCAAATTTCCCATGAATGGCTCTCTGAATCCAATTCAGTGAATTGAAGTTCATATTTCGGCGTTACCTAAATTGAAAATCGAATTTCAATTTTCGTGCTAGATAACGTTTACGTAATTATTACTCCCTCCGTCCCAGAAAATTCTTCCAAGTTTGACTTGGATCGGAGTTTAAGAAAGTGGGAATAAAGTGAAAATGTGTGGTTGTAGTTGTGTAAGAAAAAGGTGAAATGAATGTAAGCCACACAAATAATCAAAAAGGTGAAATTGGAAGAATTTTCTGGGACGACGTCCCAAAAAGGAAAGTTGGAAGAATTTTCTGGGACGGAGGGAGTATTATTTAGTGTTTCATTAATATTGGGTTTTATTTACTTTTTTCCCTTTTTTATTTCAATGTGCTATTTATGAATTTTTTAATTAATTTAATATAATTATTTTGCTGTAAGTATATATCAATATAAATAATTAAATGTTTATGATTGAAATAAGTGTATTTACAAAAACTGAGTGTTACCTTACTTTGACTATAATAGTAACTTCAATCATACTCCCTCCGTTCTTTATTATCTGTCCCGCTAGCCTTGGGCACGGGTTTTAATAGAAAAATAGTAGGATAAATGTAGAGTGTGTAGGGTAAATGATAAAGTAGGAAAAAGAGTATATTAAAAAGAGTAAAGTGGTGATAAAGTGATGATAAAGTAGGAAAGAGAGTATATTAAGTAGAGTAAAGTTATGATAAAGTAGTAAAGAGAAAGTAGTTTGTAAAAAGTAAGAGGGGTAAAAGTAAAAAAAAGTGAGGGTATTTTATCAAAAACTTTCCTAAAATAGAAAGAGAGACAAATAATAAAAAACGTACCAAAATGGAATGCGAGACAGATAATAAAGAACGGAGGAAGTAGTAATTTATATTGATTTTTCACTCATAAGTGATCATAACATAACTATGATTATAGTAACTTTGATCATAGATTTCTAAATAAATTGTATTTTAGTAATATTTTTGAAAAAAACTCATACTTCCTTCGTTCCTTTTTAATTGCAATAGTCAACATTTCACGTTTGTCAACGCACAAATTTGACCATTAATGTCTTTCATTTCTTTTTAGTGAAAAATTTTAAAAAATCATATTTTGAAAATTTAGAATGAGAAGAATTTAACAGTATTTTTTTAAAAAAAATTAATTCACAATGCATTGATTAATAAAATATAGTCAAAGTAGAATATGTGAATAGTGCAAAAAGTTCAATGTTGCAATTAAAAGAAAACAGAGGTAGTATTATATTGATTAAACCAATAAACCGCTTGTGTTGAGGTTATCAATCTCAATCGTTTTCATCTTAATATAAGTTTATTGTTATTATCGGGTTAATATACGGCGCGTGTTCTATATTGACTCGGTAGTAATTTGTATTAATGAACGCGTCTCGTTATTAATAACTACCCTCGATGAATTGGATATACTCCTCGATTGAGTATTCGAGAGGAAGATAGTTAAAGATATAACCGGGATCGACAAATATTTCATTAAGTGGATAAAAGCAAAACCAAGTCTTCATCTCTATTAATTAAACCACATAAGTCGTTCATCTTAGTGTTAATTTAATTAAATCAAATCAAACTTAAAACCCCCTGTTACTAATTAATTAAAAGGAGAAGTATTCATTTCTCTGTGGATACGAACCTTACTTCGTTATACTACGTATAATTGTTGTATTGATATTTATTTTGAGTGCACACCACGACAAAGTGCTTGTAAAAAGCGCAGGCGGATTTGGGAAGGCCAGTCAAAAGGAGCTACAGTTGGTGAGGGCATGGCGCTTGATGGGCAAAAAAATGGCGAGGTGGCGGGTCAGGACTACTAGACCTCTCGGTGCTATACTTGGTGATTATGATTAAGAGAACAGAGTGTTGGTTTTCATTTTATTGTTTGTTTTTGTTGTTATTTCGACGGTCAGACTGTTATGTTTTGTTTTCACTATTTCTTTTGTTGTAAGACTCCTGCATTAGGTTTGAGGGATGAGAGGTCTACGGTAATCGTCATTGGCTTTATATTGCCCATAGATCTAGTGAGTTGTATTGTTTTGTCAAAGGTGATTAACTCAGAGTCTCGGCCAAGGGCGGATGGTTACATGTGGTCCTTTTGTTTGCTTTTACCCCGCCTGAATGCTATTTTATCAATATAAGCCCCCTTCGATAAAAAAAATTGATCACTTGTTCAAATTAAAATTAGTTGAATCAGCTGAATTTGCTGAAATTAATGAAATGATGGTTGAAGCGATTAAATTAACTTAATATGTTGAATTATGAAAAGTGTCTGTGTGTGTGTATTCCTGTCCAGCCACACTGATTAATTTTTTTTTATTATAAAAATTTAATTAAAAAAATTTCACCAGGTAGGGCCCCAAACGGGCTCGGCCGGACGGCGGTTCCCGTCAATCCAGCTAGACATGAAGATTTGTCTACACACACAAAGTATTTTAGTAGTAGATTAAAGGAAAATTATATGATGAATGAGTAAAATTGTCCTCTATAGTAACTTCTGAAAATTCAGCGAGAAAGATAACATCAATAATACTTATTTTAATTATAATACATTCAGTGTGTCAAATAAAAAATTGTGGTAATAATATTAAATTTTTATAATCAAACGGATTCTTGATTAGAATAAAATGAGTTATTGGTTCATGCTTCATTGCATTTGCAAAAACTTGAATCCAGAATTCCAGATCAACATTTCTGTATAGCCTTAAGGCTCTGTTTGCAAACTCTATTTATAAGTGCTTTTGGCTTTTTTTTAATAAAAAAACACTTATTTTACCAAACACTACCAACTTTTACTATCTCGGTTTTCGTGTAGAATCTACTTTTTACTTTTTCTATTACACAAAAAGCACTTATTTTACCAAACACTACCAACTTTTAATACTAATCACTTTTTCCCAAAAAGTGCTTTTATTTAAGCACAAGTAGTTGCAAACAAAGCCTAAAGTGTATAAATGTAATGATCGGAGAATTGATCTTGGCAGGCGCGCCTCACTAGATGTCCAGTACGGCCAAGCTCATTTGAGGGTTTTCGGGTCAAATGTTTTGATGAAATTTTGTAATTGTTTTTTCATGAATGTAAAATATGCCCATAAAATGTCAATTTAAAATTAAATCGGAAATATAGTTAAGTAATTTATTTAAAAACGCTGCGTTTTTCATGTTCATAAAAAACGCAGTGTTTTTCAATAATTTATCTAATTTACTTCTCGATCAAATTGCAAGTTGAAATTTTCCGACATAAGATACACTTCATGAAGATCATGCTCCTAAAATTTAAGCAAATATTTCCACCCAAGCATCTTAAACGGGCTTGACCAGACATGACTTCTAATCCGGCGCGCTGGCAAGATTAAATTAGTCCTCTATATGTAAGTATATCATTCAACTCATCATAAATAAGGAAATGGATCGAGCAATTATATTATTTTCTTTTGTTTGCCCGTCATGTGGTATGGTGGTGGACGGCGGCCTGGCGGTATACACATTTCGCCGTCTGCCGCGGCATCTTGACAGGTTGAATGTTGTATGCCACCTGCAATATGTGGTTTTACTCATGTGAGCCAAACAATGACCAATCCAAACTTTGTTAATTTCTATTGTGATTCTTGCAAAAAGCGGGATTCCTAGCCAACATGTGGAAGAAATTGAGAACATCATATACCATTGTGTTTGTTTATTTGTTTACCATCATCTTAATCTACTAATAATATATGGAGTAATAAGAATGAAAGAAGAAACTCCAGGTTGGGTTTAATGCACTAATCATATAGGCCGGTGTACGTGTGTATTCATGTCCCACCTTTCACTGGTCTTTTCATAATAATTCCATTTTTACGTAATCCAAGAATAATCTCACATTTACACTTCATCTTCTTTCATTGGACCCTGACCTATTGATGACCTACAAAGGTGAGATTATTTATATAAGATTTTCAAAAAAAAAAAGGTCCAATGAAAGAAGATGTGGTGCAAATGTGGGATTATTCCGGGATTATGTAAATGTGGGATTATCATGAGAAGGCCAATAAAAGGTGGGATTATTCTTATCAATTTTTCCTTAATTTAATGCATTAACCCATATACTACGTATGTGATTTAAAAAAGGGCGCACCAAACCCTTTGTGTTATACCTCATACTACGTATATATTTATTCATGCGCAAATCCATCTTCAAGAACAATTTTAAGTTGCCAATTTGGAATTTGAATCACTTTTCCTAATATTATGATTGAGAAATCGTTAACTAGTTGAGATTATTCTTATGAACTTTTCAAGTATGGATTCAATCATTCAATCATCATTTACCCCAGTGCCGCAAAGGCTCCCACCTACGGTGGGGTAAGGGGGGTCGGATGTACGCAGTCTTACCCCTGTACTAAAGCACAGAGAGACTGTTTCCGGATGACCCATAATGAAAATCGTGTCTAAAATTGCATGGACTGACTCCTGGTTCATAACAAAGAAGAACAGACAGTTTGGTGAGTCATTTTGTTTTATTCCATCATATTCTCAATCAAAAAACTAATGAATCTTTGACTCCATTGCAAATGATTATTTTTATAAAATGCATAAAAGTCAAGATTATTTTTGTCAAACGTCACAAGTGACATGGCTAAAGGCCGGCGTCCAAGCGACGCATAAATCAAGTTAAAGTTGATCAAATATTTCAAAAGAAGATTGCTGCTTCGTGACTGAGATACGGGAAAAGGTGCATGAAACATACAATTAGGAGTATATAAATTAAATAAACCTCCATCCAACGATAATAATTCTCCAAGCTAAGGTAAACCAAACTAGCTACTGTATTACTCCGTATTTCATTATACACTGAAAAACCAAACAGTAATGGCAGAGAATGGGAATGGAATTCCTAAAATATTATATGCACTATTAATCATACCCTTCTTCCTCCTCTCCATCCCCATCTTCGCAGTGGGCGTTCCTTTAGGCAACTCTTGCGCCGACTTCAAAACCCTCCGATCCATGTTGGTCACATGTGGAGGTTTGATGTTGTTATCCGGAGCGCTAGCCTTCTTAGGAATGTATTTGCATATTATCCGGAACAAGGTCTTCCACTCTTGGGTATCCCTACTTCACTTCACCGCCACGATAACTGGCATATTATTTTTGTTCTTTGTTATGATTAAGCTGTCCAAGCTGACCGGGAAATCGGGCTCCCCCAAGGCGGTGCCAAACAGGGCTTACGAGGAATACCGCTACGACCACTTCTCCGCCTCGCTTCGTAAGACGGTTAGCAAGTGGGATTACTCCGTCCTGAATTGTGTGGCTCCTTCGGGTTCCTGCCTTGACTTCAATGCCACTTTTTACTCCTCTTCCTCTCAACAAGTCTTGGCGGCGCATCTCACCCCCTTACAGGTAATGATTAAGGATCATTCTTGGGGTACACAAGTTGGACACAAAATGTATACATTGTGTGTGTACACAGATAATTTGACATGAAGTAATGTCCCTTTTTAAACGAATTGTCTGTGTACACAGGGAACTAGGATGGTTTTGTGTACAATTTGTGTACAAGTCATGTACACTAAGCATTTTCCAATAATTAATAACTAAAGAGAAAAAAAGCAGGATAAATTAATGCCCGGGAAAGTTCCAAAAATAGGACTAAAACAGTTTGAGAATTCTAAAATAGGACTGTCATGTTTTTTATTACCAAAATAGGAGTAATTACTTTCAAGGATGGAAAATACTGCCATGTTTGAAGTCTGGTACTGCCAAAATATGACAGTAATTAGTCCTATTTTGGGAATAAAAACATAGCAGTCCTATTTTGGAATTTTCGAACCTTTTGAGTCCTATTTCGGATAATATCCTCTTAATACCCACTAGTATTTATTTATGTTAATGGAGAATAAAAGTAGGTGCAAAAGTTTCCGAGATAATAAATTTTAAAAGTACTTATTTTTTATCATAAAATTTTAAAAGTACTTTCAAAAAAACAATTGGGACAATTATTGAGTACAATAAAATAATTATAAAAAAATTACAATAAAATTGAGTATAATAAAGTAGTAAAGTACTAACATTCAATTTGGATCTAAATATTTTAGTCTCAAGCCGAAAAAGACAAGACTTGTTTAACCAAATCACACTAATTGAAAATAAATCAAAATAGAATTTTTTTCAATTCTTATCATAAATCAAAATAGACTTAGACAATAGTAGTCCTTTTCCCATTTTTTGTCAATTTTTTGTACTTCTCTCATAGAAAGATTCTCAATTTTTTTTAGGAAACAATCAACAATCTAAATTATATATTAATAATTAAATATTAAAAAAATACATTTATTGTGACACCGCACCCGAATGTACTTGAAATTGAAAGTGGATATGTATTTGATTTTTTTCTAGCGAATAAACTGTGATTGATTGATACATTTAATTAATGTGAGATTAATTAAATTATTCTTCGGGTCCATTATATGAGAATGGACTACCAAATATTTAGTTGGGTCATCATAATAAATTATAGAAGCCCAATAAAGTGCCAACAAAAGTTGATAAAAATATTTGGACAACCCGAGTGATATTTTGGCCCAAACCTACCGAAAATAACGGGAATAATTGGGAGGGACTTCCTACACCCACTTGGGGTATTTTTTACACATCATTTAGCCTCAAAGAAGTGGGGAGGGGGACAAAATAAGGGGGGAGGGGCGTGCATGAAGGAGGAAGTCTCCTTGAGACAAAAACCCACACCCTCCATACCCCACCTTTACATTATGTGTGTTTGATTGAGAAGGAATCCTTCCTATCTCAATACACACCATTCGAACAAGCTAAGGGAGAGAGAGAGCTCAAGGGAAAGTCTTCAACAAGGTCCAAGATTGAAGGCAACATCAACAAAAGAAATCCAAGGAGAAAAGAGTTGTTCTTGAGGTAAGAACACAAGTATTATCCTTTAACTAGTATTATTTTTGTATGATTTTTAAGAAATCATATGATGGATCAAACATGAAGTTCTACACGTTTAAAAGGGTAGAATAATGTTATAAAGTGGTGGTATTTAACTTAGAAGAGTCGTGGAATCGATAGGAGTTGAAATCGCCGGAAACCGCCAAGTATAGGAGGCTGTTCGTAGCTGCAGACCACGAAAGCCGCCCACCTTTTGCAAAAGCCGCCCGGCTTTCGTCTGCTGGTTGGATTTTCCACTTCTAATCGGCTTAGAACGGGGATTAATCGGAGGGCTTAACAAAGGCAACTATTTCAGCACTTCATAAGGTGAGGATGGCTGACTATGTTGTTTATAATCTTTGGGTTAATTTCGTAAGATTACCTAAAGTAATTAAATGTTATTTTCATGGATTATTAATGATTAATAATGCCTAAATGAAAATATTGTTGTCAATGAATAAAGGAGCATAATATACAAATTTAAGGATAAATTGTGTATGATTATGTAATATGAGCATTTTGGCTTGATGAAGGGATTAACTATGAATATTATGTTGAAATATAATTTTAACTTCATATAAGGATATATGAGTGATTAAAGATTATATTTTGTATATTGATATGAACTATATTTTCAATGGAAAATTAGTTTGAGAATTGTCTATATGACTATGAACTGAAATGAGATTTTGTTGGAATTTATCCGACTAGTATAATGATACTAGTCGGGGTTTTGGAATGAAATATGTTAGAATTGATCCAAGGTTTGGATTGTAAATTGTTGAGCCTTAAGTAGTCTTAAGAGATACTAAGGTGGATAAGTGATGCTAGGGGTAGTCCTTAAGGGATACCCAAGATAAAGTGAATAATAAATTGATCCTAGGAATAGGATTGGCCTACGGGTGTATTCGGTAGACTTTAAGGATTAGCCGATAGAGTATTGGTAATTAGTAAGGACCATGGCCCTTCCCGACTCTAGAGAGCGGGGTTGGATAGCATGGACTTACATCGTGATCACGGGTTAGGGTGGAATCCGAACCGGAGACCTTACGAGGCTCCCGACAGCGGTAACACATAAGATAGGACCCCGAATGGACCTTACCTTCCTACGGGACGATGGGTATGAGTTCAGGGGCGGGATGTTGGACTCCGGCCCGGGAGCCCGGTGAGGCCTCGGAGAGCGGTGACAAGTCTCGTAAAGGATGATAAGACCTACGGGCGGTGTCGTGCTAACGACGGGTATAATGAAATATATGAAATGGGCCGCGTGCCGGCAAATAAATGTATTTACTTATTATAGAGATAATAAGTGGGTAATATAAATTATTATTTATAATATGATATCACCCTATTTTGAGGGTCTTAGAAATTGAAACATTGATTATACTTGGTATAGTTGTCATTGTACTTGTCAAATGCTTCCAAGTACTGACCTCCCCTTCACGGGGGAGGCCACCTCACAGTTTCAGGTAGGGAGTAGAGCTTGCTACCAGTGCCCGTTGTCTCGGGAAGATCTAGGAAGGAAGACGTGGTTCGTGCTTCCTCCGTCTCTGTTTTAAAAACATTTCAATTAATGCTCATGGATATTTTTGAATGATTATTGGGGCTTGTATGCCCATGTTTGCCGGAGTGTGGCATAAACACTTGTATTAAACGTTTCCGCTGATTTCAATTGATTATTTTACATTATGTTTGTTTATGGATGTACTATTGTGAATGATATTCAAGACGCCTAGTATAGTATGGATGAGTTGGACTGCGGTTGACTATTCGTACTGTACGGCGGGTTGTTGACGTGTCCGGTAGGTCCGGGGCGTGACAATTAAGTTGGTATCAGAGCCTTAGTCCGTAAACTTCATAATGAAGCTTCAAAATCCATTTTGAAAATGATTTTTTGCAAACCATGAGCATAAAGTTTTGTACTTATGGAACTTTTGGTACTTGAGTTGCAAAGTCTCTAATTGTTAAGATGGTACCCTTAACAATTGGTATGGCGGTGATTTGAGCCAAAAGATGTCTTTAAGTACCTATCCGTCACTTGACATTTGATACGAGTCTAATGGCTCATTCTAAACTTCTTTCAGAAATGGAGCCAATTGGAAGAATCACTAGGAGGAACCCGACGGGCCGTGTACTGGGTGGATCCGAACGCGGCAGCCGGGGGTCCACTAGGGTGACAAGGGGAAGGGGCCGTGGAGGCCAGCAACAAACCGTGAGCGACGGTCACGTTGACACGGAGAATGAAACTTATTGGTCCTATGGGGACTCAACTTATAGGCCGGAAACCGAGCCGGTGGAAACCCCATATGATGGGGAGGATGACGACATGGGCGGGGAGAGTGACGATAATGGCACTCTTGGGAGGATTGAGGCGCTACTCGAACAATACCATCGGGAGCGTGAAGAGAGGAGGCAACGCCGAAGGCGCCGAACGGGGCAACCTTCGGGTATGGCTTCAAGAGGAGGAAGCCACAATGCATCTAGAGTCCATGTGGAATCACATGGAGGTCGAAATGATGGAGGTCCAACCATAAGGATCTCCAAGTTTATCAAGGAAGCAAGAGACTTGGGGTGCAAACCCTTTGACGGGACCGGAGATATTTCGGTTGCCGCCCAATGGATCAAGAGGTTGAATGAAGCAGCCCTTGACATGCAAATCACGCCCAACCTTAAACTGAGAATCGCAGTAAGGTTGCTTGAGGGGATGGCGTCCAAATGGTGGGATGGGACCAAGACCAAGTATGGGGAGGATGTCGTTTGGGAGGACTTCCAACGAGAGTTCTTTGCCCAATATTATTCTGATTTTGAGGTGAACAAGAAGGTTAGGGAATACACCCTCCTAACCCAAGGGGGAAACATGACAGTGAAGGAACTTGAGTACAAGTTCCGGGATCTCGCCGACTACATACCGGAGTATGCTTGTGACGAGAACCGAATGGTAAACCACTTTTGGGACGCTCTTGACTTGGAGATACGTGATAGGGCAACACAATTGCCTAACATGACTTTTGCCCAAGTAGTAGACCAAGCCTTGAAGGGCGAGAAACAGTGGGAAGAGAGGAAGAAAAGAGACGCCGAGGAGGCGAAGAAAAGAAAATGGGAGAACCATGGCCCCCAAGGTTCTAACAAGAAGGGGAACCACGGGGGAGGCGGCTCATTCAAGGCCCCTGCACCACCATCGAGGGCGAATCAAGGCCCAAGCGGGCAAGCCTCGAGGTCTCAAAACTCGGGAGTACCAAGGTGCAGCAACTGCAAGAAGCTTCACCACGGCAAGTGTCGTGATCCCCCGAGATGCTACCAATGCGGGGAGGTCGGGCACATGAAGGTGAGTTGCCCACAGCTTGGGCGAGGTACAGGTTCCGAACCGAGTAGTGGGACTATGGTGAGCAGGAACCGAACGGGAGCACCGAGTGCAAGTATGGGGCACGGTGGAGCTAGCACAAGCAATGCACCGTCCGTTAATCAAGGGAGGACCCAAGCGAGGGTCTATGCGATTACGGAGGCCGATGCACGTGCTAACCCGGACTCCGTTGCGGGTAAATTCATGAACTTTTGATGTTAATTTCTTGTAAACCTTTTAAATGTTGAGATGTATAAGTTATATGGCCAACCCCGCCTGTTTAAAGTTCAAAGGAGTGGACAGATATCTGTCTGGGGCGAAAGCCGCCCGGCTTTGACGAACGTCGCCCGACGGTTGTCTACGATTTTTACATAAATCCTACGGCGACCATAAGCCGCCCGACGTTGACGAAAGCCGCCCGGCTTTCGTGCTTGATTTTTGGTTAAATCATTCGGCATATAAAAACCGGCCGCGTTTCGTAAAAACCGGCCGGCTTGTGTTCAGGAATTCCGGTATGGGGCACTGCTAACGAAAACCGGCCGGCATTCGTAAGAACCGGCCGGCTTTTATAATTAAAAGGTTGGAATTCTTTCGGCGACCGAAAACCGGCCGGCTTTGGCAAAAACCGGCCGGCTTACGTGACCAGCCATTCCGGGCTGAAGGCCAAAGTACGAAAACCGGCCGGCTTTCATGAAAAGCGGCCGGCTTTCCCTCATTGGTACACGGTGTTGATTTTAGGTGGGAACCGGGATGGAATCGGGATGGGGCGTTAGCTGACGATCATCCAAACCATAGCCGGGGGTACTCTATAACCTAAGAAATGAGTCTAATAAGTGGGGAGTGTGTCTTACATTGCTTATGAATGTAGGAACACTAAAGATTAACGGGAGAGACGCAAGAATCCTCATTGACACCGGGGCGCAACGATCATTCGTGAGTGAGGCGTTTGCCGGGGGATTCGAAGAACCACTTGTACCGATGGCTCAAGCCCTATTGGTATCCACACCTCTAGGGGAAGACATCGAGAGAGATAGCCACTATCCATCGTGTGAGGTGGAAGTGGAGGGCCAAAACTTGACGTGTGATTTCGTACCGCTGAGTATGATTGAATTCGATGCAATCCTGGGGATGGATTGGCTTGAGAAACATCATGCTAGGGTCGATTGCTACACAAAGATACTTGAACTCGAAGGCGATGAAGGGGTAACCTTACGCTTCGAGGGGGATCGGGCCAAATCCAATAGTTGTATCATATCCGCCGTAAGAGCTAGGAGTATGATGAGAAAGGGTTGCCACGCATATCTAGCATACGTGGTAGACAAAACAAAGGAAGAGACGAGCATTGATGATGTGAGGGTGGTATGCAAGTATCCGGATGTCTTTCCAAAGGACTTACCGGGACTTCCACCCGATAGGGAGATTGAATTTGTGATCGAGGTCGAGCCCGGCACCAAACCAATCTCCATACCGCCATACCGCATGGCACCCGCAGAACTTAACGAGTTGAAAACCCAATTGCAAGAGCTTTTGGATAACGGTTTCATTAGACCAAGTCACTCCCCGTGGGGAGCACCAGTCCTTTTTGTGAAGAAGAAGGATGGAACACTTCGAATGTGCATTGACTATCGTCAACTGAACAAGGTCACAATCAAGAATAGGTATCCTTTGCCTAGGATTGATGACTTGTTTGATCAACTACGAGGAGCAACCGTGTTTTCAAAGATTGACTTGAGGTCGGGGTACCATCAATTGAAGATCAAAGAGGATGACATACCGAAGAGTGCCTTCCGCACTAGGTATGGACATTTTGAGTTCCTTGTTATGTCGTTTGGGTTAACAAACGCACCGGCGGCATTCATGGACTTGATGAACCGAGTATTCCACAAATACTTGGACCGATTCGTGATAGTGTTCATAGATGACATCTTAATCTACTCAAAGAGTGAGGAAGAGCATGAGGAACACTTGATACTCGTTCTTGAGACACTACGAGAGAAACAACTCTATGCCAAATTTTCTAAATGTGAATTTTGGCTAAAGGAGATTGGCTTTCTCGGGCATGTGGTTTCGGGATCGGGAATTGCGGTGGATAACAAGAAAATAGAAGCCATTACCGAATGGGAGAGGCCAAAGAACGTCAAGGAAATTCGTAGTTTTCTTGGGTTAGCAGGCTACTACAGAAAGTTCGTGGAGAAGTTCTCCGTTTTGGCATCACCATTGACGAAGCTCACTCGAAAAGGAGCTAAGTTTGCATGGGATGACAAATGTGAGAAAGGATTCACGGAATTAAAGAAGAGATTGACCGAGGCACCGGTCCTTGCCTTACCCAAACAGGGTATGGGGTACGATGTCTATAGTGATGCTAGCATCCAAGGGTTTGGATGTGTGTTGATGCAAACGGGGAGGGTAATTGCCTATGCTTCACGACAGTTGAAGAAGCATGAGGTAAATTATCCTACTCATGATTTAGAGCTCGGGGCAGTGGTGTTTGCACTCAAGATATGGAGACATTATCTCTACGGGGAGACATGCCATATATACACTGACCACAAGAGCTTGAAGTACGTGTTTACTCAGAAAGAGTTAAACATGAGGCAGAGACGGTGGATGGAGTTGATAAAAGACTACCACCTGGTGATTGAGTACCATCCAGGCAAGGCCAATGTGGTGGCAGATGCCTTGAGCCGGAAGAGCTCATCTGGGGCATTGATAGCAAATTTGAGGACATTAAGAGCCCAACTGGAGGTATCTAGCAATGGTGCCTTGTTGGCACGGTTTGAGGTGAGACCTACTTTGCTTGATGAGATCAAGAAGGGTCAGGAAACTGACGAAGAAATTATGAAGATCCGGGAGCGCATGCAAGCGGGACCGGTGGAGGACTTCAGGGAAAGAGATGACGGTCTCTTACTATTTCGTGACCGAGTGTGTGTACCGGCAGATGATGAGCTCCGAAAGTCCATCTTAGAGGAAGCTCATTCATCGGCCTATGCCATGCACCCAGGGGGCACGAAGATGTACCGTGACTTGAAAGAGAGTTACTGGTGGTCCGGTATGAAGAGGGAAATAGCCGAGTACATCAGTCGGTGCCTTACTTGCCAGCAAGTTAAGGCAGAACATCAGCATCCAGCGGGGTTATTGCAGCCACTTTCCATTCCAGAATGGAAATGGGAACACGTGACTATGGATTTTGTGGTAGGGCTACCACGAACTGTGAGGAACTATGATGCCGTATGGGTTGTGGTTGATAGGCTCACGAAGAGTGCACATTTTTTACCTATCAACACTACCTATGCACTTGAGAGATTAGCCAAATTGTATGTGGATGAGATCGTGAGGCTACATGGGGTTCCTATAACCATTGTATCCGACAGGGATCCACGATTCACATCACGATTCTTGCCGAAGTTCCAGGAGTCCATGGGAACGAAGTTGAAGTTCAGCACTGCTTTTCATCCCCAGACAGATGGGCAATCCAAGAGGGTTATACAGATTTTGGAGGATATGTTGAGAGCTTGTGCATTGGAGTTCCAAGGAAGTTGGGACAACCATTTAGCACTTGTCGAGTTTGCCTATAACAACAGTTATCAGGCAAGTATCGGCATGCCTCCATACGAAGCATTGTATGGGAGGAAATGTCGTACACTGTTGTGTTGGGATGAGGTTGGCATGGCCAAGCTCGAAAGCACGGAATTGGTAGAGATCACCAAGTCAAAGGTGAAGCTGATTCGGGAGAGGCTTAAGGCGGCCCAGGATAGACAGAAGAGCTATGCCGATAAGCGCCGGAGAGCCTTGGAATTTCAGGTGGGAGATGAGGTATTCTTGAAAGTTTCACCTTGGAAAGGAATCATCCGGTTCCAAAGCCGAGGGAAACTTAACCCACGATACATTGGGCCATTTGTGATTCTTGAAAGAATCGGGGCCGTGGCATACCGATTACAGTTGACTCCAGAATTGGAGAAGATACATAACGTGTTCCACGTGTCTATGCTAAAGAAATATGTACCGGATCCGTCTCACGTGTTAGAGAAACCACCCGTGGAAATACGTGAAGATTTGAACTATGCCGTACGACCGGTGAGGATACTTGATAGGCAAGTAAAGAAGCTGAGAAGCAAGAAAGTTCCAATGGTTAAAATCCTTTGGAAGAGTGACCGAGTTGAGGAAGAAACTTGGGAAACGGAAGCCTTAATGAAGGATCAATATGCATTTCTGTTTGAGTAAGCATTTGTGAATTTCGGGGACGAAATTCCCGTTAAGGGGGGGTGAACTTGTGACACCGCACCCGAATGTACTTGAAATTGAAAGTGGATATGTATTTGATTTTTTTCTAGCGAATAAACTGTGATTGATTGATACATTTAATTAATGTGAGATTAATTAAATTATTCTTCGGGTCCATTATATGAGAATGGACTACCAAATATTTAGTTGGGTCATCATAATAAATTATAGAAGCCCAATAAAGTGCCAACAAAAGTTGATAAAAATATTTGGACAACCCGAGTGATATTTTGGCCCAAACCTACCGAAAATAACGGGAATAATTGGGAGGGACTTCCTACACCCACTTGGGGTATTTTTTACACATCATTTAGCCTCAAAGAAGTGGGGAGGGGGACAAAATAAGGGGGGAGGGGCGTGCATGAAGGAGGAAGTCTCCTTGAGACAAAAACCCACACCCTCCATACCCCACCTTTACATTATGTGTGTTTGATTGAGAAGGAATCCTTCCTATCTCAATACACACCATTCGAACAAGCTAAGGGAGAGAGAGAGCTCAAGGGAAAGTCTTCAACAAGGTCCAAGATTGAAGGCAACATCAACAAAAGAAATCCAAGGAGAAAAGAGTTGTTCTTGAGGTAAGAACACAAGTATTATCCTTTAACTAGTATTATTTTTGTATGATTTTTAAGAAATCATATGATGGATCAAACATGAAGTTCTACACGTTTAAAAGGGTAGAATAATGTTATAAAGTGGTGGTATTTAACTTAGAAGAGTCGTGGAATCGATAGGAGTTGAAATCGCCGGAAACCGCCAAGTATAGGAGGCTGTTCGTAGCTGCAGACCACGAAAGCCGCCCACCTTTTGCAAAAGCCGCCCGGCTTTCGTCTGCTGGTTGGATTTTCCACTTCTAATCGGCTTAGAACGGGGATTAATCGGAGGGCTTAACAAAGGCAACTATTTCAGCACTTCATAAGGTGAGGATGGCTGACTATGTTGTTTATAATCTTTGGGTTAATTTCGTAAGATTACCTAAAGTAATTAAATGTTATTTTCATGGATTATTAATGATTAATAATGCCTAAATGAAAATATTGTTGTCAATGAATAAAGGATCATAATATACAAATTTAAGGATAAATTGTGTATGATTATGTAATATGAGCATTTTGGCTTGATGAAGGGATTAACTATGAATATTATGTTGAAATATAATTTTAACTTCATATAAGGATATATGAGTGATTAAAGATTATATTTTGTATATTGATATGAACTATATTTTCAATGGAAAATTAGTTTGAGAATTGTCTATATGACTATGAACTGAAATGAGATTTTGTTGGAATTTATCCGACTAGTATAATGATACTAGTCGGGGTTTTGGAATGAAATATGTTAGAATTGATCCAAGGTTTGGATTGTAAATTGTTGAGCCTTAAGTAGTCTTAAGAGATACTAAGGTGGATAAGTGATGCTAGGGGTAGTCCTTAAGGGATACCCAAGATAAAGTGAATAATAAATTGATCCTAGGAATAGGATTGGCCTACGGGTGTATTCGGTAGTCTTTAAGGATTAGCCGATAGAGTATTGGTAATTAGTAAGGACCATGGCCCTTCCCGACTCTAGAGAGCGGGGTTGGATAGCATGGACTTACATCGTGATCACGGGTTAGGGTGGAATCCGAACCGGAGACCTTACGAGGCTCCCGACAGCGGTAACACATAAGATAGGACCCCGAATGGACCTTACCTTCCTACGGGACGATGGGTATGAGTTCAGGGGCGGGATGTTGGACTCCGGCCCGGGAGCCCGGTGAGGCCTCGGAGAGCGGTGACAAGTCTCGTAAAGGATGATAAGACCTACGGGCGGTGTCGTGCTAACGACGGGTATAATGAAATATATGAAATGGGCCGCGTGCCGGCAAATAAATGTATTTACTTATTATAGAGATAATAAGTGGGTAATATAAATTATTATTTATAATATGATATCACCCTATTTTGAGGGTCTTAGAAATTGAAACATTGATTATACTTGGTATAGTTGTCATTGTACTTGTCAAATGCTTCCAAGTACTGACCTCCCCTTCACGGGGGAGGCCACCTCACAGTTTCAGGTAGGGAGTAGAGCTTGCTACCAGTGCCCGTTGTCTCGGGAAGATCTAGGAAGGAAGACGTGGTTCGTGCTTCCTCCGTCTCTGTTTTAAAAACATTTCAATTAATGCTCATGGATATTTTTGAATGATTATTGGGGCTTGTATGCCCATGTTTGCCGGAGTGTGGCATAAACACTTGTATTAAACGTTTCCGCTGATTTCAATTGATTATTTTACATTATGTTTGTTTATGGATGTACTATTGTGAATGATATTCAAGACGCCTAGTATAGTATGGATGAGTTGGACTGCGGTTGACTATTCGTACTGTACGGCGGGTTGTTGACGTGTCCGGTAGGTCCGGGGCGTGACATTTATAACATGACAATTATCAACACTAACCTCACTATACTACCTATGTTCTCTTTTAATTGCAACATTGGACTTTTTGCACTATTCACGTATTCTATTTTGACTATATTTTATTAATTAATGTATTATAAATTAAATTTTTAAAAAATGTTGTTAAATTCTTCTCATTCTAATTTTTCAAAATATGATTTTTTAAATTTTTTTACTAATAAGGAATGAAAGATATTAATGGTCAAACTTGTGTGTTGGCAATGTGAAATGTTGACTGTTGCAATTAAAAAGGAACGGAGGAAGTATTATATATGGAGTACCTATTAAAACTATTTCTTAAAAATATACTCGAACTATCTTATTTAATTATATCTAAATAACTGTGTCGGATGCAATAATGGGCGGGTTTGGGGTGGGGTTCATTCCCCCATCCCCGTTCCATGTCTAAAAAGTTCTCCTCATTCACGCCCCTCCCCCCTTATTCCCATACCCGCTCCGTCCCTGTCCCACCCCGTTGTCCCCCACGGGTGCCCCTATATATTTTATTTATCTTATTTACATATTTTTTAATCTATTATACGCTCTTTGTCCCTCAATTAAGTCTGCAGTTTGGCTTTTATGGTCTTTAAGGTGGACGATTGATCCTAAATATCTAAAATCTTCTTATAAAATCTAATATAAATTAATATTTGAATAATATAAATTCTAAAGAAGAATATATAAAATTGATTTTGTGTGATAAAGTAATGTAAATTATGATTAGTTACCGGTCAAAGTTTATAAAATTCGATCCAAGAAGTGTAAATAGGAACTTAATTGTGGGACGGAGGGAGTATATGTGTGTGTATAGCAGTGAAAGAGCTAAACTATTATATATTATTGTTTTTTATAAAAGTTATTACCGCCAATTTCTAATAATTCTTCAATTTGAATAAGTTATGTGAAGACAATAAAAATAAAAATACAATTAAACATATTCTTCCAAATTTCTCATCAATTATAATACAATTAGCTATATTATACATATGTGTGTGTGTGTTCTATTTACTCATTTTCTCACTTTTTAAATTCCTATAACATTTATGATAAATATTTTTAGTCATTACTTATTATTCTGATATAATATGTTTTTGGGCTAGGTAATTCTAGTTTGGGTTGGGTAATTCTAGTTTTTTCTATTTTTGATTTTTTTTTTTGCTTCTATTTTGTTCTTTTCTTCTCTTTTAATTTTTCTTGTACATGTATGGTATATGTGTATATGTACAATTGTACATTATGTCTTTCTTATATACAACAAGTAATTTAATTAAATATGTTTATACATTATTTATGTATGTAACTGTGTGTGTATGTTTGAGTATATATTTATAACGGGGATGGGGCGGGGATGGGGCGGGTGTAGCAATCCCCGTCCTCCACTCCATATTTTAGTGGGGTAAAAATATCTCACTCATTCCCGCCCATCACAAGCCCCCCTCCCCCCCACCCTCCCCCCGCGGGGCGGTTCCCGACGGGTCCCCGCCCCCATTGCCATCCTTAGTCGTTTTGCCATGGAAACCGTTCAACGTAACAGAGGTATGATTAAGAGAGATTTGTAATTACAGTCTCGCATTTTTCGGTTATTCCTGTACGTTATTAGTCTTGTAACTTTATTCACTTGAAGATATGATTGAATAACTAATAGATTTTGCAATTTGAGGACTTTTCTGCTTACAAGTGCACATTCCAACATAAAATTAGACACTAGTGACTTCTTTTCCAATACATTTTTGCCGAAAAGTACTTTCTAGTGGCAAAATTCTTAAATTGCAAAAATTTATTAGTTACGTGATCAAATCTGTAGGTTAATATTAGACCTTACTATACCAATTCAAAGTAGATTTAGGATTTTTTTTAGTGGATCTATTTCGGTCTCAGATCAGACCAAAGTAACCAAACTTAAATAGTTGAGATTTAATGAAACGGGCTATATTTAATTAAAGCAGACTTAGACAATGTTAAAATATACATAAAATAAACTTTTACCTCATAAACATAGTGATTATAATAATAACTCTAATCAAAATATATGTTATTAGTTGAACAGATTTGAGTAATTTTTTGTTTGCCATCGTGTGGTTTGGCGGCTGGCTTTTGACAGGTTGGATGTTGTATGCCACCTGCAAAATGTGGCTTTACTTTTGTGAGCCCAACATATTGGACAGCACCAACATCAACAATCAATCAAACCACAATTTTAGATGCTGAGTGTGCCCGATGGAACAATGACCAATCCAAACTTTGCTTCTTCTGTGATTCCTGCAAAGCAGGATTCCTAGTCAAAATCAGGAACAAATTGAGAACCCCATATATCGTTGTGCTTATTGCATGTATTGTTGTTACTTTAGATGCTGTTTTTTATTTCCGTGCCAATGCCATCATTTTTATTCGCGAGCAATAACAATGAATGGCTCTCTGAATTGAAGTTCATGTTTCGGCGTTACCGAAATGGAAACATCGGATCTCAATTTTCGTGCTAAAAATGTTTACACAATTATTACGGAGTATTATTTAGTGTTTCATTAATGTTGGGTTTTATTTACTTTTTCTCTTTTTATATTTCGATGTGATTGTTGGCGGAAATGGGCATTCTCTATATGAATTTTCTAATTAATTTAATGGGATTTGTTTGTAAGTATGCATCAATAGAAATAATTAAATATTTATGATTAAAATAAAGTTTGTTTACAGAAACTTAATGTTACTCATAAGTGATCATAAGATAACTATGATTATAGTAACTTTGATCTTAATAAATTTCATTTTATTAATATTTTTGATGGAAATCAACATATATACTAACCTTTTAAATGTCACAAATACACCTCTTTGCCCATTAAATTTAGGTACGCCTAATATGTTGAGCGCTGATATGCACTATTTCCTAGTGCATAAGTTTGTTATTTTAGTATTGTTTGATTGTTGTTTTTAATTGTTTAGTTTAGTTTGTGATGTACTCTATAGATTTATTTTGTAGGTTTTAATTTGTATTTTTAGTGTGTATTTTGTTGTAAGTACCATAAGGGATGCAAGGAAGTATTATAGGCACCAAAGGAAGACAAGATGAATGGTGGAAATAAATTTTGGTAGCAAACTCGGTCGGGTTGAAATATAACCCGGTCGGGTTGGAAGTGACAAATGAAGCCAAAAGGAAGCTACGCACCAAAACCCGGTCGGGTTGGTATAAAACCCGGTCGGGTTGAGTTGACAAGAACAAAAGAATGTGTCCAAGATCAAGAGAACGTGGGAAATATCCGATTTGATACGTAACCCGGTCGGGTTTTGACCCAACCCGGTCGGGTTGAATGTGATTTCAGCACCTTCCAAGCAATTAAGGATACCCGATCGGGTATTCTACATACCCGGTCGGGTATCAGACCCAGCCACCTCAAAATACCTATAAATACACCCCCTTTTCCTTTCATTTAAAGAACTCCTTCTTCCATACTCTTAAGCTCAGTTTAGAATAGTATTTCTTTTATATTTTTATAGCATGTTTAGTCTCCAAATGAGGAGCTAAACTTCCATTTCTTGGTGTTGCTCTTGAAGCTTGTTGATTATTAAAGTTGTGAGTTATTTTCTTAACTTCTTCCCTTGAATATTAATTATTCTCTTAATCTATCTATATATTAATGTTGGGGAGTGTTGCTAAGATGACAATTAGTTAACATCCCAACATTAGTTATAGTAGTATTTATTTTCTTCCTCTATATATTAATGTTGGGGAGTGTTACTAAGATGACAATTAGATAACATCTTGACATTAGTTATAGTAGGATTATTCATATTTAATCTTCTTCCTTTAATATTAATTCTTCCCTTAATCTATCTCTATGTTAATGTTGGGGAGTGTTGCTAAGATGACAATTAGTTAACATCTCAACATTAATTACTACTAGAAACGTTCAACGAACCGATGGTTAATCGTTGATGGTTTCACAAGTAACTTCGGTTTATTAATACACGGTCGTGGTTAATAAACTTAAGAGGGATTAATTTTGTTGGTTAAACCGAAACCGTTGTGTTGAGGTTATCGATCTCAATTGATTTCATCAAGGAGTTAAGAGATTAAATGCTACTATCAAGTCGGTATATGGCGGTGTTCTATACATGACTAATAGTAAGGGTTATTAATGAACGGTCGTTGTTAATAACTACCCTCGATGAATTGGATATACTCCTCGATTGAGTATTCGAGAGGGGATAAGTTATAGACATAACAATGATCGACTAAAATATATCAAGTGGAAAGTAGCAATGCCAAGTCCTTTTTATCTTTGAATTAAATCTCATTTAAGTCCTTCATCTTAGTATTTAATTAATTAAATTCCAACAATACCATACCCCCCTTTTATTTACTAGTTCATAAAAAGAGAATTATTCATTTCCCTGTGGATACGAACTCTACTACGCTATACTACGTATAAGTGTTAGTATTGAAAATTATTTTGACGCACCGTGACAAAGTGCCCGTCAAGCGCCTATATTGTACACCCGGGTGTACGTACATCCGGCTTTTAAAATCGGGTAGGCCCGTTCTTTAGTACCAAACCCGGATTTGAGAACTGGATTCCTTCGTTAAAAACGTAAAACACCAATAGGAATCGATCCCTTGACCTAGAGTATAGCATGTGGCCTTTCATCCATCTCACTGTCATGCTTTGTTGACATAATCCGTTCTCTTATCTTCCTTATTCTACATATTTTCATACTCCCGTACTACAATTGTTCATTAATAGTAATTATAATATTAACTGTTCTTTTGCTTTTGCTCATTATTACTATATTAAAAGACCAATTCATATTTTTAAAATATTTATTTGACCTATGAATCATACTATTAATTTATATAAATATATTTATAATTTTATTATATATTGTTAGGTTCCTAATAAGTCTGATGCTCATCGAAAGTGTTTTAATGCTCATAATAGGTCTGACGCACATTAAAAGTTCAATAATGCTCATTTAACAAAAATTCTGATTTTCATCTCAATAGATGAGGTTTGATGTTCAATGAATATATTGTTATGTCAAACTAACAAACTTTACGATTTTCATATCAAACTATTTTGTAAGTTACGTATGATCTTATGCTCATTTCTAAATGGCATATCAATGCATTTGCTTTAAAGTACTATTTTACATTAGGTTCACATATTGAATTTCATAGGAGTTGATTAGAAATATAATTTAATAAGTTATTATAAAAGGAAAAATAACAAAAAGAAAGTGAATTAGAAGTTATGAAGCAGAGATCACGATTCTGAATATTAGACTTCTAATACTCAACATAATAGGTCTGATGCTCATTAACAGTTCATTAATGCTCATTCACCAGAAACTGTGATTTTCATCTCAATAGTGGATATTTGATGCTCAATTAAATGAGCATTTATGCAAATTTGATGAGCATCAAGCCTGTTCGTTTGAGTATTAGGAACCTAACGGTGAGCATCAATGATCTCTGCTTCATACCTTATATATCAGTTTCTGTTTATTATTTTTTCGTTTATTAAAGTCTTAAGTTATGTCTAAATTTTAATTAATTTCAATATGTGAATCTAATGTAGTATGATATGTTTGAAATGTGCAACCTTTTAAAATGAGCATAAAGCAGTACCAAATGAGCACACATTACTTACAAAATGAGTATAAAAAATCAAAAGCTCATTTGTATAATTGTATGTGCTCATTCGTTTTGGGCATTTTACTCATTTGACTTAAACATAAAAGTTATTTCTGATGTGAATCTAATGTAGTATGATATATTTGAAATGTGCAACCTTTTAAATTGAGCACAAAACATTACCAAATGAGCATACATAACTTACAAAATGAGTATCAAAAAAGTTCAAAACGCATCTGTGTATGTTCATTCATTTTAGACGTTATACTCATTTGAATTTAACATTAAACTCATTTCTATTATATTGTGCTCAATATTGATTTGTGTATTGATATGACATTTTAAAATGAGAATAAAACCAATATCAAATGAGCATGTGTAACTAACAAAATGAGCTATAGTAAAACAAAACATTAGTATGTAAAATATTTCATAATTGAATAAAGTATCTAAAATATTTTATAATTGAATAAAGATAAAAAAAATTAAGAAAAAGAAAGAACTAAAGAAGGAAAAACGTAAAAGCAAGAAAAGAAGAACATAAAACACAAAAGAGAAAAACGTAGCAGCAACTAGCTGTCATCCATCCAGCGAGCAGAAGACCACACCGCCACTCCGGGATTCTCCTTCATCAACCGAGCAGAAGATCCAGCGAGCAGTAGACATCCATCCGCCGGCGTCTCGTTCATCAACTCCCAGAATCTCAGAGAACACCAGCTTGAAGCCACCGAATGAATTCTCAGATCCCTCCCAATCCACCTATCTCTCCCAATCCACCGATCTCTTCCTCCGGAATTCCAATTAATTGCAAAAATACCCGGTTGTACGGTTCTCACCGTACAACCGGGTGTACGGTATAATTTACCTATTATGTTAGCTCTTTTTAAAGCCCATTTGGTAGAGAAGCCTATACTTGTAACCTCATTTTGAGATGGGAAATTTTCACAAGTAGATTAAAAAGTGAAAATAATACTAGTATCAAATTTATCACTTCTAAGAGTTTCTTTCAAATATACACTAACTATGAGTTTGTTTTCAAAATAGACCATTTAATGACTTCAAGAAGACAGTAACTACTGTCATGTTACTCATATTTCGGGAAGAAAAATATAGCAGTCTTATTTAAAAACTTCAAAACTTGTTTACTCCTGTTTTAGGAATTACTTTCCCAACAAACATTTACCTGATTGAATTAGACCAGATTTAAAGTGATCAGACCAATTTGGACGAGACTACACTGAGACCACAAATTTTCAATATGGATACAAAGTAATTACTTTTTGTTTGACATATCATGTGGTTTGACGGCGGCGGACTACGGGATGCATATTTCGCCCATGGCGGCAGACTGGATGTTGTATGCTACCTGCAAAATGTGGGTTTACTTATGTGAACCCAACATATTGGAGAGCAGCAAGATCAACACGCAATCAAACCACAATTTTAGACGCTGAGTGTGCGAGGTGAAGCAATGACCAAATCAAACTTTGCTTCTACTGTGATTCTTGCAAAGCAGGATTCCTAGCCCAGATTAGAAAGAAATTGAGAACCGCATATACCGTTGTGCTTATTGCATTTCCAGTGTCTGTACGTTGTTTATTTGTTTTCCATCATTTGTATAATTGTATATTGTATACTACTTGGGTAAAATCACGTACTCAAGAACGTAAAATAAATTGATCGTTTACTTATATAGTGTTTAATTGTTTTATAGTTTTCCGGTGTGGGACTAATGCTTTAACACGCTCCCTTAGCCCGAACCGGGATGGACAATATCAGGGTGTATAAATGGGTCAAACAAATCCTTAACAAGGTACCCTTAATCATGAGTGCTAAACAAGCCGTCAAACCACAATCGGAATTAACTCCGATAACATGTTAAGACCCGGGGTTTCATCCTGAAAAGTCAACCTGACAGAAGCAGTAATCCAAAACCTTATAGAGTATTTAATTATTTTATGGCTTTCCGAACAAATGCTTTAACATTGTAATGAAAGTCAAAATTATTAAAGATACATACACATACTCCGTATCATTTACTCCAATTACTACTTGGTACTTTAAGTAAAATATAAATAAATAAATTGTAAAGTTCTGAATTGTTGCCAACGTGCTTAGTATGATACTATAACTTATTATTTGATGTATATAGATATATAAATATATTACGTGCAAAACCAATATGTATCATCAATTCATCATCTATTTGTTTAAGTTTGAGTGGTCTAATTAATTAGTATTTAAAAAATAAGAGAATAGAAAGATAAACAACATCCATGCCTTATTCTCAAATATCTCACAAGATTGTGTATGTACTTCTTTATTTTAAGTTTTTTTTGAAATATCTTTATTTTAAGTTTAATCAATAAATTATACTCCGTACGCAGTAATATACTCCGTATTAAGGGTCTACTATTTTTGTTGTTGTTTAATACGGAGTAATTGGGTAATTATTGAAGGAACCATAAGAGTAGCAATTTCATTATAACACCAGCCTTCTAAATGAGTGCCTAAGCATACCTATGATTCTTGTGGAAAGTTTTAATTTCCGTATTATTTTTCCTTTAGTAGTACATATTTTTATTTTTATTCGAGTATGTATTGTTGGAGTATTTTACTTTTTGAAAAAATTGTGATAGACAGTGATTCATTTTCGATCGTTTTAGGCTTAATCTTGCACGCTTTGTGTCTAGCGAGCCAGATTGCTTTGTATATATGACTAATTTTATGTCTATTTCTAGGATTTATGATCGGATCTGTAATAGCTGTCTGGATATTGTCTTGCATATTTTCTCTATATTTATAAATAAACGGTTTTATCATATATAAAAAATAAATAAAGCAAATAAACCGGAATAGTTTTACTCCCTCCGTTCTTTAATATTAGTCCTCTTAGGCTTTGGCACGAGATTATTAGTTGGAATGAGAATTGTTTTTCTAAAAATTAGTTGGAATGGAATTGTTTTTCAGTGTATGGGACTACAGGAATGAGAATTGTTTTTCTAAAAAACAGCCCAAAAATTGATATTATTAATCCCAACTATTCGCGATCCACTTTTAATAATCCCTACTATGGATTATTTTCCTGTAGTCCCAACTTTAGGCACCCTTTTCTTTAAATAGTCCCTTACCTGTTCGCATAAAATTATGACCGGAAAGACTAGACGCGTGCATCTCACATGTTTTATAAGGTACTCTGTAGATGAAAAGGCATCCTCTTAAGTTTACTCATGTGTGTTTCTTCGCTGGTCTATCTATGAATCCGAGTTTCACTATCCATCTAAAGCTACCAAAATTATGTCTACTAAACAACTCTGCACCGAACGATCAACGTAACGACGGCTAAACACGAGAAATAGACCGAGCCGTAATTGAAGTTTTGTCTCGTTCTCTGTCTTATCCTGCCGCTGCTTCAAACGATCTTGGATCGTAAATTCCCTTTGTTTTGAAAATCCAAATCACTCTCTGGACCTTGGAAGAAATTCGGCTTTGATCTTTAATCATCCTATCTGTTTATCTGATTTTTTTCAGCTAAAAATCAATATGAGAAATTTCTAAGATTTTTTTAGTGCAAGAAGAGTTTGTCGTCTTCCTCGCGTTGCTCTTCGCGTCGCCTATAGTTCTCCAATGATTTTCTTATCTCCCAGGACGACCTTCCATTGTTCGGCATCATTGAAATGTTTAATTACACAAAAGAAGAAGAAGAAAAGTTGACTAATGCGCATCTCCTGCTCTCTAATTTATCTTGCATTTTCGATTTTAAAAAAAATTATCTTCGATTTCTCCAGCTGCAAGGGAGGCGAGAGGTGATGAAAGAAAACTAATTGTTTATCTCTAGTGGGCCCGATGGAATATGGGGTTGGGGATGGCTTAACCGATTGATATGTTTTGGTATTGGATTTACCAGTTGAACCAGTATTCAGTCTACCTTTAAAGAAAAGGGTGACAAAAGTTGGGACTATAGAGAAATAATCCATAGTAGAGATTATTAAAATTGGATCGTGAATTCCCCTTCAAAAAAAAATTGGATCGTGAATAATTGGAATTAATAATCCCAATTTTTCCAATAAATAAAACAAATATTGTTGAGAAAAGGAGTCCAAAACTCCAAACTGATAATTTTCTCAAACTTTTTGGGGCGTAGGAGAAAGATACTCCTATAAATGTTAATAAACCGGAATAGTTTGGATTTGAACGATATCAAAAAACAGCCCAGCCCACCCAAATTTCAGCCCTTTCTTTCCTCACCAAGTTCGTTTAGGTGGTGGTTCGCAGGTCTCGACCCTTTCAGTCGAGGATATGGCCGCGGTAAGTCTACGGAAGGGGAACACGCGCCTGCCGCCGGAGGTCAATCGTGTTCTATATGTCCGGAACTTGCCGTTCAACATCACCAGCGAGGAGATGTACGACATCTTCGGCAAATATGGAGCCATCAGGCAGATCCGAATCGGAACAAACAAGGACACCCGCGGCACCGCCTTCGTGGTCTACGAGGATATCTACGACGCCAAGACCGCCGTCGACCACCTCTCCGGATTCAACGTCGCGAATAGGTATCGGATCTAAACTCCTAACTACTGTGTATACATATATGATCTTCAGTTTATCTGTTTCGTATAATTTTAATGTTTGGGAAATCGATCTGGTTAGGTATTTGATAGTGTTGTACTATCAGCACGCCAAGATGAGCAAGAAGTTCGACCAGAAGAAGAAGGAAGAGGAGATTCAGAAGCTTCAAGAGAAATATGGCGTTTCATCCAAAGATAAGTAGCGAGTGACATGTCTAGCGTGCTTCACTCTTTACTGATCTATAGACTTGTAACTAAGCTGTGAGTGAGGAAATCCCATGATATCTGTAGTTCCTGTTCTAAGATGTGGAAAACTGATCATTTCAATGAAGCATTCTGTGGGTTTTGTATCTCTAAATTATCTTCTAGCATTTTTTTCATTAGTGTTGACTTAAAAATGAAGCACAGCCATAGGTTAAGGGTAGTTTCTATATTAGTTCTGATTATCATAGCCATAGCTGGGGCAAATTGAATTGCAGTATCGAACCATATCCTCTCTCCTTTTTCCATTTTTTCATTTGGTTTGTCCCAGAATGTTTTTCAAGTACCAGATTTAGTTATATTCGCATCTTTCAGAACCTTGCATACTTGAATGATTTAATATCAGAAACACACTATATCAACCAAAATATTAGCCACTTCTTCCCCTTGTCCCAAACGAAGTGTGAAGGATGGGATATATAGACTATAGATTCATTTTCACTTGTAGGAACTGGGAAGGTTTTAAGACTGAAATACTTCAATAGAATGGAAATGAAGACTCAAAATTAGAAGCATATTGTTTTATTAGTTAGTTGCTACTGTCTATACACGGAACCATTCTCTTATGTTTTTCATAGTGTGTACTACGTAGTAGTATTTCTGCACAAAATCACCCAGTAAGGCAGTAACCCACAATCCTAGCGCAGCCTCTCCCAATGTTTGATACATGGATATGGAGTGTCAATGTGATTCACGCAACTCATCGTATTGCTAAAGCTTTCAGTTTGTGATATGCTACATAAGCTAGTAAAATATTCGGAGAAAAGTGTCAAAGTGTACCTTAACTTGTCTCACGTAGCATAATGGGTACATCATTTTGTATCCGATGTCTCATAGTACGTCAACATGACTTTTTACTATCACTTGAGTACGTTTGTTATACTGACGTTAAAAAACGATGAGTTGGCTAATGTTGTTGCTGACCGGTGATATCCCATTCCTGTTGTCGAGATACTTTCATAACTATAGCATGCCAGAAGCGAGTAGTTGAGGTGGTTAGACCGATACCCCGAAGTGCTCCTAGCATAAGAGCCTATGGTTCCATTCTTGTTGTTGCTGGAGGTGCACGTCCCTCTTCTCGGTGTGGTACAATATACGAGAAATATATGCTCAGCCTGCAATGTCTGATAACGGCGCTGAAGTAGTGTATCTATTGGCACCATAGCAGTGGTATACAACTTTGGAGGTCAAACTCATATGTTTGTTTCACTAGGCAGTCTCCAATTAATTTAAAGCCAAGATTTAACCCGTTTATTTGGTGGCTCACTAATTTGAGAAAAAAGTTGTGTACTTGTAAAGAAAATTGAAGAGTGACCAGACAACTCAGCGTATAAATTTCATAATGGAGAGTGATAAATCGCACGAAAGGTGTGTTTTTAGGGTTTGTGTGAAAGTTGTTGTCTATTGTCTTGTTCAGTGAATTTTGGATTTTCTGTTATGGATTAGTATAATACAACAGATGGAGTGGGATGGAAGGTAGAAGACTGCCAGAAGCTATTATTCACTTGCCCCTCTCACCTAGGGACGGACTCGCCTAGGGACGGACTCGGGCCGGGCGGCCCGAACCAGAACCGGCCCGGTCCGGCGGCCTGGCCCATGGGCGGTTCGGGTCGGCCCGGCCTGGTGGCTACCGGTTCCGGGCCTTCATTTTGGTGAACCGGCCCGGTCCGGGCCGGATTAAATTGTTTTTTTTTTGAATTTTTTTTAAGTTTTTGGGTTGGTTGGGTATTTTGGGCCATTTGAGGTGGTTTGGGGTTGAGGGGGAGGGTAGGGGGTTGATTAGGAAAACCCAAAAAAAAACAAAATTAGAACCGAACCGGGCCCGGCCCAAACCGGCCCGGGCCAGTTCTGGGCCTCCCCTACCTTGAATCGAGGCCCGGCCGGTTCAAGGCAGAACCGGGCCCGGCCCGGCCCGGAACCGGTCCACCCCTATCTCACCCTCTGTCCATAGAGAGTTTAGAGACCTCATGGCATACAATTAAAACGTCTCCCGCTAGATTAATAGTGATGGACTCAACCGGTTCTGGGCCTGGGTCAGGCCTAAGCCTGGCCGGGCTAAAAAAATTTGTTAGGCCCGAGACCGGCCCGGAAGTAGACCGGTGTCGGTCCGGGCCCGGGTCGGGTTGGGTCCGGTTATTTTTTTTTTTGCTTGATTATTTTTATCCCCTACCCCCCACCCCACAAACCCATCTGAAAGACCCATTCCAGCCCATTTAAACCCAGCCCAAAGCCCCAAACCAACAAAAAAAATGAAAGGCCCGAACCGGGCCCGGAACCGGACAGGCCGGTTCTCATTTACCTAAGCCCGTATCCGACCTGATTACCCACCCCAAACCGGGCTTAGACCCGGAACCGGTGCCCGGTTCCCGGGCTAGGCTGGGCCCGCACAGTACCGGGTCGGTCCCCGGGCCGGGTGGCCCAAACCGGGTCCAAGCCTAGCTAGATACCCGCCTCCTTGTCTCTTTTTTAGCCTCGTGGACGGAGGGAAGAAGAGAAGCTGCAGAATATGGTAGTCAAGGCTCACGCAGAAGACAGCAACCAACTCCTTCTCAACCCTCTGACTTTTCTTGTAGTGAAGTTTGTAAGTAGGGATGGACTCAGGCCGGGCCAACCGGCCTGGAACCGGACCGGCCCGGTGAACTGGTTCGTGCCCGGTTCGGGCCTCCCGGCCCGGTGGTATAGCGGTCCGGGCCTGGGCCTCCAGTTTAGTGAACCGGCCCGGCCCAGAATTTAATTTTTTTTTTTTTGAAATTTTTTTAAGTTTTGGGTTGGATTAGGTATTTTGGGCCATTTGAGGTGGTTTGGGGTGGTTGGGGTGGAGAGGAAGGGGTAGGGGGTTAAATGAGAGAAGAAGAAAAAAAAAATTAAAATCCGGGTGGCCCGGCCCGGAACCGGACCCGGAACCGCCCACCACCGGTTCGGGCTCGGGCCTCATTTTTCTGAACCGAGGCCCGGCCGGGCCCAGGCCCTAACCGGGCCCAAACCGGAACCGGTCCACCCCTATTTGTAAGGCTGCTCTTGAAAATAGAAACCTCTTCTGGCTCGTCCGACCCGGCAGCATTCATGAGTCGCTCGTTCAACTGTCCCTCGGAGACAGGGTCGAGAAAGCTCAAGGAATTATGTAGCAAAGGAAGAGGAATAAAATGAAAATGAAATGAAGAAGAAAGGTGGAAAAGAAGAGCAACACAGAAAAAAGAAAAAAGCAAAAGTAGAAAGAAGAGGAGATGAAGTGAAGTCCTGAAAGGTAATTAGGGTTTGTAGGAGTGAATATTTGCTGACAAGGATACTAACGTTATAAAGTAAATGGCCCATTTGTGGCATCTCATCTTTTTTTTAACGTGAGAATTAAAGTTGTACTTAATTAACATGAAAAAACAAGTTAGATGCTTTGTTGTATCAGTTCCAAGATGATATACTCTTAATGCTAGTCGAGAGTCGAGACAAGTTGAGGTACTAATTTGATATTTTTCTCAATATATTCGATTTCTTCATATTTACTCCCGCTGCAAAAACAATTTCATAATCTTACACATTTTAGATGTATTTTTACCTAGTGTCATCCACACACAAACCCAACATCCAAGCCTTATTACCGAAAGAGTTCGGGTCGGTTAACATAAATTAAGATATCATATCGGAGTAAAAAATAATAAATAGAGAAAACAGAGAGGAATAACATCAGATTAATTCTCCAACTCCTCCATTTTGTACACTTCAAAGTCATTCTTTCATCTAACCTAAGAAAACTATATGTAGTATTATTTTGACCACTCTAATCCACACGTCTCTAGCTCGTCCCTCCCTCTCTGTCTTGCCTCCTCTTCCCACATCTTAATTTTTCACATATACATAACACGATTTTCTCAAATGTTGTTTTCTAGCATGCCTATACATTCATCTTTTGAATGTGCCAAGGCTCTATTGTCAAACACTTTGTCTTTTTTTTTGCTGCAAATGGATTTCTATTTGGATCTCCATCATATTTGTTTTAATTCTCAGAGAAGCCACTAGAAGTGAGGAAAATGTCGGGACACGCTTTCCAAGTTTATTAAAAGTATAATTTACAAAACAAAAGTTCAATTGAAAAGGTACAAGACAAAGCACGAAAGAAAGAGTTTTTTCTGGCTCCTCTGCAATGGTTAAGAGCGACCAGTTTTATTTATTGTAAAATTGGATGGTCCGTTGGAGATAGGGAGGGTACGTCTTTGCCTCCGGGTGTGATGACTTGTAGGGTTTGAGACACGTTTCTAGCTTGTAGGGTGAGTCATAGTTTTAATAAACCGGGTAAATGAAATCATCTTTTTTATCGTGAGTGTTTTTTATTGGCTTCTGGTTTACCTTTAAATCATTGTCATATAGTAATGTAAGTCTAATCATTGTTCGTTAAAGTTTACCTTTAAATGTAATCTGCATACCCTATCATATAGAAAATTTGATGCGCTTTTCCATTCCATTCATCCTCTTTTGATTCTATGAGATACATCATCGTCTAAATCATGAACGATTGTCCCTATCGGGGGCGTAGCTCACCTGGTAGGAAGAGAGTGCCACGAGGAAGAGATCTCGGATACAACTCCAAGCAAAGACTTGGTATGGTATCTAAATCATGATCTTACATTAGTGTGAGGTCAAAGCTCAAGTTACATCCTTCAAGGTAATTGTTGAGTCGATTCTGAGGAGACACTCAGGAATGTGGTGTCATCCTTTTGAATTATAGAGCTAGTTAATGAAACATATTACGGAGTACTAATTGAGATGTCCTTATCATCTAGCCATCTAGGGTAATCTCATTGTTACTAGAGCCTACACTCATTAAATTTGTAATCCATATACCGAATCTAGCATTATTGAAACCCTTTATGAGCAGGATTGTTATAATTATAACTTCACTTTATCACTTGTTTTTGTCTCAATAATCATACAAATTGCTAGCAAAATTATGCATTATGTTATAACTTCTTGAATTCATTTTGTGAGTCCATCATTGACTAGGAAAATAAGAAAAATTAACGCAAAACTTTGGTGCACTCTAATAGTAATAAGGAGCTCTGTAGTCTTCTTCCCTACACTGATATGAACACTTGTTGTACAATCTGCATACATATAAATGAGGGGAAAATAGTTTAAATACCTTAAACTTTGAAGATGTGTGATTTAAGCACCTCAAACATTCATACTACCTCCGCCCAAAAAAAAACATTGTCATTTTAAAAACGTTGACCAATTATATCTTTTTATTAGAAATGATTTATAATATAAAAATGATATAAAAAATGTTCTTTTTTCTCCAGGGGGCGTCTGGGGGAGGGGGTCTAGGGGGCCTGGAGTAAACTGGGCTGAAACTCACTCCATTGAGTTTCGGACCCGAGACTTCCCATAAAGGAGAGTGAGTCCGCGACCAGCTGAGCTGGACCGTTTCCTCTTATAAAAATGTTCTTTGTTAAAAGTACTTTCATAAAAGTATATAGTTTAATTTATAACTTTCTTAATATTATACTAATCAAAATCATGATCCAAATTTTATGAAATGACAAAGTTTTTTGGGACAGAGGTAGTATGCAATATTTATACTCCGAACCTTAGGTTTATAAATGCTTAACTACACCTCTATAAATATTTTCGAGTACCAATCTGACCCTTACCTCGTATGAAATGTGAAAACTACATAAACATCGACATCTAAACATAGACAAACTCACATACTAGCATTTTAAAAAGTTGGTACGTGTATCCGTCAGGATATGGGTATCTGAAACTTTAAAATAATTACCAACAAAGTAGAGACTTTGGATAAATTACAGATACGATCCGGAAAAGTATGGTACAGGTGTCCCAGAGTATCTGATACACGGATATAGTATTCTAGTGAAATATCTGTGCTTCATAGGTTACCCCTATTGATAAAATTACGAATAATGTTAATAAAATAAAAGTACACATATAAAAGATTTTCGGATCAAACCAGAAACCACTTAAGAACATAGGGACTTAGAGGGATCATACGAGTTTAATCTCCAAGAAACTATGAGTTTACTGAAACAATAGAAAACAAAAGGAATGCAGCGGGTAAGAAAAGATGGATAAAGAATAAACCATTTACTTTTAAGATCTGGGGTTCCATCCTAAAAGGTCAACTCTGATAGGAGGAGTAGCTCAGATCTTAATATAGCACTTTATTGATTCAAATTTTTCCGGTGTGGGACCTTAACACTCCTCCTCACGACCAGAAACTTCGTCTGGATCGTGCCATCATTCATTTTTTCGTCGGTTCATCATTGTCATTTTTTATAATCGTTTCGTATTTTTTCATAAGGGGCCCAAACCATGGTTATGAATCGATTTGTCTCTGATACCATGTTAAGATCCGGGGTTTTATTCTAAAAGGTCAACCTGATAGGAGGAGTAGCTCTGATATTAATATAGTGTTTAATTCTTTCAGATATATCCGGTGTGCGACTTTAACAACTCCACAACCGCAATATCACTAGTTGCATCACAGTGGGTGCATGACGAAGTATTTTCTTTAAAATTTTGAGCAGTTTTAAATAATTTTTATTATTTCTATTATTTGAAGAAGAAAAAGGTACAATTTGATAATAGAGTATCATTATCGGGGGCTGCAGTTTGATAAAATTTCCCTATAAATGATTGCAAAACGTTAGGATGTTTTACTTGAACTTATTTCAATCCCAAACCGGACTAGATTAAGAATGTTTTCTTTGAGATTGTTTTCAATCCCAAACCAGACTAGATCAGACCAGACTAGATCAGGCCAGATCAAATTAGACCAGATCAAACTTCTCTAGTTATAAAACACACAGAGACCAAATGTTTACCAGACCAAACCAGCAAATTTCAGTCCAAAAGAAAACATCCTAGAACAAAAACATAACTTATTTTTTTTCTCGATCATAATAGAACACAATTGATTTTTTTTGACAAAATAGATCAGATTTCAACGGTTATAAAATACACATAAACAAAATACTACTACCTCAGTCCCACATTGATTTGCAAATTTGACTTTTTTTGGTCAAACAATTTCATTTTATTCGCTTAATTAGGTCGTCAATTTTTATTTATATTTTAATTTGGAGTTTGCAACTTTGAAAAGATTTTAATGTAGTTTTTGAATATGTAAATTTTAATTATTAAAAATTGAATTAATTATCAATACGGAACATTAACTTTTACTATTGGTTGAGCAAAAATATTGACTTTACAAAACAATTTGGGATGGAGGGACTACATGTTTACCAAAAGACCCAAACAAACTTAACTATGCTAGAAACTGACGGAATTAAACCTGCATTAGGATGTTTTTACTTGGACTGTAATTTGCCCCAGACCAAACCAAACCAGACCAGTCCAGACCAGTTCAGACCAGACCAAACCAGACTTGGATAGTTATAAAAATACAAAGAAACCAAACCTTACCAGACCAGACCAAACCAGTTCAGATCAGACCAGACAAGTAAATTAAATCCAAGTAAAAACATCCTTAAACCTGATATGCCCTTTTTCACGACCTTGAGTCTTGAGCTACGCCCCCGCCCCAGCCCGCCAGCTTAATTTCTCTGGTCTTCCAGTTGATTCTCACTTCTGATTTATTCTCTATCTCTCTTTTGCCATTTTTTCCGTCGATGGAGAGGCACCGGGGGGAGAGTTACGGCAACCCGATTGATCCGCAGCATCACTATAGACCTTTCAGAGGCGGCCCCCAATCGATGCGCCCTTTCTCCGAGAATCCAATGAACCACCATCAGCACCGCAGCCCTAACAGTTACGGTGGTTCTGACCGTAGAGACCGTCTTGCATTTGATAGCCCTCCTAGTTTTCCTCCCGGCCCTGGTGGAACAGGGGTTGGAGGTTTCCGGCCGGTAGGAGGCGGCAGCTTAGGCGAGGTCGGCGGTTTAGGGTATAATTCTGCTTACCAAACGCCGCCTGTGACTGGGCAAAAACGAGCTTACCCCTTCCCCGGCAGAGGAGGGGGCTCTCCTGGTATTTCCTGAAACACTTTATTTTGATATATCAAGGAACATCACAATTGTTTATTTTAATTCTTATTCTAGCTGTGCTTTCTATTGGTTTGGTGTTTGTACAATCATATATATATATATATATATATATATATATATATATAGAGAGAGAGAGAGAGAGAGAGAGAGAGAAATCATCTCATCAGGCCGGCCTGACGGGCTGCCCCGTCCGGCCGAGCCCGTTTGGGCACCTTCCCGGTGGAATTTTTTGATGAAATTTTTTGAGCATGTTCCTAATCAAGTCTAGTTTGTCCATACCAAATTTCAGCTCAAAATTCGATCGGGAAGGTTGTCAAATGATTTTTGCAAGTTAACTGGTCCGGAATATGTATTTTCCGGACCAGTTAACTTGCAAAAATCATTTGACGACCTTCCCGATCGAATTTTGAGCTGAAATTTGGTATGGACAAACTAGACTTGATGAGGAACATGCTCAAAAAATTTCATCAAAAAATTCCACCGGGAAGGTACCCAAACGGGCTCGGCCGGACGGGGCAGCCCGTCAGGCCGGCCTGATGAGAAGAGCTCTCTCTCTCTCTCTCTCTCTATATATATATATATATATATATATGTATGTATGTATGTATGTATGTACGTGTGTGTTGTATACTATGCTTTTATAAGCCAATAGTACATGATACTGACTTATTTGGTTCCAAAATCTTTAATTCAATACCATGAAATCGCCCTTTCTCAGTTTCTGCTGTTTAAGTAATTTTCTTTAACCTTGAATTTGTATGGTAGTTTTTTTTATCTAACATCTACAGATTTACATTATGAACAGAACCTTCTAGTTTTTCCGTTCAGGATTTTATACATGTAAATGGTGATTCGAAGTTGTATGGAATTCATAAACAATATAAGTTTAGGGTTATAAGAAATTGCACTAACATTCTCATAGCAAAAGAAAGTTTTCATAGCAAAAGGGCACCCATTTTTAGGCAAAGAGTTAAATAAAGTTGTTTGAACACATGTAAGAAACATAAAGATTAGAATAAGTAAATACTTGGTGGGTGAGAATATAATTGTGTGGAGTATTTAATGGATAATGGTGTTATTGAGTGTATTAATTTTAAAAGTAATGATAAAATTGTCATTTAACACCTTAATTTTTTTCCCTTTTCCCAAAAGGAATGGGAAGCTTGATATGGGACATCCAAAAAGGCAAGTGGGAACCTTAATTTCGGAAGGATGGAGTATAAGATTTTAGAGTTCATGAACTCTAGTACATTGTACACTACAAAGCTGTATTTCTACTGCCTACTGCCTATAAATAGAACTTTAGTGCTCGCGAAAAGGAAAAGGGGGATTAAACATCACATGTAATATTTTAATCAGAACTAACTGACAGCTGTGTTGTAGTGCATGATGGGTGTTGAACTTAGCAGCTAGGTATGACGAAGAGTGGAGCAAAATGATTACTTTGTTTGACATATTTTATGCATTTGAAGTTTGATCACATACAGCTTTGTGGGAGATGTGCCTCCCAACACAGAAAAGCCTATGAATGTGTGATATTGTTGGTCTATGAATTGATATTATGTCCTACTGACACTGTTAGGTTTTTGCATTTTTAACTCCATGTGTATGCACTTGCATGCAATTGTTTTCAGAACACTTTGATGGAGGTAGCTTTGCGAAACTTTTTGTTGGATCCGTCCCAAGAACAGTAACAGAGGATGATGTGAGTTTTCTCATATCTGGATTTCAAACACTATTTTGATAATGATATTGCAAACTAGGCATGTAGGAATATTATGACTTCAAATGCTTTATTACATCATCATCATCACCCCAGTGCCGCAAAGGCTCCCACCTATGGTGGGGTAATATTGCTTCGAATGCTTTATTACATGTTTCAATGAATTATGTTCCCAACTAAGTTCTAGTTTGGATAGAACAAGATGCTAGGTACTAAGAGTATGCATATACTATCAATACTATTCTGGTAATATCCTCCTGCCAAAAAAGTTTCCAGAGTTCAAATCTTCAAATGAAATAAACTTTTTGACCCAATCTGTAGTTTAACACTGATCAGGATTAATTTATTCGTCTTTCTGTAAGTATTTGTGAAAGATTGAAGAGACAATGCCAGCTTTAGAAAAGTTACTGCTTTTGTCCCTCAATAATCTTCACACTTTCCATTATTTTGAGTCCCTGAATTGGGCTTTTTTTAGAGTCAAAAGGAGTAATATTTTTAATGGTAAGACAAGACTGACTTTTAGTGTAAGTTGGATACTATATAGCCTAATCATAGACCTTACAAGGTTTGCATAACGACTAACTGAGTAAGTCAGATCCCAATGTGTCCATTTGGCTTGGATATATGACTTTGAGCAACGATTACTCCGGGCTTAGATTTTAATTAAAAGCCTGAAGCTTTAATTAAATTAGCTTCCTAAAAAAATAAAGCCTAAATCTATTTGGGTTCTGGACTTCTGGGCCTGGCTGCGCAACTTCAGTTCAACTTGCAAACAAGCTGAGGACTTCGTCGCCAACATAGTGCCTAGATGACGCCTGGATGAAGCCATTCACGACTTCCTTTCTTCTGGCAAGGCGAGTGAAGCCGGCGAGCAGTCCCTAGAGCCAGAACGCCTAGTCGGTGACTAGGCGACGCCGTGACAAGCATGGTTGGCTAAGAAGGTGAATGACCTAAGTTGTTGAGTGATTAGGCATAAAATTGAATTTATTCTATGAAATTTTCACATTTCTACAGAGTCTTTGCTCAACCACTCGCTTCCAAAATTTCATGGTGTGACTCATAAGAATAATATAGTTGGCTCATTCTTGTACTTCACTCTGATTCTTAAATAAAGGGATAAGAGTACTCTTCCGCCCATGGTTTGTAATTGCGCAATGCAATACCGCCTCGAGGCGCGCCTCACCAATTTCCTGGAGTATGGCGTAAGATTGCATTGCTTATGGCGGAAGTTGTTATGGCGCACGAGTTATTGCGCAGAGGCGTACACAATTCTATCCACGCCTTAAGGCGGTATGAGGCGTACGATATATGTGGTCAGCTGTAAAGTGTTTTTTTGGGCCCACTAGACTTAATTTTTACTAATAAACCTATCGAGGCGTACACATTATGCCGGCAGCAAATTAGTTACTTACTTTCTTCCGCCTTATTCATCTATCGTGAAAGGCCTGGCAGCGATTCAGGCTCTCAGGAACACAGAACTTCCTGTCTTCCTATCTAGTCTTCTCGAGGCAACTAAAGTGGTTTCAGCCTTTCAGGCATCTCAATGCAACTAAGGTTTCTTTAGTTTTTTTTCTTTAGTTTTTAGTATTTACTAAAGGTATAGTATCACCTGAATTATATACGAAGTATATTCCCTCTAATGGCTCTAAATAATCTTGACTAATGATATCTTTGAACGTTTTTAATGCATCAAAGATTTTATTTTAGCTTACTCCACGTATGATCTTATTTTCTTTTAATTTTATGTGAATAGAGAATACGTAGTATTAATTATGTGAATATTAATTTTCTTCATCTTTTTATTCTGTTTATATTTATGCATATATACACACATAAATTTTTACGCCTCAGACATACGCCTCATTGCGCAATGAGGCTTACGCAATATGCAATCCTAAAAAAATGCCACGACTAAGCAATACGCAATTTTGAACCTTGCTTCCGCCAACTCTCTGACATTTTATTTTTCTTCCGATCTTGTTCAAGAGTGGTGTTAACCACTTGATGCCTCTCTCTCCCAAACTTCTACGGCCTCGATCAATATGCCATCTAAACCCGCTCCTTTCTTAAGCCCCTATACTATATAAGTACTCTGTACCATAGAGCACACTAACTTTGATAAAACAATCAATCCCTCCATTTTACTAGTTCTTGACCTGCTATGGTAAATAGTTTTTTGAAAATAAAGTTCATCAGATTGTTTTTTTTTTGTGTAAAAGTCATTTAACTTTTACAAAATATAGAAATATTTGAAGTAGTAAAAAGGTCAAAATTAGAGGAAGACTTATAAAACATTAAGATAAAAAATAACGGGAATAAAATGCATAAAATGTAGAATTATAAATATTTTTAAAATGTAGGATAGGTATAATTCCAAAAACCACAAAAATTTAGATTTTGACATTTTTAGTTTCCCAGTTTTTGTTTTAAATTTTACCGATTTTCTTATGTTTTTAAAATGACCTGCTATGACATGTAAAAACTGGTGAAATGGCAGCAGATTAATAGTTTTTCAGTGCTTATATGATACTTTTTGGTATAGGTGCTTAAGTGATGGATTTGAAATAGTAGAATGGTCTATTTGAACCTCTTCCAATCATTTACCCCTTGTTTAAATTGTCAACTAATAACCCCATCAAGTATGGTCAAATTAATCCCCACACCCTCAATATATTTAAAGTTCAAGTTCCATAACATCAATAGCTGATTTGTTGAATAATAACAATCACTTCGCTTCAAGAAAAGTTTAAACAAATGCAGTTAGCATACTTGGTATAATATCGAGGTCCAATATTTACCTTATGAAGTTTTATATTTGAGCTCTCATAGTAAGGCATTCTCATTCAGAACTATGCTCACAGATCATCTTTTTGGATTACTGATAAGTCGAAATAAAGTTGAGACTACTTTTTTGTTGTTTTTGTTGTCAGATCCGACCTGTGTTTGAACAACATGGGTGTGTGCTTGAGGTTGCTTTGATTAAAGACAAGAGAACGGGACAACCACAAGGTATGCACAATACATTTTTTTCAATTCCATTGAAATCTGTGTAAATATATATTTTCAGGTCCTTCAAGGGGCCGAGAGGAGCCACTCTAAGCTTTTATTTCGTGTTGGTTAATTTCCCAATTGGCTGCTCATCTCAACACAGTCAAGAGGGCAAGCAGTATAAACATAAAATCTATCTTTTTAGGCAGTAGACAACTGTAAAATCAGTGATCAATGATCATGTGTGTGTTGTAGTTCGGTACAAGATTCAGTAGGGGCAAATGCAATGTATTAGGGTTATATAACTGTTTCCCCTGTATGTGTTAAAACTGGAGGCCATTGTTGTTCAGCCCGTTATATGATAGATGTTTGGTAAATATTACGTATGAACCTTACCTTAATGACTCAAACAACCCTCTATCTATATATGTATGGCTTTTTCAATTTTCTTATTTGTGTGGTAGTTGCTTATTTTTGTGTTTGTATTATCCCATGTTTTCTTCTCCACACATTCATCACCCACAAACTTTTTTAATGCTTGAGCTTCAACATGTAATGGGTGTGTATGGACACTGCGTTGTACATTCAGATGGGTATTACTACGTTTCAAACTTTCAATTAGTGATCGTGTTCTGTTTTGTAGAATCCGTCTGATGGAAATTACTACATTTCAATTAGTGATTGTGTTATGTTCTGTGGAATCCGTCTGATGGAATTGGGATTTTCTTGTGTCAGTTGATTCTATCTTGACGACATTATTGATTATTTAAGTAGTCAAAATCATACTTATCTCTTCTTTGTGCTTAGTATCTTACTGTAATAGTCTGGGAGTATTTACTGATTCATTACAGATTTACAGCCATGTGTATGAATTTCCCACATTTAATTAAAGGGCTTGAAGAGTTGTACTGTTCTTCATTGAATGAAATGTAGATTCAGATATAGTTGCAAGCTCTTTCAGTTTTACTTGTTTATTTATATGTTGTGTTTGGCTTCCTGACACACCTAATCCTATCTCACAGCCATTTGGTGATTGTGAATTTATGGTGTCCCAGTGAATGAATATTTACTGCTTGTTATTAATTGTCAGCTTGTCACGTTTGCTTCTTTATTCCATTTTGTGATGGCAGTTCCTAATATTGTGATTCTACACCTGCATTTAAATCCATTGGTTTTGGCATGGGTAATTGTTTGGTGCAATCACCGCCAATGTATTCATGTTATGTTTAATTTGAGCTTTTATCTTCTGTTCAACGTTGATGTTCTGATAGATATGGTATATCCTACCAAGTGATTGATGGGTAGAGTACTCCACGATTCAATGCAATTTCTAGTGCAAGTGCTTTTGAGAGATTTAAATTCCATGGTTGATCTAGATTTGCATAATGAATGTCTATTTAGTATTTATTTATGTTGAGGTGTTATTAGTGTGAGGGCATTGCTTCTGGAGTTACCAATGCTTTAGATTATGGGGCGTGTCTTATTTCACTTAAGTGAAATTAACCACTGATTTGTGGTTTTCTTCATTCTTATTTATCAATTGGAGTGTTTTCGTTTTGGATGTGATGTATACGTCTCGCCCAGTAAAAAGGGCTCTTTGATAGAATTCAGTGTTTAGAACATTTTTTCTTTTGCTTTTGCAAATCAAATGTCTTTGTCATCATTGTGCAGCCAGTAGTGCATCTTTTTGTGCTGATGTTGACAACTAGATACATATTTGGCTTTAATCAGTGAGCTGCTATGTTCTGTATGAATGTTATGCTCTTCCCTCCATTCATTAGTCAATGCCTATGGCTCCATTTCTGCAGAGCAAATGTAAAAGAGCTTGAGTAGAGAGGATTGGACATTGTGTTTAGCTATTTGTGGTCTAATCTAACATACATACATGGAACCTGTTGAAATGTTATAATTGTATGAAAATAAATCTAGTTCAAGTGGAATCATCTGCAACATGAAACAGCTGTGAAGGACTGGAAAACGCTGTTATATTATAGAAAGCAAGCTAGACCAAGTGCTTCTGCGGTCACTCCAGCTTTGTTTGATTGCAACTACCAAGATGATGTGCTACTCACTCCATAAAATGTCTGCTGTGGTCTTTTGTGTTTAACAGCAACTGTTTTTTAGTGATGGAGACACAGGGTTGTGTATTTAGGTCTCTAACTCTCTTCGATCAAGAGGCAACAACTTTTTTCTGCTGCTTCCCCACAATTAAATTATTTGTTTGTATATGTTCTAGTAGTTTTATTGATAGTACAAGGCTCTTTAGTATCTCTTCTGATAAATGCTGATGATGGAGGTTTATAATTTTCTTCCTTGTGAATGAATGGCGTCCTTCAGTTTTATGTTTCAGACTCCTACATATCTAATGATGAAGTTCGAATCTTTCTTTCCTTTCATTTTGTTTGTTCTGATGGTTCTTCATTGCTGAAGGATTTGATACTCTCGTGCCATTGTTCCTTTTCGATAACTTGCGTTGTCATGCATTACAATGATGAATCACAATGTTCGATTCCATGCCCCTTTTCGTTTGAGCTGATACTCGATTACACATCCCTTTTCCTTCAAAGTTATACAATTTCCTCAGTTATAGGATTTTCATGTTCTTCCCCATCTTATGAGTATGTTTGGTCTCAAGTTTTATGTTGTTGGTGAGTGTTAATGATTGAAGAAACATCTAGCTTCTGCCATATTATTTGTTTGGGCTGGCATGTTGGTGGTGATTTGTGACTGTTGTATTGTGTGGTGTATTTTCCCCACATTGGCCTCTGAATGTCTCTTGTTAGCAGTGAGCTATTGAACCTTCTTTTAAATCTTGGTATTGCATTTAGTGTTCACATGCGTAGTTTCTATCTGTTGAACATTGTTCAGCTTTCCAATCCAGCCTAATTTTTCCCAGTACTAGGAATAGCTGATAAACTTCAATGCATGTGTGGACATGACCACATGTTTGGGTAATAGATCATGAGTATAGCTGTAAGTTATAGATTCAAGGGGCTTAGATTCTGGATTGTTACTGCTGAGTATGCAGATATGCTTTCCATGAACATTGAAAGTATATTTGTTGCTTTCTTTAATTTCTTCATTTTCTATTCTCTTTAACTAAATAATAGAATTTCAAGTATTCATAAGCATCTATGTTGTGGCTTGTGAAGTTCTAGTGAAGATCACTTGGGGTGATATGAGAGCACAGTTTTCTGACTTCTGCAGGGTGTTGCTTCATTAAATATGCCACTTCAGAAGATGCTGATAGAGCCATTAGAGCCTTGCATAACAATTATACTTTACCAGGGGGGACAGCCCCTATTCAAGTCAGATATGCCGATGGTGAGCGAGAACGACTTGGTAATGTGAAATTTGTTTTGTGTTTTCTTTTTTTATTATTTTAGCATATTGAACTCTAGCAAGTTTGTTTCAATGTTTGTCTTTTGTCTGGACTAACAGGTTAGTACTGACTATTTACATATGAGCTCTTTGTCTTTTTATGGGTCTTTTCAGGTACAGTTGAATACAAGTTGTTTGTTGGGTCACTGAATAAACAAGCTTCAGTGAAGGATGTCGAAGAGGTATGCTTTGTGCGACAAGCTAAATGGACCTTTTTATTGAGGCAAATGTTTCATTTTAGATTCTTTTATTTTTCATTAGGTGTAAAACAAAGACAAGCTAAACATGTTCCCCATACTTTTTCTATCTTTCCCTCTATATCCAAAAGCTTTTAAATGAGAAAATATCACAAAAAGGGAGTAAAATGTTTTCGTGTAATGCTTTTAGTAGTAAATTTAAGTTCAATTATGACCAAATGCTTGGGAATTTTAATATCTAGAAAGTGAAAATGTGTTGTCTCAAAATTGGTCCTTTTAGTAATTTTTTAAAAAGAAGGAAAAAGATGTAGATTTTTTCCATATACCATTGCTTGTCAGTATTTCCTTCATGTAGATTTTTCTTCTTATGGTCGTGTTGAAGATGTCTACGTGTTTCCATATACCAATGCTTGTCGGTATTTCTTTCATGTAGATTTTTTCTTCTTATGGTCGTGTTGAAGATGTCTACCTCATGCGTGATGAGATGAAGCAGAGTCGGGGTATGTCATCTCACTTATCTCATCACATTCTTAATCATAAACTTCATGTTCCCTGCAATCTTGACCGTGATGTAAACAAGATCTCTTGTGGCTTGGTAAAAACTGTAAAATAGTGTTCCATCTTAATAATTGTGTGGTCTCCACTTTCTGTTAAAGATATGATGATCCACAAAAGATTTTGTTGTTGACACATAATAAGTGTAGGGTGAAAATCAGTTACTTGTCAGGTGATCATCATTATATTTCTAAATAGCTGAGCAGTCATTTCAGTTGGTTGTATGTAGTAATTTTTCCTACCTAGTCTAGATATACTTGCAATACATTCAAAATGGTAGCTCTACAATGAAAGAAAGAGGGATTGATATTATTTATACAGAGTAGATGCGTTGAGAGGTGGGGAGAAGAGACGGGGAGGAGAGGGAGAGGAAGACCCATACAAACATGGATTAGACGAATCGGGAGTGATATGCTTCTTCTTGGGTTGGATGAGAGTATGGCTTTGGAGAGAGCAAAGTGGAGGGTGGCGAATATTCGCGTAGATGATTAATCTCTTTTCTCCCTTTTCTTTCTCTTTTATCTATTATCTTCTTTATCTTTCTTATGTTCTTTATCCTTTTTATTTTATATATTTTCTTTGTATCATCCTTATCTTATCATTTTTATCTGTATCTTATCTTTATCTTATCCTTTTTTTAATCTTTCCTTATCTTTTTACCTTACCTTATCTTTTTATTATTTATCTTTCTTTTCTTTTGGCTCTGTTATCATGTATCGATTCATGTTAGCCGACACCAAAATCTTTTGGGACTAAGTGTTGGTTGTTGTTGTTGTAGACGATCATGTGATGCTAAAATTTTGTCTTTGTCTGTTCACTTTGAGCTTTCAAACTTTCTCTATTTATTTTAGTTATATTTTACTCTGCAGTAGAAGTAGTATTGTTATTTACCTTAATAACCCCTGTTTTTGCACTTCTATGGAAGGTTGTGGATTTGTCAAATACTCAAATCGGGAAGTTGCATTGGCAGCAATTAATGGTCTTAGTGGAAAGTTCACAATGCAAGTAAGTTAGCATCAGTTCTCACTACCCTCTGCTGCCATAACTGTCTGAGGCTTGTTTGTTTTAATCTTGTATTTGCTCTTGAATAAATTAATGATCTCCTTTTGCCTGCCAGGGATGTGATCAGCCTTTGACTGTTCGATTTGCTGACCCTAAGAAGCCCAGATCTGGGGAATCAAGGTTGGTTTTTCTTTTTAGCTTTATGTTGGATTGGCTTATGCTCTTTATGGCCAATTAATATGAGCATCAACAAACCTGCATAAAAAGAATACTCTCTCCATCCCAAATTACTTAGCCGTTTTATTAAAAAAATTACTCCAAAAAACTTTCATTTTAGGAATTTATTGCACCCTTTTCACTCATCTTCCAAATTTCCCGTATTAACTCTTCCTACATTAAATGATTTTGTACCTTGAAAAGCAAAAAATAATGCTAAACATAATTTCTAGTAGAAGGCTCCTTAATATGCATGGAAGGAGTATTAAATAAATGTTGGGCAGCAGCTTCTCTCTTGCACATCCACAGGAATTAAAGAGTTTTCTGATTCTTAGAATAGTTTTGTCTGGTGTATTTTTCCTTAACTTGCTCCTTATGCTTCCATAGTTCCATTGTCTGTGCATAGTTTACTTCAACATATAATTTTCTTTCATTTACAGGGATCCATCATTTGCGGGGCCTGGTCCCGTGCCTCGCTTTCAAGCGCCTGGAATTGGGTATTTTTTTCAACCAATCTTACTACTCCCTCCTTCCCATTTTACATGTCCTACTTTCCTTTTTCGGTTGTCCCAAAATAAGTGTCACATTTCCTTTTTTGGAAAGAAATATGTGATCTACAACATTTCACTTTATTATACTCAAATCTCAACCACAACTTTTACATTTTCAATCACTTTATTAATAATTGTCAAACCAAAGTATGACACATAAAATGGGACAGAGGTAGTACTTGCATTCCTTTTTACTGTTGCCGTGTTAACACTTGCTTTGACTTTTATCTTCTCATAGACCACATCCGACTCTTTCAGAGCCTGTGTATGGACAGAATGCTCCTAACTCGTGGCGCCCTATGGGTGCCATAAGTCCAGGGCCAACAACTAATGCTCCTAGCATTCATGGTATTGGAAATCAATTTTCCCCAAGACCAAATGGTATACAAGTGCCTTCCTCGCTGGTAAGGAAAGATAAAGTAATGTTTGGTGATAACTTTAAAGTATTTTTTTGTTTATGCTCCTTTATCTTTCTTTCAAGAAGCTAATAGACTACTTCTGCCCTCCCCAAAAAGTGCATGTTTCCATTTTCGAAAAAAATGGAAAAGTTCACCCTGCTAAAAAAGAGTCAGGTTTGATCATAAGACACTAATTTTTCAGTAATTCACCAATGTCATGAGCTATGATTGATATATTTAGTTAAACCAACAAATTGATTTCAACACTGTAAGCATGATTAATGATTTCTTGCAGCCTTTACCTTGCCAAATTTAAAAGTTCTATATTGGTCAATGTCACTTTTTGGATAGTGGCAGTACTTTTTTGTAGGTATCTGGTGGGGATACTAATTAACTATTAATACTTGTCAATGATGTAATTATCATGTTTTTTTCAATTTAGGGTGCCAGCAGCGACAATTCATTTCCTGTGCGTCCAGTTTCTTCTGCATCTATACCACAACAGGTATAAAGTAAATAATGATCTTAAGTAGAGTTCATAACCATGTTATTACCTAGAACCAAATATCCTATCGGCAGTAAGCATCATGTTGCTTTGACAAAATTGCTTAGGGTGGCCATAGCGGCAGTGGGGATAAATCATATCCAGGGCTTACCGCATCTTCATCTTCCTCCTCTATATCAGAAAAGGTAACCAAGACTTCTTAAACTTGTGTCGCCAGTCTCCATTTCCATTCCATAGATCTATTTCTTTATATAATATAGTACTACAAATAAATTCATCTTTGAATTTTATTTAGGGTTCAAACCAGCCTTTGGTGCAAAACATTTCAGTTGGCCAGCAAAATTCTCCATCTCAGAAGCCTCTTCCGTCACCTCAAAACTTGCCATCTTCACTGCAACCACAAAATCCAGCTATGTTGCAGGGCTATGGCTACACGGATCCGCGGATACATGGATACGGGTATGGTGATACCACATTCTTATTCAGGCTTAGGCTTTATTTTGGACTTTTAAGAGTATGTTTGGACTGGAAAATGCTTGGGAAACGAAAAATATGTTTTATGAAGTCATTGTGTATTGCTTAGGTTTGGCTTAAAAACGAAATGTTTAATTCTTAAAAAAAAACTAAAAAAAAATCTTTTTATTTCATTTCCCAAGTATTTTCTGGATTATGAATGGACCCTTGGGGTATTTGAGACATCAATCATGAAAGTAATGTTTCATCTCATGGTACCTTGGATTCAACACCCATCTCTCAAACACAGTTCTCAATGGATTTTTTCAGGCAGCCTCAAGTACCAATAATGCCCCTGTCCACCAGTCAAACACCGGTTAGTCAGCAAAATGTGACATCTCAGAATGTGACATCTGGCCTTGCAAACAACCAACAACGGCCAACTCAACAGACCTTTCAACATCTTCACCAATCATCACCATCTCAGTTAGCCCAGATGATGTCACAACAAACACAAACATTACAGGCAAGCTTCCATTCATCACAACAGGCCTTCTCTCAGCTTCAACACCAACAAAGGCAGATGATGCAACCACCGCCTAACCAAAACTTAACAACTCCAACAGCTGCCCCTCAGCAGCAGCAGTCTTCTTGGACCGGGCCCACAATGCAGCAATCACCTTCAGTCACTTCCTTTCAGCCTCCTCCTAACCAGGCCATGGCTGCTTTAAAGTGTGACTGGACAGAACACACTGCACCTGATGGATACAAATACTACCACAACAGTGTCACTGGTGAAAGCAAAGTAAACATCCAATCATAAATAATCTTCTAGTTATGATGCTTTAGGGGGTCCCATTTGGGAAGAGTTGCTTGTCTGAAATGGTTGAATTTGCTATATTTTTTACGGAAAGCTTTTGGTATCATCCATTTCAGCCAAATAAGTAAAAGCTGCTTATTCTACTTGTTTTGCTTTTATTTTTGTAAGTAGAATAAGTCAGAGCTGGCCTCCAAATATATTGTTGCTCTTTTTATTATCTGAGTATATTTTTATTAAATGTTTAGTGGGAAAAGCCAGATGAGCTGACTTTGTTTGAGCAACAACAACAAAAACAACAAGAACAAACAAAGCCTTCTCCAACCATCCAGCAACCTCAAATGCATCCTTATCCTCAACAAGGCATATCTTCACAGCAAGGTTTTCAAATGCAAGGGCAGTATCAAAGTCCAATTCAGATCCAATTCCGCCCCCCACAACATATGCAACAACAAACATCACAAGTTTCATCGGTTAGATTCTGTTTCATGTGACAATTTTTAAAATTAAAATTATCTTGTTTTTTCAATTCAATCTATAGTTTGTTGTTATTTTCTATTTGCTGTCAGTATCATCAGGTTCAGGGAAATCCGGGAATGACTGTTCAACGAAGTAATCAGGTATCACAATAATTTTAGTGTTTTCTGGATATATCATATATGCATGTGCATAAAGTTACGTTATAATGGGCTATACAATAAAATACTCCCTCTGTTCCTATTTCTCTGTCCACTTTGTCCTGACACGCCTGTTAAGAAAGTTACCACTTATCATCATCATCATTACCCCAAAGTGCCGCAAAGGCTCCCACCTACGGTGGGGTAGGGGGGTCGGATGTACGCAGTCTTACCCCTATATTAAAGCATAGAGAGATTGTTTCCGGATGACCCATAGTGAAAAGTTACCTCTTATCAAGAGTTTTTAAATCAATCACAACTTATATCTTGCTGCCCAGTTTACTGTGTCATGTATGAACTCACTACATTTATTACATGTTTTCTATGTGTTTCATATTTAATTTTAAAGGGTAAACTAGGAAAGTTGTAATTGATGCTCCATGGGTTTCGGAGATGGAAAATAATAAGGATAAACAGAACCTATAAAGTAAACTCTTAAATAGGAATGCAGGGACTCTTAAATCACTGTTTTTTGCCTTTTTGGTTAGGATAAGATTTCAAAGATTATAGATGTCTGTTTGTGATTGTGATTCCTGAAAGGTAGGTATTGTTTGTGTGAAATATAAGATTGTATTCATTATACTTCCTATGAAATCCTATACAAGAAGCTATATTTATAGCTATATTTAGAGTGCTAGGGTTTCCTATACAAGATATACAAAATGGGCTAAGCCCAATACTACTAGGGTTTCCACACTCCCCCTCAAGCTGGAGCATATAAATCATATGTACCAAGCTTGTTACAAATATATTCCACTCTAGGACCTCTAAGAGACTTAGTTAAAATATCTGCAAGTTGTTCAGTTGTGTTCACATATTTTGTGATGATATGTCCACTGGTGATCTTCTCTCGGATAAAATGACAATCAACTTCAATATGTTTTGTCCTCTCATGATATACCGGATTTGATGCGATGTGCATTGCGGCTTGATTATCACACATGAGTTGAGCCGGTTTTGTGTTTCCATATTTTAACTCTTGGAGGAGATGGTTCAACCATAAGATTTCACAGGTAGCAAGGGCCATTGCACGATATTCTGCTTCAGCACTAGATCTGGCAACCACATCCTGTTTCTTACTTTTCCATGAAATTAAGTTTCCACCAATCAAGATGCAATATCCCGAAGTGGAACGTCTATCCATCGGACATCCGGCCCAGTCTGCATCACAGTATCCCACAATATCACGGTGGCCTCGATCTTCAAACAACAATCCTTGCCCTGGAGTTTTCTTGATGTATCTCAAAACTCGAATAGCTGCATCCCAATGTCCAGTACATGGCTTATCAAGAAACTGGCTAAGAACACTTACCGCAAATGAAATATCTGGTCTCGTGATGGTAAGATAATTCAATTTTCCGATGAGTCTTCTATATTTTTCCTTGTTGGGCAAAAGATCTCCCTGTTCTGATAAGAGTTTAACGTTCGGATCCATTGGTGTATCCACTGGCCTGCAATCTAGCAAACCTGTTTCCTCAAGAATATCCAAGGCATACTTTCTTTGTGAGAGAGCAATTCCATCTTGAGACTGTGCAACCTCAATGCCAAGGAAGTATCTCAACTTTCCCAAGTCTTTTGTTTGAAATTTGCTAAACAGATGTTGCTTGAGGAGCGCAATTCCTTGATCATCACTACCTGTAATGACAATGTCATCAACATACACAACAAGATAAATACATTTGTTGCCAGCAGAATGTCTGTAGAATATAGAATGATCAACATCACTGCGAATCATGCCAAAGCTGCAAACAACGGCACTGAACCTCCCAAACCATGCACGTGGAGATTGCTTCAAGCCATATAATGAACGACGTAATCTGCACACCATACCAGACTCCCCCTGAGCAACAAATCCAGGTGGTTGCTCCATATAAACTTCCTCGTGCAGATCTCCGTGAAGGAATGCGTTTTTAATATCCAATTGGAACAATGGCCAGCGGCTCATTGCTGCCATGGATAAAACCAAACGAACTGATGCAATCTTCGCTACAGGAGAAAAAGTGTCAGTGTAATCCAAGCCATATATCTGAGTATACCCTTTCGCCACAAGGCGTGCTTTAAAACGATCAATCTCCCCATCAGGCCCAACTTTAACCGTGTAAATCCACCGACATCCCACCACTGATTTGCCAGTGGGAAGGGGGACTAAGTCCCATGTCCCACTAATATGGAGAGCCTCCATCTCAGCCAACATGGCTTTACGCCACTCCGGGTGTGCCAGTGCCTCATGTGTGGTTTTAGGAATGCATATATGAGATAGGTGGGAAATAAAGGCATAGTAAGGCGTAGAGAGGCGGTGATAACTCAAAAAGTTATATATGGGATGTGGATTCAATGTGGAACGCGTACCTTTTCGGAGAGCAATTGGCAAATTATCCTGAGTGGTGTCAAGTGCTGGAGTAGGTGATGGTGGTGATGCAGGATCCGTCATAGGGGAATCAACAGGCGTGGCCACGATGGGCTCAATGGGAGGAGGTCGAGGACGTCGATGGTATACCTGTAATGGCCGATCTGACATAGGAGGGCAGTTTGGGTGCTCATCAGATGGGGGGTTAATGGGAGGCTCCTGATGGATGGGCCGAAGATATGAGGTGAAGTCCAAACATGATGGGGTATTAACTGAAGATAATGGATAATAAAAGGACGACTCAATGAAAGTGACATCGGCTGAAATAAAATGTTTCTTAAGTAATGGAGAATAACAACGATACCCCTTTTGGAGTCGCGAATATCCAAGAAAGATACATTTTATTGACCTAGCCGCCATTTTAGCTAATCCTGGTGTCGTATCATGGACAAAACACACGCACCCAAACACATGAGGTGGTAATGGAAATAAATCACGAGCAGGAAACAAAAGAGAATAAGGAATTTCATTATTAAGAACTGAGGAAGGCATTCTATTTATTAAATGACACGCAGTGAGCACGGCATCTGCCCAATACTGAGGTGGTGTATGGGAATGTAATAATAGGGTACGAGCAGTATCAACCAAGTGCCGGTTCTTGCGTTCAGCAACCCCATTTTGTTGAGGCGTGTGAACACAAGAAGATTGGTGAAGCATACCCCGTGATGTCATGAATTGATTAAAGGATGCCCCAAAAAATTCTGTAGCATTGTCACTGCGTAAAATTTTGATAGAATGACCAAACTGAGTTTGAATTTCAGCACAAAAAGTTTGAAAAATATGAAACAATTCAAAACGCTCTTTCATTAAAAACAACCATGTGTAACGGGAAAAATCATCCACAAAAATAACAAAATAACGGAAACCTAAAGTAGAAGTGACTCGATACGGACCCCATACATCTGTATGAACTAAATCAAACGGTGATGTAGCCCTGTTATTGACTCGCCTTGGAAAGGATTTACGAGGTTGTTTTCCAAGGTGACATGACTCACAATCTAAAGATTGGAGAAACCTGGAACCATACGTTGAAACTTTGAGAGACTAGGATGACCCAGCCGATTATGTAAGGTAATAGCAGGTTCAACTGAAACACAAGTGATTGGATCAAGAAGATGGAGGTGATATAGACCTTGAGATTCATGGCCGACGCCAATTTTCCCTGTACAACGGTCCTGCACAATCACAGAATCAGCAGAAAATGTTACGGAACAATTAAGAGCACGTGTAATTTTACTGACAGAGACAAGGTTAAAAGGGGTGTTTGGGACATATAAGACTGAGTCTAATGGTAAGGATGAAAGTGGAAGCGCTTGCCCAATACCCGAAGCCGAAGTTTGAAGGCCATTAGCAAGAGTAATCATAGGAAGATGTCGGTGCTTGGTAATATGGGATAAAAGATTGGGATTACCAGAAATATGGTCTGAGGCACCAGAGTCAATTATCCATGAGCCTGCTGTGTTTGAAACGCAAGCGGTAGACATCCCCGTTGTAGATAATGGCATATTAGTCAACTTAAATTGCTGATATGCTGCATATTCTTCTGGAGACAGAACAATGGGAGATGGTGGGATCTGAGCAACGGTGACTGGGGTAGGAGGTCTCCCATGTAATTTCCAACACCTGTCTTTAGTATGACCAATTTTATGACAAAAATCACATTTAGGACGGTTCCGTCTTGAGAATCCGGTGTTGTTTCCTCCGTCAGAATTCATAAAAGACATTTTTTTTTCTTTTTTTTTTCTTTTTTTTTTTGTCTTTTTTTTTGTTTTTTTTTTGTTTTTTTTTAAAGAGAAGCAAAAAATAAAATATTTAAAGTAGTGCAACTGCAATTAAATTGAAGTGAAGCAGCCGTAAGGTTTCCCAGGCAGCAGGTTGAAGGCAGCAGGTTGAAGCACTGTAGCTACACAAGGATGAAGAAAACAGACCTCTATCTTCTTTGGGAGGTGCGGACGACGGCGCAGGGCGGCTGCGGCGAGCGTACGACACAGGGAGACGGCGGTCAACGGCGGCGGCGCGGTCGGCGGCGGCGGCGCGCGTGGAAGCGGCGGCGGACCGGACTGACTGGTCTAGGTCGTCAGGGACCTAGGTATCTGAAAAAACCCGTCGGTGTCGCTCGCAGATGACTAAGACGGAGCAGATCTGCAAAGATGTGTACCTGCAGGTGCGGACTTTCAGCGACCGACGGCGGCGCGTGGGTGAGGCAGCGGCAGTGAAACTTCCGGCGGTAAGTCGCTATGTAGAGTTGAGCACGATGGTAGGCTTGTATCACTACCAAAAGCACTCAAGTGAGTTGCGACCACTATTCACGCCGGAAATTATGGCCTGAACTTCTGTCCGGATTCGGAGCGGCAGTTTATAAGGCTAACTAGCTAACTATATTTGCCGTATAGGCTCTGATACCATGTGAAATATAAGATTGTATTCATTATACTTCCTATGAAATCCTATACAAGAAGCTATATTTATAGCTATATTTAGAGTGCTAGGGTTTCCTATACAAGATATACAAAATGGGCTAAGCCCAATACTACTAGGGTTTCCACAGTTTGACTCTCGTTGATCTTAAATTCTTAATGACGTTGGAATTTGGGAATTGCAGGAACATTCTTTTTCACAACATGTAGCTGGGGGTTCAGTAATTGATCCGTCGCGTAACCAACAGGTTGGTGTGTTTTATGTTTCATCTATGTTAGATACGGAGTATGATGTTTTCCCTTTCCCCTATAAAGTAAAGATATTTAAGTAAATGAAAAAGGGGTAAAAGTAAGGTAAGTTTGTCACTGTTTTCTTATTTTCATACCTAAACTAGAAAGTATAAATCATTTTGGGACAATCAAGGTATGAAAATTTGCAAATCGAATTGGGACAGAGGGAGTATCATTTAGATGTCTGGAATGTGGAAATCTCAAGGAAAGTTTAAAATGCTAAGATTTTTTTAGTAACTTGGGATTTTGCAGCAGAAAAAATGAAAGATATCAAATCTCAAAACTATTTAAAATTTGACATATATTTGATTCTGTGGTCTTTAAATGATAGTAATATATGGATCAAAGGAGTGAAAAAATATATGAAATTGTTTTGTTGAGCTTGACCCTTTATAAAGTTTTTACATAGCCAACACTGTTACACTCCCAAATTTCTCCTCTAGTTTTTCTCATTTTTTAAAGCTTTTTTCGGGGTTCCAAATGGATCCTAAGCTTATGACGTTTCTCGCTGATTTGCAGGGGCATCATGCTGGTCAAGAATGGATGCCGAAGAGTAAGCACTTAGATTTTTAATACAAAATAAAGAGCCTCATATTTTTAGTCAAGATTCAATGGCCAGCCAAGCTGTATGGCGGAACACATTTATAGATTTTGCATTCTATAGATTTTACTTGCCCCTGTTCTATTCTATTCTATTGAAGCATCTTTTTCATCTTCAGGAACATGAATCCAATGCTGCCGGATTGACAAACCATGCCCAATAGACCTCTGGCACAATGCTCAAGCATGGCCTGCGCTTAGTGGGTAGGACTTGGGAGGTTCAAGTAGTTTTGAGATTGAGATAGTCAATTTGACATGTGAAATGTAATGTTACAAAAGCAGTGTTGTCTATTTCTTCCTTTTTTTTTCTTTCTAAATTAGTTAATGGCATGGGGTGCTAGATCATTGTAGGAATACCGAATACCCCAATAAGATAGCTCTGGATCAATGAGGCCTTTGGGCTGTGGCAGTGTTGTCTCTGTTTGAGTGTAATTTTGTTTACATTTATTAGTATCATATATGGCATATCCGAATGTAGAGCCAACCTTAATTATCACAATAAGCTTAATCGCTTGGCATTCTTTTACTATTTGATGTCGTTTAATTAGTTCACCATATTCCATTAGAACAAGCCGATGATAACTGGACTTGGTCCTGGTTCCAGTCATTGGCAGGAGAAGCCCGGGTCTGATCCGTTTAAATACGGGTATGGGTCAGTTCTAGACTTCTGGGTACCTAGGCGGTCTGGTCTCGGTCCAAACCTAGTCACTTTTTTTTTCGCTTTTCGTCCGTTTCCAACTTCCAAGGCAAAAAAAGGGAAAAGAGTCAAATAAGTCCATGTACTAATAAAAAAAGGTCAAATAAGCCCTTATTTAGGAGGTTCTGTCCGGCCGTCGCCATTTGGGGTGGTTTCCGATGGAATTTTTTGATGAATTTTTTTGAGCATCTTATTCATTGAGTCTAGTTTACTCATACCAAAATTTAGCTAAAAATTCAATTGGGAAGACATTCAAATGAATTCTTGAAGATAACTGCGGTTTTAACTGCTCTGTTATCTTCAAGAATTCATTTAAATGCCTTACTGATTGAATTTTTAGCCGAAATTTGTTATGCGTAAACTAGACTGAATGAATAAGATGCTAAAAAAATTTCATCAAAAAATTCCACCGGAAACCACCCCAAATGGCGACGATCGGACAAAATCTCCTAAATAAGGGTTTATTTGATCTTTTTTGGTTAGTACATGGGCTTATTTGCCTCTTTTCCCCAAAAAAAATGGCTGGTTTGAGACTGAAAATGCCTGGTTCAGTACCCAAATAGGTGAACTTTTGACCGGGTACCATTCTTGGGCGGACAAGGGCGGTCGGCGGTCCCAGGCCCCAAACCAGAATTCCCGACCTGATTTGCTCCAGAACAGTGCCTGACCTGATTCTGGACCGGGCCGTTCTGTTGGACTGGGTCCACCCCTATTTGGACCTATTTTTAATAAATATGTTGAACTCTTTTTAAATTTTAATCAATCGAGTGTTTTGATGATGTCACCATTTTTTTAATTGGGTTTGGGTTAAGCTGTTAAGGTAGACGTGGTCTTGGACTCGTATGTGGACTTGAACGGCTGGCTCTTGTCATGAAAAAGGGAGAACCGAAACCATAGTGGGTCTCGGTCGATTTTTATCCGGTTTTGGTTTCTTATTCGATGACGACGACGACGACGACGACGACGATCATAATAATAATAATAATAATAATAATAATAATAATAATAATAATAATAACAACAACTAATCAGAATATATAGGTCGCTTCAGTGTTTCGCTCCGGTTTCAAACTGGAAAATTGGTTTGGTCTCTGAACCTGTCCAGTCTTGCCCGGTTGCAGAGCAAAGTCTGGATCTCTCCTTATAGAAAAGTCAGAATCTTAACCTGAATTGTGGTGGGCAAAGGGGTATGAAACAAAATTTTGTCCACAGTTGATGCAATAAGTTTATTCCACTAGATAAGACCTTCACACTGATACATCCATGCATGCATACAACAAACTAGTTTCTAGTCAACAATGTACTCTTAGTAATAGTTAACAACTCTACAGTTCCTACGTATCTCACCACCTCCTCCTTGGGCCGGTGCCAGCCTTCCCATCTTCACCATTGAGCTCTTAAAGTTCTCAAAGAACAAATTCTGATCATCTATGTATGACTCAACTATGCCACGTGTTTCATCGTCGCTGTTGACCAGCACCTGGTCCGATGTCAGCAAGCCTGTACCTGAAAGCAGGTTAACATAGTACTGGTTGTCAAACGTTGCCGGAGTCATGGCATCGAGATCAGCCAATGTGGCGTTGACGTCTTGCGCTGAGCATAGCTGTTGAAGTGACTGAAGAAACTCAACATTGACATCAGGTGTGCCACCACCAGTGTTGAACCTGGAGTTGAATGTGAAACACCTCGCCTTCCCTAGTGTATGTGCCCCTGCTCCATCATAGATGAATATATGTAAGCATAACCTTATTGTGCATAAAATGCAAATCATTCTCATTTTTGTTCCTTGGCTCATTTTATGAGAATGCACTCGGGTAGAAAAAGTGATGGAAAAGTGGATAAAAATTGCAAGAAATCTATAACTGGGCACCTAAACTAGAAGGACATGGCAAGTTCAACTTTAGTATATGATCTTTTTTTGGAAGCTGTTGAAAGATATGAAGATAAGAAAAGTGTGGGTGGGTCATTACCAGATAAAGTAACCATGTCTAGTAGGGAGAGGCCAAGGTTTTGGAACTTGGACACTAAGGTTGGAACATCAGAATTGGGTCCAGGAATGTTGTTGTTAGCTCCTGCTTGGCTGGCACTAATGCTGTCTTTCCTTCCCATCTCCACTTCCCAAGCTGGACCGCCCGCCTGATGATCAACATTTTTAATTAGTGTCACCCCAACATTGTTCACACTCATCATGACAGCAAATACTCATGGTTCAGCATTTAATAATCAATGCAAATGACGCATTTATGAAAAAAAAAAATGGAAAAGAATATATTTTATATATTTTACCAAAAGGACAGCATCACGGGCAGAAATTGCAAGAAGATCAGCACAAGAAACTGTTTGAGGACAAACAGACTCAAGATCAGTCTTTATTGAATCTATCAACTCAAACCCCCTCAAAGAGTTCAAGTTCGGTCCCGCAGTTTTCTCTCCGACCATGTTCGGCGTGTCGTCTAGCAACACCGATGCATCACACCCCTGCGTAATCAAGAACAATGTGTCAATGGAAGTTTCATTGGATAATGTATGTGACCGTCCCGTTTACTAATATTTTTTAGATTACCCTCATTAAGTAGCATTTGACTTGCTTATTTGGTTGAAATAGATTTTATCCAATGTTTTCCCTTAACTTAGCAAGTTCAACCATTCCATCCTTATAACACTTACCAAACAAGTATGTTCACATTATGTTTAGTGTACTCAAAACAATATTCTAAACAGTATAATGCATGGAAATTAAAGTGGGAAACATGGAGAAACTTGAAATGAAAACCCCATATTTTAATTGAAAAGAAAGCGTTTGTACAGTTTCTAAATAGTTTCTGTAGAGTTTTCTTACCGAAAATGCACTCCACATGCTTCATAGGGTTTAATATATTTTGAGAATAAAAGGTCTAGAAAAATACATGCGTTTCTAATTTACAACTAACAAATAGAAATGAATTTGTAAAATGTGTATCCCCTTGTGTAATCCCGGGCCAAACAAGCACCAAGGAAGTTGCAAAATGTGTTTAAGAAATTAAAACAAAAGGAAAGATGGGCATGCATTGACAAAGCAGTCATGGAAATGAAGACGGAGCAAAGAGGCAGCCATTCTTGGGTCGTCGTAAACCGCCCTCTCGACCCAAGAGTACACGATGGCCTCTGCCTCCGGGCAGCTGTCCCGGTACAAACCGAAGCTCAACATGAATGTGGCACTGCCATCAAAGCAAGTCTCATTTAGTGTGTTTGGAGTTGGCTTCACTGCCCAAACATTCATTATCATTAACCACAAGATATGAAAGTAAATCCCCATCTTTTTTCTTCTTTCTTTTCTTGACTTGTTGATATGTATGGCTTAAAATGTGAAGCCTTCTAGGAGTGAAGCTGGTTCTTATATAGATAGACAGACATGTGTTGTTGCTAAGATTCAGTCAAGCTCTGATCAATAATGACTTAACATTGCATACAAAGCCTATGTCATAGACTCATGGGATAAGACAAGGTCTTGAAAAGTCAAACAGATGACCAGGGAAATAAGAGTCCTTGTGTACAGGCTTTTTGGGGACCAGATGGATGGAGGGGAGCACCAAACACTTTCCAGTTCATAGGATCAACTGTTCTAATTATGATCAATTCCTAATGTAGACATTTTTTAACAGTGCGATTCCAGTCCTAGAATTAAAAGCACATGAGCACATTCACTCCTACCGTTAATCATATTGATGTCCTCAAAACATATATTCAGTGTACATTTAAATATGTTTTTTCCTTGATTTTTTTTTTTTTGCCAAAAACAACTTAACTAGCATTTATCAAATCATGATGGTACATGGGCAATTTTGTATGCAGAACACCTGACATGAGAGAAGGAAATGCTAGCCGAGATGCCCTTGAATATTATTATTGAATTAAAAGAATTCTCAAAGTTATACCGTGGGTCACCATTTTTGGCAAAATCCTTAATTAAGGAATCAATTGTGAAATAAAAGCTCTATTCTAAAAAACTTGTCTTTTTTCCTACCACCTAAAGAAACTTTTTTATTCGCAAGGAGCAATCTATTTAGAAATTTATTATTATTATTATCATTATTATTGTTGTTGTTGTTGTTACTACTACTAGTATTGTTGTTATTACAAAGTACATTTTAGAAGCCATACCAAATTTTTGTGTTATAGGAATGGAGCTCGTGGTCCTAAGTAGGGGTTTTCAATACTCGGTGTGGTTATCCAAAATAGATACCCTAACGGCCGGTTATGGCTGGACTCGGGCCGGTTCGGGCCCGGTTCGGGCCTGGGCCCGGCCGGGCCTCGGGCCAGAAAACTAGGGCCCGGGCCCGAACCGCCGGTGGGCGGTTCCGGTTCCGGTTCCGGGCCAAACCGGGCCGGGCCGGGCCGGGCCGAACCGGCCCACTTAATTTTTTTTTTTTTTTGGTCTCCTATTTAATCCCCTACCCCTCCCCCTCAACCCCAAACCATCCCAAACCACCTCAAATGGCTCAAAATACCTAATCCAACCTAAAACTTAAAAAAATTTCAAAAAAAAAAAAAAAAATTAAAATCCGGCCCGGACCGGGCCCGAACCGGCCGGGCCGGTTCACCAAAACCTGGGCCCGGGCCCGAACCGCCCAGCAGCCGGGCCGGGCCGAACCGAACCGGTGGACCCACCGGGCCCCGGGCCGGGCCGGGCCTAACAGTAACCGGGCCGGGCCGGTTCCGGGCCGGGCCGCCCGGCCCGAGTCCAGCACTACGGCCGGTTATGCAATTTTATGCATTACCAAATTAAAGTAGGGGTTTTCAATACTCGGTGTGGTCTGTATAAGTCTGATGTAGACTGATCTGAACTAGTCAGGTAGATGTCTGGTCTATGTGTATTTTACAACTACTAAAATCTGGTCGGGTCTATTGTGGAGCTTAAATAAATACAAGTGAAACATTTTTACCATTACCGGTTCTACTCGACCTATTGTCTTTAGTGGGTTAACAATTGATCAATCCAAAACTAGAACCAAACCATGGGCGGCCAATCCCAACTTTAGTTTGGTTCCCAGTCCCCCACCCTCCTACCTCCGGGGACCAACATTTCCAGGTAAGGTCCGGTTCTGGTCCTGTTTTAATCCTTGACAACTTTGTCAAGGTCACAGAACATTTCCCTGGTCCACGATTTTTTTTTGTCACTGACAAAATCCCTGAAAATTTTTGTCACGGATGAAACCCCTAAACAAAATCCGTGACAAACTACCGCTGGTACACCAAAAAAAATTCCAACGGGCTGTTTTCGTCGCCGGAATTTTGTCACTGATGTCAGTCCATGACAAAATTTGAAATCCGCCAGTACTATACCATGGTTATGTCAGCTTGGGCTAGGCTTTACCAATTCTGATCTGGTCCAATTGTCCAAAGCATTCTGGTTTCAGTGTGGCCACAAACTTCCAGAAACCAGAATCTAGACTGTTATGCAGAATATCACCCCATGACATCTCAAATGTTAGCCCGGGCCCGGAACCAATCCTAGCATGTGAAGTGTTATGAATGTTTCAAACTATAACAACTATTCACCTAACCCCATGTGCTTCACAAACAGACACAGTTTGTTAGAGTGACCTATTACTTTTGCAGTTGCTGATTTTTCTTCACTTGAAGACCAAGCAATACTTGCAATATTTCCATCTCCACATGATTTTACCTCGTATGAATCACATAATATTACACAGAACAAAAAATATAACATTTATTGCCATCTCTGAAGGCCCAGAACTCACAACGTTAGCTGTTTAATAGCGTCTCCAGACACAAAACCGTAAAGCCAAACAAATCATGAACTCATTACACTTTCTTCTGCAAAAACAATTTAACTCATAACTTACTGGCTAATTAGTTCATAAAGAAAGGGAACATGAAGGATATAAAAGAAAAACGAAAGGGGTTCATCATTCTAGGGGATCCACACTGGCATCTGTATCAACAAAGTTGTGGTAGTGAGTCTCATATGCATAATCACTATCGAGGTTCTCCATCGTTTTGCCGAACTTGAAATGTTTGGTTCCCATGGTGGTGAATGGCAGAAGACCAAAAGCTCGTGCAGTCTTTATTTCCCTAGCAACTTTCCTTTGGGCTGTGGCACTTATTCCCGTCTATATATATAATAATCAATAACACAACAAAGAGGGTTGAGAGGTTATCAGATGATGGACTTCTCATTGATAACACTCACTTCGATATAAATAAATCTGACTAAAAACTTAATGACTTTTCATTTGTTTACCTTGCTCCTCTTGATTATAATTCCAGCATCTGTGATGAAATTGGCAAGAAAACCGACGTTCTGAACATAATTAAGAGGGTTAATAGTTTTGGCACTTTCATAGTGAAAGAGAACTTATCCAGTGTTATAAAGCCAAATTTATCAATATGTATAATTAATTATGAGCAGGATAAAAGCTAACTTATCCAGTGTTATAAAACCATTTTTATCAATCTGTATAATTTATTATTAGCAGGATAAAAGCTCAATTTTATCATAAGGTGACAAAACACTGACAACAGCTTGAAGATGGAATAAAATCAAAATAAGAGATTGAAACATGCGAGATACTACCAGACTAGAAAACATAAAAGGCAAACTAAAACAAAGCAGAACTAACACTCACTCTGAAATCAGCTTTCTCCAAGACTTCTCGTGTTGTTGTTTGAAACGATGGCCTTTTCCATGACTTTTGTACTCCTGGTTTTCTAAGATCAAGATCCTGAATTGAGCAATGAAAAAAGATGTCATGAATGTGACCAACGAAGAATTACTGTCCATTGAAATGACATAACCTATTGCAAATTCTACACAGAAAATGTAACATCAATATGCCATGTGCTACCTTGATATCGTAAGTACTTCCAGGGAAAAAAGTGATGTCCTTTCGGAAGGAATAATCATCTTTCTCAACTTCATCAGGATCAAACTCAAAATACGCAGCGGCCTGCTTCAACTTACTTTCCATTCCATCACACAATGTGTTAATGCCTTCATCCAGACCGTCAAATGCTGAACTATTTCCAGAATTGAAATGGGATCCCTGGAAAGATCTTTCAGCCCTATCAAGTTTTTGGTAAAATGCTTTATGTTCAGGTGTTTTCCCAGTAGTGTCACCAAAAGGTCGTTGCTCAGAGTAATTTCCAAACTCTGATGAGTTTTGATTAAACCTTTTACTATCTGGACCAAGAAGAAAAAGAAAAATATAAAGAATACTGATAGAAAAATGAGATTATAAATAAAGACCTAAAAATAGTACAAACCAAATCCTGTATTCGTGGAATCGTCAAATGGCAGTTGCTCAGAGTAATTGGAAGATCTAAATGGGCTTTGATTAAGCTTGGCATTACCTGTACAAAAAATGAAGCACATTTATAATCATTATAAAGGAGCATGCGATTAATCAAGACCTCAACAAAAAAGGAACATAAATACAAACCATATCCAATATTAGAAGAATTATGATCTATCGGAACCCTATCACGGATTCACGGTTATGGTAAAAGGGTTTATCTATGAAGCACAGAAACAATCGGTAATTAGCACATTTTCATTTCGGTCTTTAGAAACTCTCCAAACACTTGTTTTTCTATTAGAAGATGATATTTCCTTTTTCATGTTCCCCCATGTTTCTCACGTTTCCATGCAACATATAGGGATTTATGGCTTGGTGCTTTCCCGGTCCCACAAGCCTTTCTCTGAGTAAGTGGGGGGCTCTAATGGGCTTTGATTATGATTTTTATTATCAGTTCCAAGAAACATGAAATTCATGAAGACCTCAACAAAATATAACCAAAACAGTATAAGAAGTCATTACAAACCATATCCCATATTTGAAGGTGTGTTGTCTCTCTGAGCCCAACTAAAGTGTTGGTAAAAGGGTCCAAAAGTTGGTGAATTCCTAGAAGTGTCACCAAAAGGTCGTTGCTCAGAGTGATCAGCAGACTCAAATGAGCTTTGATTCAGGTTGTTATTATCTGTAACAGGAAACAAGATATATTTATCACCCCGAATATAGAAACATGAGGTTGTTATAGTATAGACCTCAACTAAAATTCAGTACAAACCAAATGCCGGATTCGTAGAAAAGGTCCTGATTACTTGAGGACTACACAGCTTACGAGAAACCCCGGTATCGACATATAACAAAATGCCCTGAATAAATCTCATCCTGCAATTCACCATGTGCCAAAATAGATGAATTCATTGTTATCTTATTCTCAACATGCTCAAAATGCATACAAAGCCTCTGGGTAGAAGCCGTAGAACTGTAGAAATTATTATAAATTCGGATTTTAACAGAATCTACAGATTCTATCATATTAAAACAGATTTTACAGAATCTATCAAATTCTACCATAGACTTGTGTGATTTTAATGGATTATGATAAATTTTTTAGTTGTCCTCAAATATAACTTTATGATCAACAAAATAATAAATATTTAATCACTCAAATGAAGTCATTAACCAAATAACAAAATCTATGGATAGATATGTCAGCAATTTATCTAGGAACAATGTTTTATGACATCCCAATCGGGCAGATTGCACACACTTAGGGGGCGTTTGGTTCTTTGCACATTAAAACTTTACACGCAAAATGATTACATGTAAAGTGTAGGGTGTGATTAGTTTGCATGTAAAATAGAAATATATCATTTGGTTATGTGTGCAATCTGTTTTTAAATTGCACACAAACTATTTGCATTGTTTGTTTGGGAATAACATCACACGTAAAACATACATAGTACCAAACGTGTTAAGAGAACGACGTGCAATCTGCTCTTACTCTTTAATCCACTTACTCAAATAAAGTCGGAACATAATTTGATAATCTCTTTCAAAAATAAATTCCACAAATTACACAAAACATCTCAAATAAACATGCCAATTAACTAAAAACAGAAGCACAAACGTACCTCTTGCAATACGGAGAGCAGGGCAACGCAATCAAGGAGATATTATGAGATATGGTTTACGATTTTGTGTGTTTATATAGGAGATGAAATTGGTTTATTGCCGTCAAAGTTTTTTTTGTTTTTGCTGCCACTCTCATAATTTCTAGCGTAGGTATAAATCGTAGAAGTTTACTCCGTATTAAATCGTTAAATATGATAATACTCGGTATTAATTAATGAATGTAAACTAGTTTACTATCCTCCCCCACGTAAACTATTTTACACGGTACAGTGTAAAATGTTTTAAAAAAAAGTGACCTACAGTTTATATCAAATAATTAAAACAAACGGTGTAAAATAATTACTCCCCTCCACTTTACACGCAAAGTGTTTACTTTACATAGTAACAAACGAGCCCTTAATGCGGGGTGTCTTAGGAAATCTATAAACAGTTGGCCTACAACAACTACATGATAACAAAGGCTTGAGTTGTTAAGCCAATGCCCAATAGTACATAATTAGTTAATTACGTATATGTGGTGCACTATAAACATGGGCGGAGCTAGGGGAGGGCCATCCCTGGCCCTGGCCCAGCCCAAATTTTAAAAATGCTTGTATTTTTAGTGTAAAAAATTCTGTGTAAAAAAATTTTCAAAAATATTCTTTGTACCGGCCCAGTACGGACCAGTGCCCTACCTCCGCCCCTGACTATAAAACACTACTCATATGAAAAAGGAGTTGGTAAAGCAGATAGATTTTCGCTAACTAAATTTAGAAAGACAACCAGAAAATTTTCAATACGTGATTCAAACATAAAACTAGAAATTATTGTATTGCTTCATTAATTCGAAATTATTTTGTAAGCTTAGAAGCAATACTCGTACCTGCTGAGGCGAGAGAGATTCAGAGAGAAACAGAGATGAAGGAAAGGTGTGCAATATTTATTTCATATATGTGGTTTGACAATTCCAGTTAAGCCAGTTCAAATACATTAAAGTAGAAAATTAATAAAATCTGCGGAATGTTTGAGGATGCTGGAATTGAATAAAAAACAGAGCAACAGCATTGATTAATCGCTAGTTACCTGGAGTCCCTAGATCGATTGAGACGCAGCCTGAAGCGACAAAGTGTGGAGCTCGAAGACGCTGAGCGGGGACGGTAAGGTCGTACAGATGAGCCGTGCGGCGGAAGGCTGGTGCAGAGTCGTAGGGAAGCAAGGGAAGGGCGCTGAAAAACAGTGGTACTGCGGTTGGCGTTGGGCGGTGGGTCACAGCTTTTTTTTGAACTGATTCTGCTTCTGCTTCTTTTTTAAAGCAGAAGCAAAATCAGAATCAGTTTTCAGAAGTTGGTACCTACCAGCTTCTAAAAAAACTGATTCTGAGAGTAAATTAGAGCACCAGAAGTGCTTCTGGAATTTCACCCAAACACTCCAGCTTCTGCTTCTGCTCCCTGAAGGAGCAGAATCAGTTTGAGAATCAGATCCAAACACCCCAGAGACGGAAGAGTAGAAAGAGTTTTTTTTTACGCATTTCTGACAGGATGATCTGATGTGAATCATGTGATGAATTTTTTACTTTTGGATTTCCCATTATAACCTTAAAGGTTTTTACCTATATACTTCCCGCAAAGAAGTTCCCGGTTTGACCTACACACATGTTAAGGAAATAAATTTACCAGGGGTAAATGTTACTATTTTGACACTGTTTCGACACTGTTTGACACTGTTCGACACTGGTTGGCACTGTTTGACACTGTTTTGATGTAGCATAACTTTTCATTTAGGGAAAGAAGAACTTCTTTTTGGTGGGTTGCTAAAAAAGGAAAATGGGAACTTCTTTGCGGGACGGAGGGAGTATTACGAGAAAAGTGTCAAATGAGTACACAAAATTGTGAGCGGGAGAGTAAAGAGTACATGATTGTGTAAGTGTGACTGAGAGGTACCTTAACTCGGAAAATCAGTGCTAATTTAGTCCACTCGAGGATTAGGGCGGCTAAAACACTGAGTTCCACAACCCTACCTTGTAAATAAATAACTGCAGCCTTTTGTTTTTTATTAAGATTAAGATAGGATTCCAAGATCGAAAAGGGCATAAAAGAGTTCGAACAGGGCATACATTTTGCAGATACACGCTTATGAGGAGTAGCTCTGCTGCTGGCTAGGGGTGTGCACCGGTCCAAAACCGGACCGGACCGGAACCGGTTAGGACCGGAACCGGAATCATCGTTTTCTATGGACCGAAGACCGGACCTGAATCTAACCGGTCCGGACCGTATTTTAGACCTGAACCGGACCGGAATGACCGTATTTTGCTGTGCATTAACTGGGTCGGACCGTATTTTAGACCTGAACCGGACCGGAATGACACGGTCCGGTTCAGGTCTAAAATACGGTCCGAACCGATTCCGGTTCCGTACCTGAATGACCCGGTCCGGAACCGATCATTTTCTATGGACCGAAGACCGGAACACGTCTCGGGTCACGTCCAGACATGTGTCATAGCATGGCTATGATTGGCTTGCCTACATGCTTGGGAATTCTGACAACAGCTGATGCTTTAAAATTTGAAAACAATTTTGAGAAAATCATTTTATGGTGGAAGTCCCGATTCATTATCAGGGATCAGAAGATGGGGAGTTGAATGGAAACACTGATGAGGTCATGAGATTAGTTGTGTTACAAGATATGCTCGAATTTCTCATCAAATTTACAATACAATTGATGATTACGTCAAGCTGAGGGATGCAATTAATCAACTTGTGCATGAAGGGTTCACTTGCAAGGCCCTTTTCTACCTAGCTAGTAAGAGAAATTGATCAGCCGTTTATTATAGCTTAACTTTTGGAATATGCTCTGCACTACAAGTAGCAGGCAACAGACACTTGCCCAACAGTAGAAAAATTGTCTTGCAATGAGAAGAACAATAAATTATGTTTGTAATCATTCTATTGTTTATTTATTCGATCGACGAATATCCTCATACACAACAAAGACAGCCCAAGTCTAAAACGATAAGCTAATCCCAACTACGTCAAGCTGGGAACAATCTGGGCATCACAAAGGCCACACCCTCCACCGGGTAAAACTGGGGCCAGGTATATAATCAGGGATGATGAACTTTTACAAGCTACAAACTTTATGTTCTACACTGCTTTCTAAGTTTCTAACCTTGGTTCATTGGTTCAGGTGGAGCGGCACTTAAATGTGGAGTTTAGATATAAAAAAAGTGTTTTGTGCTTATTTTTGTATTTGAGCACTATGATATGTAATATGAGATGACTCACAATGTGAATCTTCACTATTATGTTCTTTGAAGTTCTACATTCATTATAATATACACTACATTGTGTTATAGATACATCAATATTCTCAAACTGAATGTGAAATTATTTTATGATATAAAAATTATTTATAAATTTTGTTTACCAAATGTGAATTTAGTTATCAGTCATGCACTCAACAAGAATGTTTTTTTATTTAATATTTCCTTTTGTTGTATACCCCAGTGAATATTTTTTTCTTGAGATGTGAATAGTGAAAAGTCAAGCAAGTGCTTTTTTAGCAACACACTTATCTCACCATACAAAACGCTGATCGCTGATGTTGAAATAAGATTTTTTTTGGAGGAATTCGGCTTATATTAATAAACAATAAGTTGTCAGACTATGGGTCAAAAGACAGAAAGGAATCTGACAACCGTTATCCCTCGAACCAGACTCTGAATTAATCGCCGCAACAATAAAATCCGTTGATCCATAATTGGGAAACATACAGCCAGAAACGGTCACCCTATTCCTCTCAATCCCCATATCCAAAATCAACGTCTTACAAATATGAACAATAAAGAAAAAGCAAATAACAAAACAAACATAAAAATCACTGGAAAAACAAACAAAGCAAACAAGATAAGTCTTCTTTAAAACCCTAGATTTGCTTGCACTCCATGGTGGCGGCTCAGGAGGGGGACGCGCCCGTCGCTCATCCGCCACAACCTCAACATCAGACATGTCCCTGAAGCTTTCCATGCAAAATTGTTGCTTGAACCTTCTGTCAGTCCCTTGCCGCAGCTCGAGGCTCCTTCGATCCAGCCGCCTCGAATCAGCCGCCGCTCGTCTCATCACCATATCCATCGAACCAGACCTTCTTTGCGATCGAAACCCGCGATCGGAGACCCGAGGAACCCGTACAACGTCTTCGACAATAGACAACATCTTCCAAACAATCCAAAGAGACATCCAACGAATAAAGGACTCGGAGAAACGGCAGAGAGCTGTCTCCAGACAAACCCTAGATCGACCTAGGCGGCTTGAAATAAGATTAAGCATTGAGAAAAAGTTGTAGCGATTGGACGAAGATCACAACAACAGTTATGTTTATACTTCCCATTGCATCACCAAACATGGTCAATGTAAAATTCAAAAACAAGAAATCTATTCATTGCTATCGTACATAATTTATTCCATGTTTTATGGGTAATTTTTATGTTTATGGAAACTATAATTAGAAAATAATTTGTTGCAGTTTTACGGGTTATAACTGAAGATCACATTTGTGAACTTTAAATTTAATTAAATTGAATTTTAAATGTTGGTGTTTTAAAGTCCATTATGGATTTGGCCTTTGCCTGCTCCTAGCTTTCAATGTCTAATATCACAGATATAGTAGCTGCAATCGTTCCGTCCATTCAAATTTTTGAAAAAATTTATTTATGTGAGGTGATTTTTTCATAATGCAGACGCGCTAAAATTACAAAAAACTAGCCATGCTAAATTTGGTATATGTTACAATGCTATAATTTATTGTGTTATTCTCTTGATAAGAGTGCATTTCTATGGATTATTGATAAACCTAATAAGTATTACATAGTATGTTACTTATATAGAGTAATATTTGTAACAAATTAATTCATTTGTTATCCCGGTCAAAGACTAGTTTTCAATTCAGATACTTGGTAAAAAAATAGAGGCCGTGAATAGGAATATAAGATTTAAGGTGTTTGGAACTCATTCGGCTTCTGCTTATTTTTTAAAAGCACAATCAAAATTAGAATCAGAATCGGATGAATTGGACGCACGCCGCAGACCACTGGCCACTGCTCGTCTGCTCTCATCGCCGGACGCCGCAGATCGCCCGCTCTGCCGCTCGCATCGCCGGAGGCCGCACGCCCCCCTTCTGCTGCTCGCCTGCTCCTGTTCATATGCTAGTCTGCGCAGCAACGCTGCTTCTCTCGAGTGTCCACACAGCCACACAGGTAAGGTGTTATCATTTTTATGTTTTTTTATAAATTTTATATGAATTTAGGTATTTTATTGTTATTTTAGTTTGTGTTAGTCACTTAGTGCGTCCCAATTCATTTGTGTGCTTTGAATTGTGAATTGGAAATATGAAAATTAGGAATGCCATGAAACACTTGAAGAATGAAATCCGTAACAAGATGAATGATGAATTTCTTGCCGATCGTTTGACCATCTTTATTGAAAAGGAATTTGCCAACAAAATAGACTTTGAGTCTGTCATAGATGAGTTTGCTAAGGTAAAAAAAAGTAGTGTTCCGTTAATGTTTTAGTTTCAAATATTGTAGCCTTGTAGGTACTGTTTAAAAATATTATTATAAATTTTAATGGATTTTATTCATTATGTTCAATTGTTCACACTATTTACACTTAAAAATTTTATATAGTGTTTTTAGTTTAAAGTCGCCCCCCTGAACATCCGTCCTGGCTACGCCCCTGTTGTTATGTCAAACTTGTTAAAACTTATTGTGTAATTAAAACTTGTTATTATGTACTTAATTTGTTGTTATTTTGTAATTAGTCTAATCACACATATGTAACATAGTACATTGCCCATTCATAACTTTGACTCTGCAGCTTGTTTCCTCACTCCCTGCTTCCCTTGTTTCAAAATCCCAATACCTTTTTTGGAAAGGTAATATGTTGAGGCTTTCCTTATACTATATGATAATTGATATGCATTTCTAAGTTCTAACTACGCCCATGGTTTAGAGAGCCCTCGTAAGGCGCTGGCCTTGAGAGTCAATGAACATAGCCTTGATCCAATAATTCTCATGTATTTACATTTCTGTTTTGAGTTTTTAATTGGCTTATTAGTACTAAGCTGGATGGTTGCAAAGCTGCATAGTCAATGAGCTACTATACATATTCTTCTCTTCTTTCCCACGAGGTTCAAGTGTTCAACTGTTCCATCAACTCAACATTATTTTTTTCCCTTTTAGTTGAGCTGTAACAAGATGTTACATAACTTCTTTAACACCTTCTTTTTATAATTTAACGAATTATAAAAGTCTTTTCTTTATTATAAAGGTCTTCACGTATTATTATTATGCATGTTAGTTTAGACAAGAAAAGGTTTTTGCAAATTTTTAAGATTAAGCCCATTATACGTTTCCCGCTCCTAGGCCTTGAAATCGACAGGTCCGGCCCTGCATGTTGCCTAGTACTAATATGATTAGTATTCCTGAATAAAAATCTTCCTGGAAATCTACAATGAATTTGTTATCAAGCAATGTCAGCCTATGAAATACCGTACAGAATTGTGACTTTGTGATGTGTCTTTTCTATTTGACTTAGTGAAAACTCATACAGAGTATTATTGTAAAGCATCTTTGATTTTTTTTTATATTTTACTTTTTGTTGCGATTAAAGTTATTTTATAAATATTTAATTTTTGGCCGACACTGGATTGAAATGCTAGGTCCGCTCCTGCTCTTTAGTACTCCATAATTTTCAAATGGTAGTAGGACATGGAGGGGTAAATCGTCATTTTTTATGGGTTGTTAATTTGTGGATGTTAATTTGTGAGTTGTGACATTTGCACCAAAACAACACTTAATATAAACCAGATGGGGAACCATTTTAAGGGTTGAATGGGTTGCCCTTTTACCGCTGTATTCTCCTATTGAATTTGATGAGATTGTATGTTTTTTCTTGTTATTCCAACTAGACAATTTTTTTGTCCTAAATGGCTAGATCTGACTGCCTCTTGGGTGGGGCCGTGGGGTGAACAAAAATACTTATTGGTAAGCTTCCATGAGTGCTGGATTTATCAGCTTGTTCACAGAGGGACCCTTTCCTCTCAGACCAGTATGACGGTATCAACCAAATGAGACCAGTGGACCTATTTTTAAAACCGTCTATCATGAATGTATGCAAGTCCCGCTTACTTACATCATTGCTTTCGAGTTAAGTGTAAATATTCAAGCTTTAGAAAAAATCCTCCCCTTTTTCCCTTGTGTTCACGTGAATGTCTAACAAGAATAAGAAATGCTACATCTGATAAAGCTCCATAGTCTATATGTGATTATGTATGTTTGATTATGCAGTCACCGGGCTTAGCCGGACATTTTTTTTTCTCCTAGTTAGTTATAGGGATCATTCTGTCGGTTTCGATAAGTTATTTGAAAATTAATTTTCATTTGGTTATTCAGTTGTCGATCTGAACCGATCAAGCGAATGCTCACGCATAGGCTTAGCTTCATTGATGACTTAGACCAGAAGGTCAGACCTTGACGGCTCCGGGAATCTGAGTTTTTCACTGCAGCAGCTCTGTCTTCGTTGTGACAGATATGGGAGATGATTCATTTTGGTAGATTCGACTGCATGGGGGGTTGCCTTGTTCGGTAGGTGGACAACCAAGAATAGCTGATAGCTGATTCATTGAAGGTATATCTTTTGTTTTTTGTATTTTTCATCTTCAATTTCGTACACAATATTTTGCATTTTGTTTTGGCTGATTCAACATCTACTAATTTCCAGCTAACTGTCAACAAATTTGAGACCCTTGGCCACACCCCATGCTGATTCTCTTATTTTGGTGGAAAGGCATATCAGAGATGGTTAGGTTAAAGTCAATGTTGATATTGCTTACGATCTTTTTGAGCTACATATCAATAATAGCTGGGGAAGAGGAGTTCTCAGAAGCGCTTCTTTTGAGGCCTCTCCCTGATCGCAAAGTGCTTTCCCATTTCCACTTTGAAAGCAAAGCTCCACCAACTGACACTCATGGCCGGCATCATCATCTCTTCCCCAAATCAATTTATCAACTCGTAAATCATATCTACTTAATATTTACTTATGTTCTGCTTTGCTAGCGGTTTAATATAATATGCTACTGGATATGATTCATTGTCTTTTGGGAAAAGGGTCAAATAGACCATTCAACTATTTCCAATTTATCACTTAAGCCCTTCTACTAAAAAAGTATCATATAAGTACGCTTACTTTTAAGATACAATCTATCAAGCCATTTTGACCTCTTATAGCAGGTTAATTTTTAAAAAAAATTAGGACTATTGATAAATCTTATAAACATTCATATAAATTTGAAAAATAATAATATAAAAAATAGTATAAATGTAAAATAGATAAATATTTAAATAACATTAAAAAAAATTAGAAAACTGAAACAATAAAGTGAAAATGTAAAAAATAAAAAATAAAAAAGGTAAAACCTTTTAAATAGATGTAGAATATACAAATGATTTCAAAAATGAAAAATATTGACTTTAACATCCCAAACTTCCCCAATTTCGTTTGGGACTAAGGCTTGGATGTTGTTGTTGTTGTTGTAACATCCCAAACTTTTCACATTTTTTATGTATATTTCCTCAAATTTAAACAATTTTTTAAGTTTTTGATATAAAAAACTGCTATTAGAAGTCAAAAACTGATTATATGGCCAGATTGATTGATTTTTTAAAGTAAGCGTTCTTATGTGATACTTTTTTTAGTGTAGGGGCTTAAGTGATGGGTTGGAAACAGTAGAAGGGCTTATTTGACCCTTTTCCCTTGTTTTTTATTCTCACTGATTTTTTTAATAGCTTAATTAACTGCTTGTTTATTTTCTTCTTTCATAATTTGTTACTAAATTGCATGTAGGAAGCTGTAGTTAACAATGTCGGGTGTTTAAAATTTGCACGACTGTGGGTATCAATTTCTATTATATATAATATTTTCTCCCTCCCCACTTGCTCTTCTCATGTGCTTTTCGCACACGAACTAAAAAAGTAACTGCCTGGTTAGAGATTTGTTTATGTAGGGAAGAATCAATATCAACCACACAATTCTGTCAACAAAAAAATGAATGGATAGCCAAAAAAAGGAAATGTGGAAAAACATTCAGGGGAAGAGTAGCTCTAGTATATCTCACTTCATCGGTCAATTGCTGGGATTTGATGAAACTTATAAAAAAAATTAGACACTTCTCCATACAGAATCTCATTTTGGGGTCTTTTGTATTGTATCTTCAATTAGTAACTTTTTACTTATTTTTCTGCTTTTCTTTGAATTCTCTCCTCCTGGGTATACATGGGATTAGAGCATTTTTAGTTTAATCTTGACGATAGAATTCAAGCTGACTCCAAAATCTTTTGGGAATAAGGCTTGGATGTTGTTGTAGATGCCAGAATTCAAGATTGGGCAGGAAACACTCAATTGGGCCATAAAACACTTGTGCCTACTGCCTAATCACACTAAAACATTGGATCCAATCACACTAAAACATTGGATCCAATCAATTAGCTAGTTCTGTCCAAGATCTTGTAGAACCATCTTTTTAATATTCCAATGTGTGATTTGAATGCTATATAAGAGTAAAGAGATTCACACTTTGCACTAACTTTGAACTGCAATTTAGGTACATAAATATCACATAAGAGAAATGGAGCTGTCTTTCACACAAGGGCGGTGGAATTATGAACAGTGGGGTGGATATGATCCAATTGTGAGCAGCAATGCAAAGCCCCCTGGTGTTGAACTCTGGGCTGTTTTTGATGTCCCTGAAGATCAAGTTGAATCTTTCTGGAAAAATCTAACACATGCTCTTTCAGGCCTCTTTTGTGCTTCCATTAACTTCTTGGAGTCATCAACTGCTCATACTTCTCCGAGGTGGAGTTTCCCATTAGTTTCTGGAAACTTCAGATATGGTTCACTACCCCGCGAGTCTGTTTGTACTGAGAACCTCACTCCCTGGTTAAAGTTGCTTCCTTGTCGAGATAAATCTGGAATTGCTGCATTAATGGACAGACCATCTCTATATAGAGGATTTTATCACTCTCAAAGATTGCACTTAGTTTCAGATGAGTTTGATTTAGGTTTGTTCTCTTCACCCTATTCTTTTTACTTAATATATACTCTTAATTCAATTCACCAGACTTGACTTGAAACATTTAGATCAGACAAGACATAAAGATCCAAACCAGACCAGGAAGACCATACCAGACAAGATGTTATATTTCATGCATTTTTTTTATAAGATCACAAACATTTACTGCCCATATTAAACTAGAATACTAGTTACATGCTGACTCCATATCAGAGAGTTCCAGACTAGGCAAGGTCTAAAAAATATTTCATCACGACCTTTTCAGGCGAACGGTCTTTAGCATCAAGTTCTGGAATAGTGCTTGAACAAACTCTCACAACAGTTCTTCAACCAAATACTTTTGAAGCTGGAATGAATGCTTTTGATGGCCTGATATTACAACCTAGCTGGTCTCTTAGCTCTTTGTTTGGAAGGAAAGTTTACGAAAAATGCTCTCTTTCCCAGTCTAGTAGTGTGTATGTCCATCTTGAGCAGAATTTAGTATCTAAGTTGAAGAAAGGTGATATATCAGAAGGTTCATGGAAAAACCCAGCATTTGAAATGTCTTTGCCTCCTGTTAGGGTGATAAAAGAACAATATGGATCAGTGGAAGAGGAGAAATCCATCCTCTTTGAATTTTCAATTGAAAATTACACACAATCCAAACCTTTTGATCTGGGCTTCAGGTGGAAGCTACCAGTGAGGTGGTCAAGTCAGTTAGCACCCTTGCATGCAAGTAGGTTCCTGATGGGAAGCGGGAATGTAGGGGGTGCAATAGCTATCTCTTTGAAGACCACAAAAATAAGTGACAATGAACAGTGTGCTACTGCGGTAGATGGAAAATGCTTTTTGCGGGTCAGTATTTTTCAAGTTGTGCCTTGGTATGTGAAGGTCTATTATCATACACTTAAGATTTTTGTGGATGGACATATCAAATATGTAGAAGATATCATTGAGAAGGTGCGAGTGTCACCTTCTGAAGACAAGGTTTCTCCCGGAATAATGGAGCTTATGGTGAGATTAGCATGTGATGTGAAGTCAGCTGTATTGACCCTGGAGTTTGACAAGGTATGCAAAAAACACCATGCCAAGGTCGAAATCTTAATGCATGAAACTTTTAGAGTCAATATCTAGCTGTATGCTATTGTTTAGTTTGGTCAACTAGTTTATTAGTGTATAACTTAATATGGGCCTACTTTTAAATTCGGACTCAAATTATCCCTCACAACATATGGATTTTAATAAGAACATATCTGTCTGTACTAAATTTAGGACTAAATTTGGCTAAGTTTAGTCCTCAACGAATAAAAATACCCTTTTTTATATTTAAATGTGCACAAGGACTAAATTAGGTCCTGAAGAAAGTTGAGGTCCATGAGGATCTGATAGGAACCAGACAATTTGTGTATAATAAGTAAAGAATTTAGAGAAATTTCAGAATTCCTGAAGCAATTGCAATGGCAGAAACCGTAGCCTAGCGTACAGAAAAGAGAAGAAACAGAAACGGAAAATTAATTGAGACACTTCGAGTCCCAATTTCTGCCTACTTCCTTCTTTTCTTCCTCTCACTCTTCTACTAATTCTTTTCCAAAGGACCGGCGTACAAAAAAGAGAAGAAACAGAAACGGAAAATTAATTGAGACACTTCGAGTCCCAATTTCTGCCTACCTCCTTCTTTTCTTCCTCTCACTCTTCTACTAATTCTTTTCCAAAGGACCGGCCCAAACCCATGACTTACATGGCCCGGAACCCTTATTTTTACAGAAGCACAATTATTTAATATCATTCTATTACTAATATTATTATTCTCTCCAGCTTAGGACCCTATCATATCTCCCCCTTACACAACCACCTTGTCCTCAAGGTGGGTGATACGAAATAGCTTTGATCTTCAACTTCATCTTCATCCTGGCTCCTCTTCCTTCCCAGTACATCATTGATTTCTGTACCTTTAGCTTCTGTACTTGAACCTTCATCTTCATGTTCTTCACCTTAGGATTTTCACGCCATCCAACTAATTCCTGCATCTCACTGCAGTCATCACCTTGGAGGATTATTCCTTCAGGTTGCTCTAAAACTTCTAGAGCATCAATGCTGGCAACAGATTCTGCCCTGCTAGTAGCCTGTAGTGTCTCAAGCACCATATGAGCGATGAAATGAAGTCCTTGATATGTGGACAATTGACTCCAGAGTCTGCAAGACTGCAACCGTTAAAAGCTGTGAAAGTGCTCGACAAACATCTGTCGTAACTTCTTCATCCTGCATATGGATTAATTGCTGAACAACTGGCAATGAAGCTTTGACCAGGTTAATTGGTGTAGGTGGTTTGCCTTGACAGTTTGGGGCATCACCAGCAAGATTGCTCAGAGCCCGACAACCTGAAGTGGTAAAACCATCCCATTTGGATCAAGAGCTTCAGCAATGAGGCGGTCACCATGTCTTGTTTTCAGTTCATAGCCAAGGACTGATAGTTTTCTTTTGGATAATTCCACACAGTGATCCTTTTTGCCATGGTTTTTATCTCCTTCAGTGCTCCATGTCTGTTCTCTTACAGAGTCATTAATTAAGAATACAAATTCAGTTTCCTCACCCACATCCTAAGTATCAGTATTCACTGGTCTCTCATTGCTCAAGCCATCAATATCATTTTGAATTTCAATAGAATCTGCAAATGTATCATCAATCTTTCTTGGGAAAACTGTCAAATAGGTCCTCGAACTTTCATAAAAAAGTCAATTAAGTCCTTCTATAGGAGACTCTGTCCGGTCTTCGCGATTTGGGGAGGTTCCCGGTGGAATTTTTTGATGAAATTTTTTGAGCATCTTATTCATCAAGTCTAGTTTACTCATACCAAATTTCAGCTAAAAATTTAATCGGGAGCGCATTCAAATTAATTCGAGAACGCAGAAATGCGCAGTTATCTTCAAGAATTAATTTGAATGTGTTCCCGATTGAATTTTTAGCTGAAATTTGGTATGAGTAAACTACACTTGGTGAATAAGATGCTTAAGAAATTTCATCAAAAAATTCCACCGGGAACTACCCCAAATCGTGACGGCCGGACAGAACCTCCTATAGAAGGACTTAATTGACCTTTTTTTGAAAGTTCGAGGACCTATTTGACAGTTTTCTCATCTTTCTTTTATTCATGCCTAATACAATAGGTCCATCAGCCTTATATGGAATGGCATTATCTCCTTGCGTGACAGGATCCAAAGATGTTCTTCTTTTGCAGTCAGATAACTCTGATCCTTCTTGATCCTTATGAATTGTTGTTGCATCTTGAAATGTGTTGCCCTTATTTGCTTTCTCGACATCCATGGTTGATTCTTTCTCTTGCCTCTTTGAAACCCTTAACATGCCACAATCTTGAAGCCTCTCTATTAGTTGCAGATCCATACTCTTAGTTTCTAACAAATCAGCAAGGTAACTTACTGGTTGCTGGAACTGAATTTTCTCAATGACCAACTGCTCACACTTAAGCTTACTAAATGCTTTGTTTAGAATCAGTTCTTCAACTGATTGGGCTGTTGCAAGCTTGCAAACATGAACAGGTTTTATCTGACCAATCCTGTAGCACTGTAGCATCTTTCAAGTTCCTGTAGATCCATCTGGGGTTCCCAATCTCTGTCAGCATCACGAATCGGTGTGCTGTTTCCAAAAACGATAGCAGATTCTCCGCAATCAGTAGTCAGAATGGTGTGTGCAGCATAAGGTTCAGTCAGAGATTTCTCAGAAGTGAATTGCAAGAATATTTTCCCACCATCCAGCTGCGGTCAAACCCTTCGAATCACAGCAGACTTCAGACATTTACACCTCATGGACTGATACTTTCAGTATCATAAGGCGCATAAAAAATTGCATAGTGCTTTGCATTTTGTGCCTCCAAGATATGGTCACCCTCTTCAAACATATGCTTCACCTCGCTCAAAGCCCTGTGCAGCTCCAGAGTGCCCAACTTTGCTGTTACTCTCTGGCTCCATTAACACTGACAATCCTGTGTTTCTTTTCTATAAGTTGTCATCATAGGATGAATAGGTAGATGGGGCTTCTTCAGTGTTTCCTTCGAATGGGCTTGTAGAGGATGAACCTGGAACAGCTTCCAAATTAGAACAGACTCTTCCTGAACGGATAGCAAACACAACCATACCCGGTTGCATACCCCTCACACTATTTCTACCAGCTGATATATTGGCCCTGTGGATCTGTTCTATACAATCAGTACTTATTGCATCCAACTGATTTCTATGACAAAACCATTCCACCTGTTAGCTTCAGACAACTCAGCATTAAGCCAAGCATTTTTATTCCCATATTCCACAGCAGCAACAGAGGGATGAATTCCATTCCAATCAATGTACACCATTCAGAACTATGGTCTGATGCGCGCGTAAACCGTTTTCCAAACAGCTCACTGCAGAAGGATTCCTGAAACCTCTTTGCTTCCCTGTCCTGATCTGCCCCCAGCTTTATTAGCCCAAGTGAGGAGATAGAAGCCTTTACAATTCTTCCAAGCGGGCAGAGTTCCATTGATAGGGATCAAGGAAGACAGCAGATTAATAATACTAATAAAAGTAATACCTATTTTGGTAAAGTTTACATTAGAAGAGGGAAGGGGATTATTAATTAGCTGTCTGATTTGTAATAAAGGGTGGGAAGGAATACTATATAAGGCTGGTAGTTGTTTTCTGTGAGATAGGCGGGTATTATCTTGGGCTTTGAAACTTGGGGGCTGGCATTCCATTCCAGCCCTAGACTTTCTCTTTCTTTACTGTTAATTCATCTTCCCCAATTGCTCATTTCTCCATTGTAGTCTTCTATAATACCTCTGTAACTTACCCTAATTAGGCCTAAACCTATCATCCACTTCTATATTTCCAACATCATGGTCTAGTTCAGCTTCCAGTCCAGCAAACACTGACGATTTCTCCTCTGGTCCCTTGTCAACATCCATGAACGTATCTTCAGGGGGAGGTTGCTGCTGGTTAACTGACTCCTGCTGCGAACCTGGAGACTCGGATAGGGATTGCGAATTTGAGACTTAGATGAAGCATGCGAGTTCAGAAAATCTGGTAGGGATGAAACTGGCATACTGGAAGAAGATGGATAGAGACGGAACCTGCGAACTTGGCACTGATGCCTGCGAACTGGGAGAGGCGGTTTGCAAGTCCGAACTGGGAGATACTGTTCGCGGTGAATCTGGCGAACAGGAAGAACCGAAGAAGCTGCTGGAGTGCTGGCGATGACGAATTATGAGGTGTTGAAATATAAACTAGAATAATATTGAAGAGTGGAGGAAAGATTTTCTGTGTATTTCATTGGAGGGATAAGTCCCTATATATATACATTACAAAGATAGAATATTCCTATAAGATGCTATACAATAATAATATCTTAGAGTATATTCCTAAAATATTCTAAAGCATATTCTAAAGATAGAAGAATATTCTAAAGCATATTATACAGCATATTCCAATGTCTTTCACACTCCCCCTCAAGTTGGAGCATAGATATTTATCATGCCCAACTTGTTACATAAATAACCAACACGAATTCCATTTAGTGCTTTAGTGAACAAGTCTCCAAGTTGCTCTCCTGTCTTCACATATCCTGTAGAGATCAATCCTTGTTGTATCTTTTCTCGAACAAAGTGACAATCGACCTCAATATGTTTTGTTCTCTCATGAAACACTGGGTTGTTGGCAATGTGTATAGCAGCCTGGTTATCACACCAGAGTTTAGCAGGCATTGGTGTCTTCAGTCCGATTTCACTCAATAGATGGTTTATCCAGATTATCTCACATGCCGATTGTGCCATAGCCCGATATTCTGATTCAGCACTCGAACGAGAAACCACATTCTGCTTCTTACTTTTCCAAGAGACGAGATTACCACCAACAAAGACGCAATAGCCAGATGTGGATCTTCTATCATCTTTAGATCCAGCCCAATCAGCATCTGCAAAGCATTCTATGCGCATCTGATTATGATTTTGATAAACAATACCTCGTCCTGGTGTCCCCTTCAAGTAACATAATATATGCTCTACAGCATTCCAATGATCAACTGTCGGAGATGACATATATTGACTTACTACACTCACTGAGTATGCAATATCTGGACGGGTAACTGCGAGATAATTAAGCTTTCCAACCAACCTTCTATATCTTTCTGGATCTTCGAATGGTACGCCTTCATGAGTGAGCTGCACATTGGGAATCATGGGAGTATTGCTCGGTTTTGCCCCCAGTTTCCCTGTTTCAGTTAGCAAGTCAAGCACATATTTACGTTGAGATAGAAAGATGCCTTTCTTGCTCCGTATAACCTCAATCCCCAAGAAGTATTTCAATGAGCCCAAATCTTTCGTCTGGAATTGACTATGAAGAAAATTCTTAAGAGCCAAAATACCTGCATTATCACTCCCTGTAATCACAATATCATCGACATACACCACAAGCAATGTGATACCTGCTTTTGTTCGTCTGTAAAATACAGAGTGATCTGATTTGCCCTTTATCATTCCAAATTGTTCAATTGATTGACTGAATTTTCCAAACCATGCACGAGGACTCTGTTTCAGACCATAAAGAGATTTGCGAAGTCGACAAACTTTACCATACTCCCCCTGAGCAATAAATCCCGGAGGTTGCTCAATATAGACTTCTTCCTTAAGGTCACCATGCAAAAATGCATTTTTAATGTCCAACTGATGTAAGTGCCAATCATGAGTTGCAGCGAGTGAAATAAGTAACCTGACAGATGTTAATTTAGCAACAGGAGAAAAAGTGTCAGAATAATCAACACCATAGGTTTGAGCATAACCCTTTGCAACTAATCGGGCTTTCAACCGAGCAACAGATCCGTCTGGGTTAACCTTAACAGCAAAGACCCACTTACATCCAATAGATTTCTTCCCTGTAGGCAAGTCAACCAAATCCCAAGTACCATTAAGATCTAAAGCATTCATTTCCTCTACCATGGCATGACGCCATTCAGGATGAGACAAAGCTTCTTTGACAGATTTGGGAACAGAAATAGAATCAATGGAAGCAATAAAAGAACATGAAGCAGGAGATAACTGATTGTACGACACAAATGAAGAAATAGGATGAGTACAAGACCGTGTACCTTTACGTAGTGCTATTGGGAGGTCAAGATCTGATGTGGAGACAAGATCTGAAGATGCAGGTACTGGTTCAGGACATGAGATCGGAGTCGAACTAGTATCAGGATAAGTAATCACAGGTATCGCCGGTGGAGGGTGATCAGGTGCTTTGTGTCGACGGGTGTATACCAAATGTACGGGAGGCCTAAGGTCAGGAACAGTAACTTGTGGAATATTTGTTGAAAGTGTGGACTCAGGAATAGTCATCGTGTAAATGAGTATATCATCATTACTCTCATGAATATCTGCCTTAGATGATGAAAAAGGTGTATTTTCATGAAATGATGCATCAATAGAAACAAGATACCGACCAGTACTCGGACAAAAACATCTATACCCCTTTTGGACTCGAGAATAACCCAAGAAAATACATTTTAATGATTTGGGATATTAGGTAAAAAAACTTACTGAAGCTTTTTTCGGTTTGTGGACTAAAAGATTTAAATGCTTCTGGACTTCGAATATAACTAATAAACTCACAGCAGCTTTCCCATTATGGACTCAAAATTAGGAGAACAAAATATCTTATCTTGGGCTTTGGCGTTGACTGCTTCGGACTCCAAACAGAGTAAAAGAAGATGCGCTAGAGCATATGCTAGAGATCCGATGCTAGACCCCAGCACGCAAGAATCAGTGAAGAGCGGATGTCCGATGCCAAACCCCAACGACCAACCACAAGATTTCCTCCCACAGATATCCGTTCCTTTGCTGGAGAAGTAAACGATACCTGATGGTAGCGGATTCTCAGGCGAGTCTGTGGCAAAAATCCCGGTCGAATCTCCGGCCAGAGGGAAGGTGTGTCAGTCGCCGGCAGCTGCGATTACTTCCAGAGGACTGTGGCTGTAGGGCGTCAATTTGGAGCTGCGTAATTTCAATGCCTGGTCGGGGACGGCAGGAATGGTGTTGTCCGAAATTCGCCGGAAAAAAAAATATGGTCGGACCTGGCAGAGGTTCTGAATTTGAACTAAGGTTCTGAATAGAGGTTCTGGATAATGGCGATGATGCGTAGAGAGGTTCTGTCTGGGTTGAGTTTCTTGTAGACAGAATGGTGCACAGAGGTTCTGAACTGAACTCAAGTTCTTTGAGAAAGAACTGAGTCTGAAAAACAAAATTGAAATCTGAAAAAAAAAACTAAACTGAAATGGAAGTCTCTGATACCATGTTGAAATATAAACTAGAATAATATTGAAGAGTGGAGGAAAGATTTTCTGTGTATTTCATTGGAGGGATAAGTCCCTATATATATATACATTACAAAGATAGAATATTCCTATAAGATGCTATACAATAATAATATCTTAGAGTATATTCCTAAAATATTCTAAAGCATATTCTAAAGATAGAAGAATATTCTAAAGCATATTATACAGCATATTCCAATGTCTTTCACATGAGGATTGGTGAGTGACAAAGCCTGCGCATGGGGATCTTCTGCTTGCGACGAGACCTGCGCACCAGGGGAAACTGTTTGCGATGAAGTTGAACCCTGGCTTTCAGAATTCAGATTGCCGATGACGCCTAAGGTTCCTGGTTCGGTGTTGGCGACGATGTTGACCCACACAGTGACGCATCTCGTCCAGCCTCTTGTCCTGCATAGCTTTCATCTCCTTCAAATGGCGTTCCATATTATCCATACTCTTCTCCATTCGGGGTGACATATAGAATTCCTCTATGATCGATTTAGACTCCAGGAGCAAGTGCTCTGATACCAATGATAGGAACCAGACAATTTGTGTATATTAAGTAAAGAATTCAGAGAAATTTCAGAATTCCTGAAGCAATTTCAATGGCAGAAACTGTAGTCTAGCGTACAAGAAAGAGAAGAATCAGAAACGGAAATTAAAGTGACACTTCGAGTAGTCTTGCACTCCCAGATCCCAGTCCCAATTTCTGCCTACTTCCTTCTTTCCTTCCTCTCACTTTTTTTTGGCAGAAAATAAAATATTATTAATGATAAAAAGAAAATTTCATTATTTTTATTAATGATAAAATACTATTAAGATTCATTATTTTTTGGCTTGAGAATATGATGGAATAAAGCAAAACGGCTCACTAAACCGTCTGCGCTTCTTTCTTATGAAGCAGCAGTCAGTCCATGCAATTTTGGACGCGATTTTCACTATTGGTCATCCGGAAACAGGCTCTCTGTGCTTTAGTACAGGGGTAAGACTGCGTACATCCGACTTCCCTTTACCCCACCGTAGGTGGGAGCCTTTGCGGCACTGGGGTAAATGAAAATGATGATGATGAAATGATAAAAAGAAAATTTCAAACGCTAATGATAGAAGAAAGCAAGTGAGAGTAGGAAAAAGCTAAAAACTATTTATTTGAGCGAGTTTGTTGACATGTCTGAATGGTTCTAAAATTGTGCTCATTTCGTCTCTTGTTCATTTAGACACCACTGTTATGAAATCACCTTCGTCAGGTGGCTTCGAGGGACATGGTTTTGGTGGACTTCGTTGAATTGATTCGTGAGAAGATACAACCTCCTTTTCTTTGTCTTTTTTCTTCAGATTTTCATTAAATTCTTGTAGAGAGTTGAAAGTATTCTTTTAGCTCAGCTAAATAAGCTTTATAATTGTCTTGTGGAGAGTCCCTTGGCAATTCTTGATCATTCTCGATTACCTTGTTCTCTTTGCAAAAAATTCGAGTCTCCGGAGCATTCTTCAAATCTTTATTGTCGACTATAATGGCATTCTCCTTTCCCACAATTTGAACATCATTATTCTCCATGAGTGCCTTATCATGGAATGAAAAGTCTTCTGGAGTTTCTTTATGGGACTCTACTCCTCTAGGAGTCACCTCCTCTTGTGCCTTGCCTAGATCTTTTTTCTGATCTTCTTCTTTCTCTACTGCTCCCTTGTTAATGGATTCAAAGGATGTAGCAGTGAGATTCTCACCACTCTCTTTACCTTCAGAAGAGTCCCTGGGGCTCTCCCCTTTAGGAGCTAAATAAATTTTCATCATCTACAATTCATCTAGGAACGCATATTTGCACCGGCTTATCAATCTCAGGCATACACAAACAATTGGAAGCTTCATGCCCTAAATGATGACAAAATTCACAATAATAGGGAACATTTTCATAACACAATTTCTGCCAAAAGTTGAAATCTTCATTACCCAACCTAATACGCTCAAGCTTAGGCGTAGTGATATCAATCTCGACACAAATCCGAGCTCTCTGCAATCTAGTCTTTCTAACTGTTGATGAGTCCATTAAGATAGGTTTTCCTATAGCAGCCCAATTGAATACAACACAGCTTTATCATAGAAGACCAATGGATGATTCGGGATAGAAATCCAAATTGGTATAATAGGAGACTCTATTTCCGAATTATAATCATGTGTACTTCAAAATGCGCATGTGTTCCATCAATAAACCAAATGTGTCTGAAAAATTTTATAATAATCCTCCAAATTATCCAAATTTAACAACACATGTTTTTTATCCATATCCTCAAGTTTAAAAGACCCTCTAAGATTAGCAGCCAAAATAGCCTCTTCAATGGCTTCAACTGAAGGAGTAAAATGGGAGAACTTACCGATTAGAGCAAATTTGAACCACTGAGAGAGCCAGACAATTTCATCTTCAGAAATGTGAATAAAAGAACCATTTTCTAGTGTTTAGATTCTTCCAATCGAAGCTTTTGAGTCCTCTGAATGTTTCGGAAGATCATCAAAGAAATTGGAGCTTTTGACTTGCTTCAAATGCTTCACAGTAGAGTCTTTAGAAGGCTGCATAAATCTGGAATTTACTGCATCCTTCTTCCCAGAGTGGAGTTTCACCGCATGACTCCCAAAAATAAGGTTTCATTGGGATCAAATATGCTTCTTTCGTTGTTTTCTCCACTGACTTTCACCCAATTAGTCTTTTGCTCGCTGCTATGAGTGCAATTGCCACCGTAGAATATATTCTGTCCTGAACCTTTCGCCAATGCACCGGCTGCATCTGCATCGTTCACACCCTGATGTTGCAATTGCAGAGCCAATCTATTGGAGATTTCTTCAGCAATCGGGTCAAGTTGCATGACTTCGGGGATCCTGGAAAATTTTCGGGAAAATTTCGCACATCGTGAGTCACTTTTATAAGATTCATGGCCGACCTGTGTTGATCAAGAAATAGGCACATAGCCGCCGCCGCAGCGTGAAGGAGCGGCATCCCCCACCTTCCTCTCACTCTTATACTAATTCTATTCTAAAAGGACGGCTAAACCCATGACTTACATGGCCCGGAACCTTTATTTACACTACCACAATTATTTAATATCATTCTATTACTAATATTATTACTCTCTCCAGCTTAGTACCCTATCAGGATCAAATTCAGTACCTATGCATAGTAGCAAGTTCTATTTCAATGCATCAACTCAACCTGTTTTAGCAATATGAACTTAAAAACTATTCTGAAACTGAAGTGAGCATGCCATTCTGTTACTCCTATAGTCCTATCGGTAAATGTGTCCACTAGTAAACTCTTCTGACTTTGTAAATAGTGACTCTCTCTATTCACTTTTTGAGGAATTTTTAATGTTTTAAGAAATTATTGTTCCATTATCCTTTAAAATATCCCCTTTTGACTTTAGCACAATTTTTACAATGAAAACTAGGTATTTGAGATTTGTTTACAAAATAGAGAAATAATATCAACGGACTGCTTTCATTCAAAGGAAAGAATTGATAAAAAGAGACACATGGAGTCACTTTTTATGAAATGGGCATCATGAACCTCAGAATTCATTACATGTCAAGGATCTATGTACAATTATTTTTCCATTGGTTCAAAACCATTCACAGGGGTTTCTACACATAGATGAATACCCACCTGATGCTGATCAGGGATTTGACATCCCATCAGCTGTGGTTAGCTTCCCCGAGTTCACAACAAGCCTGCATTTTGCTGAGGATAACTCTACCGTCACAGTGCCTATTTTATCAAAACTACAGGTACTTGTGATTTTGTACCAGAAAAGACAAAAAGAAGTGACAATCTTTTGTAATGTCACTTATGATTTTAACAATTTTGCAGAACGAAAGGCCAGTTGTTTCCTACACAGAAGTCTTACTTGTTCCTTTGACGACACCTGATTTTAGCATGCCATACAATGTCATCACCATTACGTGCACCGTTTTGGCGCTATACTTTGGATCACTGCTTAATGCACTACGAAGACGTCCTGATGAAGAAGAGCGTTTGTTGAAAAGAAAAGGTATTACTCTCCCAGATAATTTATTAATCCTTTTTAGTCAAATATTTGTCACTTCCATTCGCAAATTTACTGAGAGAAACTCATTTGGCGGATCTATCTTTGCAGCCTCAAAAGGGACAGGTCGTTCAACTATGTTATTATCCAAATTGTATTCTAAGTTGAGAGGTCGACCATGGGAACCTCACACACCATTGTCAACATCCCCACCATCTTCTTCATCTTTTTTGAGTTCTAAGCTGATCATGAAGGTTATAGTAGTAGCTTGCATTGCTGCTGGCTGGCAGTACTTCTCCGAATGACACCCATAGAAGCTAGAAATCTGTAGAATGACATCATCATATCTCTACAATGAGAGTAGAATATGATTATTTTGATCGCGACTTCAAATTACTATCACTCAGTTATAGATATTGACTTATTCGTGCTGTGTTGAATTTATATATATTTCTGGTAACCCCAGTTTTCATCTTTGTTTAACTGGTAATCTATATATGTTCTACTGTTAGTCACAAAAGTGCTTGCTACACTTGATAGCCTCAGTTAAGGAGGGAACTGCAAATCTTTCATTTGTTAAGCATGCTGGTTGAGCTCCAGACTGAACTCTGTTCAGTGGAGACTAGTTAAAGCCCATCTTTTTCTGCTTTGTTTTGTTTTCTTCAAACCGCTTTACCCTTTCCCCAATATGATAATAAAAATTATGCTGAAGTAAAAAACATATCTAAGAAACAAGCAAATGATTGGGAAAAAGATGAGTTTCTTGTGATTCGATGTTCTGTGGAATAATCACTTTGAAAACTATTTATTTGGGTTTGGCTATTAATTCAGGAATGGCTGCCTTGCAAGCTGACCATGAACTCTTTGATGAACTTAAGTTGATGGGATTCGGAAGTTTCAGTTTAAGAGTCGTTTCTTACATGATATTTTTATGTGTATATATTTGTAAATGAACACGTTTTCTAATACACAAGTGGCATTGCTCTAAACATAAGATGACATTGCAATGAATCAAAAGTTTAGTTTCTCATATCCGTACTTATAAGTAGGGGTGGACTCGGGCCGGTTCGGGCCTAGGCCCGGCCGGGCCTCGGTTCATGAAAGGGGAGGCCCGGAACCGGCCCGGGTAACCCCTGGGTCCGGGTCGGGCCATGCCGGGCCGGGCCGGGCCGGTGGTTCAATTTTTTTTCTTGGGCTTTTCCTAATTAACCCCCAACCCTCCTCCCTCACCCCCAAACCACCACAAATGGCCCAAAATACCCAACCCAACCCAAAAACTTAAAAAAAAATTCAAAAAAAAGGGGGGAAAAAAATAATTTGGCCCGGACCGGGCCAGAACCGGCCGGGCCGGTTCACCTTTTGAGGGGCCCGAGCCCGGCCCGGAACCCCAGCGGGTCGGGCCTACCCAGACTGGTCCCTGGTCGGGCCGGCAGTTCGGGCCGGTTCAAACAGTGACCGGGCCGGGCCGGTTCTGGGGCGGGTCCACCCCGCCCCGCCTATACAATGGGGCGGGTCCGGGTCTTAGTATTGACCCGTGCTGCCCCGCCCCGCTCCTTTTTCTTAAATTATACTACAAATATACTTAAACATTCATATGTGTGTATACAATAAATATTAAATTCTTTGATCTTATAATATATTAATATATATATTAGAATGAGATGAACGACAGGTTATCAATGTATGCGTTATATATAGCATTTTAATACATATATTCAATTATTAATATAATTAAATAGATTAACTATTCAAGTCTGAGTGATGTTTCCTCAATTTTTGAAATTATTAGCGTATCATGAATTTGATTTAATATATTAATTTTTAATTATTATTCATAGATAAACTTTATGTAGATTCAATTGGTAACAACTTCCCACAAATAGAAATACATATTAGCTAATTAGGTGGGCGGGGCGGACCCGCCCCGCCCCACATGGGGCGGGTCACGGGTCAACAAGTTTGGACCCGTGCAGGTCACGGGACGGGGCGGACCCGCCCCGCTAAGTCATGGGGCGGGTCCGGGTCTTGCAGTACCCGACTACCCGCCCCGCCCCGACCCATTGCCATGCCTAGTCATGAATTTCTCATCTGATCGGCTGGTTATTTGTTTATTTTTGATCGGCTGGTTATTTGTTTATTTTTGATCGGCTGATTAATTTCTTTCATGTATATACTTTTTACTATAAAAATTTGGGAAATTTACCCAAATATGATAAAAACTTATCATCTTTCCCTTAAACAGGACTACAACTAAAAGTCGTCTAAACATAGGACTAAACCTTAAATAATTATCCAAAACACCTTTTTTTATTGCACAATTTCCACCGCGAGAAAGCAATTACAACCTATGTAGCACATATATTTGACTAGGGTATCGTGCTGGTGTATCGAAAACGTCTTCCTGTCAGATACGCTAAGATATATACATGTACCGTACGTCTTTGGGCTGTAATTACAATTTATTTAAAGTTTCCAATTTTTTTGGTAGCTATATTAAAAAATTCAGATACACGTATTCTGAAAGATATACGTATCAACAATATATACTTTTCACATTTTCCAAAACATAAGTTTGATCACTAATATCTTTCATTCTTCATCATTAGTAAAAGAATTACAAAATTTAGATTTTGAAATTAAAATGAGATGAGTTTAACAATATTTTTTAAAATTTAATTTATAATACATTAACAAATAAAATAGAGTCAAAATAAAATATGTGAATAGTGCAAAAAGTCTAATGTTGCATTTAAAAGAGAACGGAGGTAGTATATATTATAAATTTTAGTTTTTTTGTTAGAGTATTATTTTCTATCATCTTCATTGAAAAATCTTTTATCTATGAACTTCGAGTATTTGCATTTTTAATTTCAAAACTGTGATGATTTGATTTTTTTCATTTTGAATTTTAGTGACTTATGGACTATAGTTATATTTCAAGAAGCACTAGTTTATATGAGATAAATATGAATTTATTTCTAACTATCTTGAATTTTTGATAATGTATCATGGTTCAATGCCATTAATGGACATGGGATAATATATGTATATATTTAAGTGTTTATATAAATTTTTCTTGTGTCGTAACATAAAAAAGGTGAACGCTATAATACACATTTAAAAAATGATGTACTATACTTATCATGCATCTTATTAGTCAAAATCATTGTATCGTCTTTCATTTATGTTTTAATGATGCAACTGCAATATTATATTTGGTTCATCTGGACAAAGTATGGTACTTTGAACTGAGGGTATCATAGAATTTGCCTTCAAAAATATATATAATGCGTGATTGTGTTTGTAATTAAAAAATCGGTTGCTTAACTTGCTTTTCTCTATAATAATGACTTACCATGCACCCAGGGGCGGAGCCAAGTGGGGGTCAGAGTGGTCAGCCGACCCCGCTGAAAGTTTGAGAGTATAGAGCTCTGAAATATCCGATTTGATATATTATGGCCCCCGTAACTCATTACGAGTAAAAAGTTATAACTTCCGGAAAATCAGCACTATCTAAGCATAAAATCAGCAAAATTTGATGCGTAATATGAATTATTTTCCAAAATTTTAAAAATAGCGTATAATTATTTCATTACTTACGTGATATGACTCAGAAACAGAGCAAAAACAATCTATCTTCTTGTTATGAGTGTCTATTTATCTTAACTATATATAAAACATTCAACTTGGATATTGTCTAAAAATGTTCCACCATTTTTATTTTGTAATTAGTTGATTTTCGACTCCCCTGGACCTTTTTTCTAGCTCCGCCACTGCATGCACCGTCTATACATGTGCCGATCCTCTGTTACGTACATCTCCTATTTCATTCCTGTTTAATATTGGACTCGATCTAAGTGTCTCATTAGGTGTGGTAAGCTAAGTTGTTATAATAATAGTTATTAGTGAATAGACTAACTACTATAGTTTGTGAGTTTATCACATCACTAATCGAAGTCAACGTTAACTATATAGAGCAATTATACTGTGCAAATTTGTATGCATCAATGCATCATTCATTAATTACTTTTAATTTATCCTCAATATAATTGGTGGGGCCGTTGGTGTATAGGTTAAAAAGTAAGAACCATATCGGGAACGACATATTATATCGGATAGTTGAGTGTACCTTCCTCTTATAACTAGCTAATTTAATGACAATTCTAACATTTTGTTGATTTAGGTTCTTATGAAATCATTAAGAGAATGATGAAAGCGAGTTTTAATGGTACTGAAACGGACATTGCGCCTTGAAGACATGTACTCCGTACATTTTTTTAATGTAATGGTTTAATTTAGGAAATGTGGGAATGTAATCAGGATGTTTACATGTTTTTACTTGGACTTAATTCAGCTGTAGATCAAATCAGACCAAACCAGATCATATCAGAACAGATTAGACCACACACATAAGTCCAGATAATATCATACTAGACCAGATCAAATCGGATCAGACTTCGACACGTTCGATTGATAACATTTAAATGAGCGCATTTGTCAAGTATTATAGTTAGCATTGCATAAAAACTAGTAGTAAGTAACACTTAAATCTTGAGATATATGAATTTGTTATTTACATCAAGTTTATGGAGGTCAAATACTTCGAGATGTCCCTTTAGCCCAAAGAGGGGGGACAATAAATTAATGAGTAAAACCGGCCATACTGAAATACGAACTCGACAGAACAGGGAAACCCACAAGGAAATATGAGTGACTTGTTTAACACGGTTTTCTAGCGATGGAAATATGGGTTTTTCCCTCACACCTGCAATGATAATACTACGTACCATAGAACTGCACATCTTAAACAAGTAAACTCGATCTTTTTGGTATTTTCAAATGATATACTTTGAGATATGCAAAATCTTTTTCAAATTATCCATTTTGACCATCACGTAGATCGAGTACTAATTAAAGTATATATACTTCAATGAGATATCAATTATATATTCATATTTAGTTCATAATGTGTAGTAGGGAAGGGGGCATGCAAGGCCAGCAAGGGCATGATTCATAGATAGAAGTAGAAGCCGCATTGAATTGAAGACCACGGCCAATTTAGTGTAAAAGATAAGACTCATATCATGGATTGATGGACATGGTAAGAGGTTTAGCTTTGACCAATGGTATTTTTAAATATGAAATAATTATACGGAGTAAAATTAGTGATTTGATAATGTTCTCCATTAAAAATATTTTCATAATCATAAAGTTTATACCCCCGTCCTCCGATCCTATAATTGTCCTATTTTTTCATTTGTTGAATGCCCCTTAGTATGATCTTATATCATATTTGGTAACATTTGTGTGGTTCTAATTCATTCTTACTTTATTATGATTTTATCAACTCATTATCAACCACATAATTCTTCTTTTCTTAAAAACCATACAACTTCCTTCCGTTCCAATATTAGGGGGACAAAGGTCTTCATAACATTCACACAAGTATAATACTAAATTACCAACTAAAATTATACTCCGAGTATAACTATTTGATAAAGTTTATCATCATTGACTGAGAAAGTCAAAGATGACATTTACAAAATATATAATACAACCTTGCATTAGCATAACATGTACGGAGTACTACGCAGTACTTTTGAAGAACAATATTTAGTATCCTTTTGATCATAGGACTGAAATATTATGACTTGGTCTGGTCTATTTAAGAATGTCTGGTAAGTATTTGATCTATGTATATTTTATAACTGTTGAAGTCTGATTTGGTCTGATTTGATTTATTTAAGTCTGATCCGATTTGAGACCATGTAAAAACAACTTTAGCCTACATATGATATTCCGTACTAGGCCTAGACCCACCACGTACTTTAATGTTTAAAAAAATGCTACTCCGTATTATTTGTTGTATATTAAAAATTGAATAAAACATTATTAGAACATTATTATTAGAACTTTAATCTTTATAGCAATGTAGATTGAAATAAATTTTGACCATGCCATTGCCTCCGATCAATTGTGCAATTAACCTACACACAAGATTGTTTCATAATTCATATAATCATATATATCCATGTCGATTGACATGAGACGAACAATATAACACTTTGTAAGGGTTGACCTACAGGGGTGGAGACAGGGGTGGCTGGCGGTGGCCGTGGCCCCAACAAGAAAAAATTTGTGATGTATATACATATGTATAAATATTTATAAGTAGTAAAAAATATAGTGAAAATTTAAGTATTGGCCCCGGCTATATAAATTCCTTAAGCCACGGCCCCTGTAACTTGACATTCCTGGCTCCGCCACTGTTGACCTAATATTGGAATCATAGGAAATATGGTGTAACTTTCAAAAGACAACGATTGCTATAATATAATTCCATTATTATGACCGTTCTGCCGTTGACCGACCATTAGACTTTTTTGCCATAGTTGAATAGAAAAGATCAAATGTTCTTTACATGGTATGGAGTAATTGTGTGTGAAATCAACTAAACATAAATGTTTTTCAAATGTTTATGTAGGATTATGAAAATATGAATTGACCATATCAAAATCACTACTTGTACGGACAATTAAGAGAGACGTACTTTTCGATTCATGGGACCATAATTTATGTTAGTACACATTATTAGACGTACTAATTAGTTTCACTCACTTACACAGGTTTCACACATCAAATGCCTTTCCACCAAAATAAGGTAGGCTAGCTTTTTGACAGAAATTCTCATATTTGTAATAACATTAGACTCCTTTTGTCCCGCTAAGATTGTCACAGACACTATTTACTTGATCAATACAAATCACTCATAATCTCTTACTGTATACGGAGTATATCAATTTTTTTTTATCAAATTTGATTTTGTTTTTTGCGACTTTGTAAAGATTTTAATGTAGTTTATAAATATGTAGCTTTTTTTTCTAAAAATAATTTGAGTACGGACAGAGATCTGTTTGCTTTATCGTCGGTCAAACATCGTAAACCGAAATGTCCCAAACTTAGTGGGACAGATGTAGTATTTCTTAGCTTGTTGGTGAGTTTCTTTTGCGGGAAATGGTGCAATCCCATTGGAATGTACTTATAATGTATAAACTTTTTCATTGCAAGACATGATCTTCTTCATCTTCTTTTTTTTTATCAAAAAATTGATGCAAGACATGATCTTCAAGTAAGTAAAACTATATGACTGATAATAGACATGAATTATGGGCTAAACAAAAAGAACTTCATAAAAATAAAAAATATATAAAAAAAATATCTTATGATTTCAGGATCCCCAATTCCCACAAATGAGTCGAAATATCTCACCACAAAGTGATCTTAGTATTAGGACTAACTACTCACTCCCCCACCAAATATATATTAAAGTGTTTCAATAAGTTAGCATATCTTTTGATGGGTGATGAAAGATTTAATTAAGAGGCATGGCTTAAAAGGCTAAAGAGGCATGCACCATGCCTTGGCTTTCACTTTTTACATGGTTGTGCTATAATGCTACTATAGCTGATGTGATCAAAATGGATCATATGGAGAGCCTATAAATCTATGCCTATATATGGTTATTAATGGCATCGAGTTACATTGATGCTAATGATTGATAATCGAAATTCGAGTTTAGTACATTTAGGCTATATACGACCTTTACTTAATTTACGTCCATCTTTATATGGTGCCACCAAATCCACTACAATTTAATTACGACTGTTCATAATAATATAATGAGCTCAGAAATCTAAAAAATGTACTTGACGGAATATATATGAGAATGTCTATAACTCTATAATGATGATACTTTTAAATATTTTAGCGGTAAATATACCCTTCGTAATTGGATTTTGCCTTTAGGTGTAGCCATCGAATAGCTAGATGGTTAATTAACAGTGTTTTTGGGCAAAATGTGTTTAATACTCCAAATTTCTTTGAACATTGGCACTTGTTAACCTTAAACGATGATATATAAAGCATTTAAGTAATAAAATTATAAAAGCAGAACAAAAGAAAAAGAAAAAGCAAACAAAAACAAGTTGCGGAGTACGTTTTTTATATGTACGTGAGTACGTCAAACTGTCAAAGTGTCAAACGTTTGAAAGATTAGGGCCTGTTCAGAAAACTGGAAAACTGGAAAACAGAAAACAGGAAACGTGTTTACTGAAGAAAATTGCTGGAAAACTGGAGAAAGGATAACAGAAAAACGCGTTTACTAAATCGTTTTCCAAAATGAAAAAAATGAAACATGTCTCTCTTTTCCTTAATGATTTAGAGAAGTGACTTTTACTAGTTTTCCAAATTTGGAAAACGCAAATGCTACCCGTGTACCCCTTTTTCCATACAATGACCCTACCCCACCCCTACCACATTCCCCTACCTCGGTCTCACCTCGATCCATCCTTACCCTACCGCCACCACCTACCACCTCGACCCCACACCCGACCCACCCTACCCTAACCCCCACCCTTTGTATCTTACCACTACCTTACCCCTTGCCACATGCCCCCTACCCCGGCCCCACCCTACCGCCATCCTAACCCCACCCTACCGCCATCCTACCCCCCATCCTACCCCCACCTCGGCCACACCCTGATCTCGGCCCCACCCTACCACCGTCCTACCCCAACTATACCCTAACCCTACCCCAACCCTACCCTTACCCCTAACCATGACCCTAACCCACCCACCCCACCCAACTCCCCAACCCAATCCCTCTACCCTACCCTTACCTTACCCCAAACCCAACCTCAACCCTACCCCCGCCCTTACCCCTAACCACAAGCCTAACCAGCCCATTACCCCCACCCAACCCCCTACCCCCAGACCTTACCGCCCCACCCCCGACCATACCTCTTACCCCACCCCCACCCATACCTTCCCTACCCCTACCCCTACGTGTAGGTATGAGTGGGTATGATGAAGGGTTGTAGGGGAGTATGGGTAGAGTGTAAGATTGTGGTAAGGGTAGGGGTAGAGGTCAAGGGTGTGGAATTGGGTGTAGGGTGTAGGGTGGGGGTACGAGGTATAAGGGTGGGGTATGAGTTAGAGGTATGAGTCACAGAAGTTGGTGAAAAAATTGATGAACATGTTTTCATATTTGAAAATGGAAAACTAAAAAATAGAAACAGAATATTGGAGATAGAAAAACTAAAAAATAAAAACAGAAAATTGGAGAACGAAAAACAGAAGTAGAAAACAGGAAAATATTTCTGTTAGTAAACAGGCCCTTAGTGTTGTCATTTATTTCAAAAAGAACAATTTTAAACCGCTTTTCATTTCTTTATACTATACTACACATGCCGTATTGTAGTACGTAGTAATACATTATTTATGTTTCCTGAATTCTGATTATTGACAATTTAATATTATAAGCATTTGTCTTGCCAAAAAAAGATTATATATAAGCAATTGTCCACGTCACTCAGAAGAGTATTTATATCATTATTCTAAAAATTATATTGCAAATAAACAAATTCAATAAAACAAGGTCATGATGTAACAAAAAGTGTCAAACTAAGAAAATACGAGATAGACATCAATGATTAATCTATTTATTTTAATAAATAAATACTCCGCATATCAAATCCTAATTATATAAAGTAGGGAAAACTGTCAATATGGTCCTCATACTATCCTGAAAAAGTCAACTAAATCCATATACTATCACTTTACAAAAATCAATCAAATTATGGAACTTTGAAAAACATTCAATTGAGTCAATTAGCAGCAGGTTACCTGTCAGGTCAGGAGGTCGCTCGCTGACGTGCCGCACACGTGACGGTCCATGTGTGCACCACATCACCGATAAATGACTGACTAAGCTTCCACGTGTGCGTCACGTCAACAAAGTCACAACTGACTGGGCCGCCACATGTGTGCCAAGTCAGCATGAGACTTGCTGACATGGCAGGTGACCTGCTTATGGACTAAAGTGAATGTTTTTACAAAATTTGGGGATTCGGTTGATTTTTTTTAAAAGTACGAAAATTTAATTGACTTTTTCATGATAGTATGAGGACCAAATTGATAGTTTTACTTAAAAGTAAGAACGTTGACAATTATCTAAACATATTAAATTATTTATTTTTGAGTAGTTTGTTCGTGCATATCCTCTAATGTTTTGTACACAAAATTTGAATACCAGTTTTAGAATTCGATAAGACATTTTCAACAAGCTTTAAATTGCTTGAAAATAAAAGAAATACAATAAGATATAATCATAAATACTACACGAGTTTGGAATGTGTTTGAAATGTCTATAAAATTCAGGTTAATACGTGCTATTTACCTATTGATTCATTTAACCCAATGCAAACACTATTATAATAAAATCAAATTAAAGAATTTATGATGTATTATACACATATATTTATATGTATATTTATAAAGTAATTCAAAAAATGTAAGGAGTATATAAGCTTATAAGGAGTACATATTTGACAAATACCATATAAAGGATAATATTAAAAAAAGAATGTTGGGAGAAAAAAGCGGACGTCTCTAGGGATTTCCCTAGCTAGTTTCTACCGGCGGCGGCGTCTACAGCCGGCCAGTCCGGAGGTTTTCTACCAAGATTGGGTAGCCGAGCTTCGTTTCTGTTTTCTCTGATCTGTTGGTGGTTCGCACAATTCAGTCGAACAGGGCGTATCTCTTGGTGCAGGCCCTGAGATCGAGTTAGCCGGTAGAACGCGGCTGTTCTTAGGGTTGTCCCTACCGAGAGTGGTCGGCAGCTGAGGTGTATCAGCCTTTCTGCCCGGAGAATCGAGTTTAGCCTTGGCTAGATATTAGTGCGAGCAGAGCAGGTCTCATCTTCTACCATTTGTACAGCAGGCGGTATCGAAGGAAGTGCTCATCTTTGGAAGGCTCTGTTTTTTCGAGTTCTGAAGATTAACGCAGAGGAATCGCGGTGATGAGCATACTAAGCTGGAACTGTAGAGGACTAAACAACCCGGCGACGATCCAATGCTTGACGGATCTTGTTAGCCTTTACCGGCCGTCGATTATCTTCCTTATGGAGACGAAGGTCCGTTGCTTGAGAGCAAAGGAGATTTTACATTCGAAGGGCTTCACCAAGGCGGAAGGGACGAATAGTGCAGGTTGGAGCGGTGGGTTAATCATGGGGTGGAATGATAATGTGGAGATGGAGATTAGGAAAAATGAACCAAATGTTATAGATGGAAGAGTAACCCTGCGGAGCAATGTTGAACCTTGGAGACTAACAGACTTTTATGGCTTTCCCGAAACAGTTCGGCGGCGGGATGCTTGGAGGATGATGGAAGAGCTGGCAGAGGACAACGATGACCCTTGGATGATGCTTGGGGATTTTAACGATATAATGTTTGAGTCGGAAAAGAAGGGCATTATTCCACAACCCCTATGGAGGATAAGGGGCTTTAGAGGGACAGTGCATAGCTGCGGCCTGAGAGATTTCCCCTTTTCAGGTTATCAATGGACCTGAGATAATAGAAAAGATATGGATTATCGACTGGAGCAGACTTTAGACCGTATCCTGGTAAATGATGCCTGGTGGAATTTATTTACAGGAGCTCAAGCCGTGTCAGTGGAGGCCCCGGCAAGCGGCCATATGGCACTTCAGGTGCAAGTTAAACAGACTGCTCAGAATGGGAGGAGGCGTTTTTTTAAATTTGAGAATAACTGGATTAAGGAAGACGAATGTAGAATGATTGTCACAAGCAGCTGAGAAGCAACCAGGTAGCGGTCTATTAATGAGAGGATTGGTTTCTGTGCTAATGAGCTGACCAGATGGGACCGGGGGAGGAAAAGAGGGTTCCGTCATCAAATTATGGCGTGTAAATCCAGATTGGCCTGGCTCAGGGGGAAGGATGACCGAGCAAGCATTCGTGAGCTTTTACATGTTCGTTCGGTTTTGCAGGTTTTACTTGAGAAAGAAAATCAATTCTGGAAACAACGGGCTAAGGAGTTCTGGTTAAAGGACGGAGACATAAATTCCCATTTTTTTTCATAACGCTGTTAAGCAAAGAAGACGGTGTAACAAAATAAATGGGTTGCGGAGGCCTGATGGTACACGGCTATGTAATCAGGAAGAACTCGGTGCGGCAGTATTGGATTATTTCTCGGTTTTGTTCCAAGAACAGGAGAGGAATCAGCCACTCACTATTCGAGGAGAATTTCGGCAGGTATCGACAGAGCAGAATGCTTCACTTTTACGGGCTGTTAGTCCGGAGGAGGTTAGACGAGCTGATTTTGATATGCACCCAGAAAAGGCTTCGGGCTCGGACGGGATGAATCCCGCTTTCTTTCAGGCTTATTGGGAGGTGATTGGACCGGATATCTCCGCTCTATGTGCGTCAATGTTCGAGACAGGTAATCTGGCCGATCATATTAATATTACTAATATTGTGCTCATTCCTAAAGTGGAGAAACCAGATAATATGGGGGACTGGAGACCCATAGCGCTTTGCAATGTGGTATACAAAATTTTCTCTAAAATTCTGGCGAATAGGATCAAGGGCATGTTGGATACTTTGGTTGGGGAATGTCAAAGCGCTTTTGTTCCTGGGAGGTCTATTATTGATAATATAATTGTGGCTTTTGAGACAAATCATTTCCTGAGGAGGAAGACTAGTGGAAAAGAGGGATTTGTGGCGCTCAAAGTTGATATGAGTAAAGCGTATGATAGGGTGAGTTGGACTTTTTTGGAAGGTATTTTAAACAAAATGGGTTTCAGTGAAAGGTGGATTCAGATGGTCATGGTGTGTGTGAAAATTGTAAAATACTATGTCTAGTTTGATGGGGACTTGTTGGGCCCTATTACGCTGGCAGAGGGCTACGTCAGGGGGATCCCTTGTCCCCCCCCCCTATTTGTTTATCCTTGTGGCGGAGGGTCTGAGTGCTTTATTTAGCAGGACCGAGCATAGGGAAGACTTACACGGGGTGGCGGTCTGTAGGGAGGCACTCAAGGTATCTCATTTATTTTTTGCAGATGACAGTTTCTTGTTTTTCAAAGCCTCCGGACCGGAGTGTGAGGTGATGAAAAATATCCTAGAAGAATATGAGATGGCATCGGGTCAGGAGATCAATTTTCGAAAATCTTCGGTCACGTTCAGCCAAAATGTGGCCGAGACTTTTAAAACTTATTGTTGTAATTTTTTTGGCGTGCCGCAGGAAGGTGGACAACAAAAATATCTGGGGTTACCAGGTTTGGTGGGACGAAATAAAACAGCTATTCTGGGATTTATTAGAGACAGGGTGCTCAACCGGATAAAAAGTTGGAACAATCGATTTCTGTCCAGAGCAGGGAGAGCTGTGCTTCTTAGGAATGTGGTTCAGGCAATGCCAACGTATGCTATGAATGTGTTTTTATTACCTCTGGACTTATGCGACGAAATGGAGAAGCTGATGAATGGCTTTTGGTGGAAAGGCACGAAGTTCGAGCAGAGAGGGATAAGGTGGCGGAGATGGGAATTACTCTGTAAACCAAAAAATATGGGTGGTTTGGGCTTCAGAAAGATTCGGGAATTTAATCTAGCTATGCTCGCTAAACAAGGATGGAGAATTATCACCAACCCTGACAGCTTGATGAGCCGTATTCTTAAGGCTAGATATTTTCCTAAGACCAGTTTCTTACAGGCAAATCTTGGGAACAATCCTTCTTACATCTGGAGGAGCATTTTGGAGACCCAGAATATTTTAAGAGCAAATATCAGAAGACGGGCAGGTAATGGTAGGGAGATTCAAGTTTGGGCCGATGCTTGGTTGCCGGGCCAAGGGGATGGGAAGATTAAATCCCCAAGACCCATTGGGATAGCTGATATGAATGTAGCGGCACTGAAGAACAGTTTAGGGAAGAGCTGGGACATAGGGAGGATTACAAACATCTTTACTGAAGAAGATATGAGGGCTATATACAGTATACTGATTAGCCTCAAAGACAGAAAGGACGGTTTCTGGTGGAGCAAAGAGAATAATGGTCTTTTTACGGTGAAGAGCTGTTACAAATCTCTTATGCAGATCGAGGAACCAGGGGGCTGGGACGGATGGAAATCCTTTTGGGAATTAAAAATCCCGCCAAAGGTAAAATATTTTTTATGGCAGGTTCTGGATGGTTCTTTACCATCGGCAGATAATCTGGAGAAGAGGGGGGTGCCCATCCCGAGGCTGTGTAAGATTTGCGGCCAAGCTGACGAGACTACGGAGCACGCATTGATGACATGTCCGAAGGCAGCTGAGACATGGGAGGAGGCGGGGGTGCTTCTCAGAAACGGAGAGGTGACCTTTCAGGTATGGCTCCAAAGACTTCTCTCGTGTGCAGATAAAGGCTTAAGTTCCAAGGTGGCTATGATCACATGGGGCTTATGGAAGAGAAGAAACTCCTTTATTTGGGAGGACGAGATGCAAGAGTCGGCCAGCTTGCTGAACAGTTGTGCTTGTATGTTACAAGCTTGGCGAGAGGCTCAAGGAGAGCCGAATCTTTCATGTAGAAGGGGCGGAAGGGGGAATCCGAGATGGGAAAAACCAAGGCCGGGCTGCTTAAAAATAAATGTGGATGCCGCAACAGATATGAACCGGGGTAGACGAGCTTGGGGTTGGGTGGCAAGGGATGAACAAGGCAATTTTGTCAAGGGTGGAGGGGGATCAATATCGGCTGACTGGAGTCCAGCGGAGGCTGAAGCTATGGGGATAAGAGAGGCTCTCAAGGTGGCTAATCAGGAGGGCTGGGAGAACATAGAACTGGAGTCTGACGCTCAGACGGTCATACGAGGTATTAAGGGAGGGGGTGGGTTAGCCTACTTGGACCTCATTATTGATGATATTCGATCCATGTTAAGTACAAAGGTAGAGCAATTTTCATGTCTCTGACTGTCCACGGTCTGCGAATTGTGTTGCTCACAAGCTTGCTAGAGTACATGTTTCCATCTCAGATCATAGTTGTAGTTATGATATAATGCCGGATTGTATTGTAAGCCTTTTGGGAATGACCTTCTCAATAAGTAATAAAGTGACTAGTCTCGGTTTAAAAAAAAGGAGTACATATTTGACGGGGGCAGGTCCAATTCCGCCCAATTGGTCCAAACAACCGGGGCGGGTCGATACTATAACCGGATTCGTCCACTGCCGACCGGGTCGAATTTTTACATGGGTCGTTTTATTTCATGCCTAATCCCAAATCGAGTCCAACACTATAATTAGGTGCTCGCTTTTACCGTTCGTTTTTATGTAAACTCACTTTTTTCTTTCAAAAACAAAATAAGTTTTTGATAAAGAATAACGTTCAAGATCAAATCAAAAAAGTTCGACAGATGGGGAGTATTTTGTGCCACCTTATTATTATATACCTAATAAACGTGTTCACCATTTTATTCTTATTATTCCCCACTAATTTAGCAGTGTATATCATGAGTAGGTTCATATATATCATTATATCTACCGAGTACTCTTCTCATCAGGCCGGCCTGACGGGCTGCCCCGTCCGGCCGAGCCCGTTTGGGCACCTTCCCGGTGGAATTTTTTGATGAAATTTTTTGAGCATGTTCATCATCAAGTCTAGTTTGTCCATACCAAATTTCAGCTCAAAATTCGATCGGGAAGGTCGTCAAATGATTTTTGCAAGTTAACTGGTCCAGAAAATACATATTCCGGACCAGTTAACTTGCAAAAATCATTTGACGACCTTCCCAATCGAATTTTGAGCTGAAATTTGGTATGGACAAACTAGACTTGATGAGGAACATGCTCAAAAAATTTCATCAAAAAATTCCACCGGGAAGGTGCCCAAACGGGCTCGGCCGGACGGGGCAGCCCGTCAGGCCGGCCTGATGAGATGATTTCTCGTATATATCTACCATTCAAAAAAATCATTATATCTAAAAAATATGGACCTAGTCACGCGGATCTTTTAAGCATCTTGTTGGGCCTTGGTGTACTCAACTTTTATCCGTATACATACTTCTTATATATCCACGATGAATCCAGAAGTTTTCAAAGCGGAGGGATAGGAGATTAGGAGGTCTTTGGATACCAGCGTTTTGGGCAAACCGCCACTATTTTAATGAAGTAAAACACTGGTATTTCCAGCGATTTGGCCACAAAATGCCAATAAACAAACAACGCCATAGTCTCATAAATGAGGATGGGTCGAGTCGATCAGGTGCATTATTGGCCTATTATATCCAGTCCGTTCATAATTTTATTTTTAATTGGAAATAGATTAGTCAATATTGGTTTCAATTGATCCGATGGACATCAAATCTATGGATTTTAGGTCTAGTTTTTAATCATTAAGATCATTCTAAACAATAATGTTGATTTTATAAAAGAAAGACATAATTTAGATTAGAAATGAATCATCCTTCTCCGTTTCCGATTTTTCATTAGAACTCGTTATTTTTATACCATAAAATGGTTAGAATTTTTTGTTTTAAATCAGGGTCATGTTGAATGTGACACATTGAGTCACAAAAATTGTTGGTACTTGTTTGAAATATTATACTACCATGTTAAAAATGAAGTATAATTCAACTTTATTATTCCACCCTTCAACATATTAAAACTCTATTTAATAATATGATTTTATATATTTAACTTTTATCATATTGCAGTATAAAAAATCAAATGAGCGGTCAGTCTGACAAATTTATCACGAATTTACATATTTTTTCACATATGTAATTTTATTCTAGAGAAAAGCCTTTCATCGATTAAGTTCATCTCACATACTAGAATGTGATATATTAGTCCTCTAACTTTGGAAACATATTATTCATACGTAGCAAGACAATCATCAATGCCTCATTTCAAAGAAAATATAGTGACAATAGCAATAACATGTCTAGGTGTAAGGAATCTTTGCATCACAACTCTTTGATCATTTATATTTCTCACTACAATTTATATGATTTTTGACAGAATTATCCATATATCTGATACCCGTATATATATTTTGTCTAGGACTCCGCATGATACTCCTCTTGTATTATACTCCGTATTTATTATGTTACATTTGATTTATATTGCACTTAATAAATTTTATTTGAATGAGGTCTACACATTGAAAGAATTATACTACATTCGTTCAAAAAAACTTTGTCATTTTCAAATCTTTGACTAACTGTGTTTTTAATGGAAATTATTTATAATATAAAATTATACTAAAATGTTCTTTGTTAAAGTAATTTCATAAAAGTATAAAATTTATAACTTTCATAATATTATTATACGAATCAAAAATATGTTTCAAATTTTTTGAAATGACAATGTACTTTGAACGGAGGTAGTATTAGCTTACCTATTTTTCAATAATTAAATCCTAGCTGGGAATCACTTTAACTAGTGTCTATCCGCCCGCCCGTTTAGATAGTAAAATTGATTGATTTTTTTCGGAAGAGGTAAATTGACTGAAATGAATATGTTAAAATTATTGAGATTATATATCATGGTTGATCAGCTAAATTGTGTAAGAATTGTAATTTAATTTATTTTGTTAACAAAATAAAAATATAAACAAATAAATAAATAATGCATGAATATGTGTCACGTTAGTGCTAAATTGATGCCAAATCTGTGTAAAAATCGTTTTATTACAATCGACAAAGTATATGCCAAGTAGGTTTTCACAAAATGCATGTGCTTGACACTGTGTTACATAAATGCTAAGTTTATGTCAAAATCGTTTTGTCACAACCTATTTGACACAAATTCATACCAAATAGATTGTGACAATTTGACAGTTTTTGACACTCATTTTGTTGGGACCTATGAATATGTGTCGATCATACTTATAGCTCTTTTATCACAACAAATCAATTGATGCCAATCCATGATGAGTCTGTATGAGTTTCATTTATTTCGTAAAAAGCATTTTGTACACGCTATTATTTTAACACTTTTACACACTCTCTGCGAAGTTTTTTGTCTATCACAGACAAAATGTGTTTTTGACTATATGGACAAAACACGTTGTCTGTGATAGACAAAAAACTTTCACGAATGTGTAAACAGTAAAGTTTATGCAATAATAATTGTTGTTTATTTAGTGTGACAAATTGGGGATCAGAGTTCTCCAACTTTTCAAGTGATTTATTCTCTGTTATGTTTTACTTGAACAACAAATAAACATCGTTTGTATGAAATTTACAAGCCTAGCCGAACATCCCCGTGACCACTATATTTTTCTTATTTATTCTCATTTCATCTTGAGTTTAACGTTACTGTCACTCTTCACTCACGTTCTCCTTAATTATTTTCTATTTAATTAGGTTACTTAAAATATTGTTGAAGTCCCACAATGAAAAATTGCGAAATAATGTAGTGCTATATTAAGATCTGAGCTACTCCTTTTATCAGGTTGACCTTTTAGGATGAAATCTCAAATTTTAACATTGTATCAGAGACAAATTGATACATAATCTATATTAAGATCTGAGCTACTCTCTCTATTAGGTCTATCTCTTAGGATGAAATTCCAGATCTTAACATATATTCTCACTTATAAGAATGGTCTACATTAATTTCTCATCAAAATATTTGGACCACACTATTTTGTTTAGAGAATTTTCCAAATTAAAATAGAAGTTAAAAGTGAGACGATTTTCCTGAACAAAGTACTATTCTTTTTTCTGAAATAGTAATAAGATACTGACATGATCATAGTGTCATATAATTATGATATTAATACGTCATTTTATATAAGAATATCAATACAATAATATGGCCGTAATTACTCTTATTTACTCCAGAAAAACACAATTTTTATACTCCGTATATTTGACTTCTATTTAGCATATCCACCTTTTTATTTAATGTATAAAAGTAGGGCAAAAAAATGCTATAGGACATAAATGTCAGAGGACCATCATGGAAGAAATACATGCATATCAATAAGTAAACGAGTGCTATATAAGCCAAATTTGACGAGTGATAAAAAAACAAAGCAATTCTTATCAATTTTACATACGATGTGTGAACGGAATCTTAACCAATACGCTACCCAAGACCATTCCAGTTTTACTATGACAGACAAACATACAAAGCACAAACTTTATTTTATTATAAGCTTTTTTTATTTGAAATTATATTCCTTGTATTGTAAGCTTTTTGGCAGAAATATAATCAGATGAAAATGAATTTTCTCAGTTCATTGAATATATAAAACCCTAACCCTACTATCATTAGCTATAGTACAATACGTAGCGATGCACACGCATGCTAAACGAGAAAGGCAAGTGAAAGGGAGCAAGACTGAATGGGTAAAAAGATATGCTAGAACTAAAGGAAACTATACATAAATGAAAAGGTGGTCGAAAAATATGTACAAAAGCTAGAATCCAATATCTCCATGGCTCAAAATCCATACCAAAACTAATTAAGAAACAAGACATAAAAGAACCATCATCCACTCCAGCCAGCCATTTCATCGATCTAATTCACATTTCAAGAATATCTAACCTTAATAAATTAAACCCTAGCTAGCTAGATCCATCTTTACTTTTTCTCTCCATGAACATTTTAGTTTAATGAACCGAGATCAAGATGCTTGAAAATGAAAAAAGATGGAACATATTAGATCATTTCAAATCATAAAACTCATTCATCATCACCACTCACACCATCTTTGTTTTGCCTCTTTCTCATCTCTGATGGAAGGATATCCTGGAGAAGCCCGTGATTCCGGTTCACGGTTGAAGACGAAGGAGGAGGAGGAGGAGAGGGAAGAACAAATAACCTTCTTTCTTGAAGCAAATCATTTGGAGCAGAAAACAGCTCACTACTTGCTCCACATGATGAGTTATTGGGGAACCTCAAAGGAAGAAAATCTCGGGCTAAAGACTCAAAATAAAACGAGTCTCGTTGTTGTTGTTGTTGCTGCTGCTCTTGTTGTTGTTGATGGTGGTGGTGATGGTGCATTGGATAATGGAAGAATTGATCGGGGCTAGGTACACCAAAAGGTGAACTTCTTCCACTGGTGCTACAACCACCACCATCACCACCAACACCGGGGCTTATGGGGGCCTTAGGGACTGTCGCAATAAGGCTGCTCGTCCGAGGTGTTACGGGACACGGGTGTATGTGAGTCCCCTCGTATGTCGTCACAATAGTTGATGGATCCTGCGACGACCTCTCGACCCTCTTCTTCACACCACAAGAAGGCGCCGTGCAGCGGTAGTAGCTTCTGTATATGTTTACAACAATTTCTCGTCAATTCAATGAATGCACCACAAAGTGTACAAACACCTTTTATTACCACAATTCACAAAGATGGTTAGCTTGTAGTCCTATCTTTTTTACAGTTTCATGGTTAAAAATGAGAGTGAAGTAATGTATATATATATATAGTTTAAACACATAAATGTGAATATGAATTTGTGTACGTGGAAGTTGCGTGAGGAAGTGAATTTGGGATAGTACCTTGGAAATGGGCTGTTTTTTACTGCTTTTTGGCCATACTTTCTCCATCTATAGCCATCGTCCAAGTTATCCGCTTCACTCTTTGTCATGAACGCCACTCTTGGTTCTCTTTGCCTCTTCTGTTTCTTCTTTTTTGGTTTCAACCTGTCCAAATTACATAAAAATCTGTTCTTGAAGCACAAAAACAAAACCCCACTTTTCACTCGCCACAAGAAAATATATCCAAAACTCTAAACTACATAAACCCCACTTTAATTTCTGCAAAGAAAACCTTTTTTTCCGTGAATGGCGATTAGTTAATTTCGTAAAAATGAAATCTTTAACACTTATCCCGCAGAAAATTATGACCAAACACATAAAAATCTGTTCTTGAAGCACAAAAACAAAAACCCACTCTAAAATTCTAAACTATATAAACCCCACTCTCTGCAAATAATCAAAACCCTTTTTTCCGTGAATGGTGATTAGTTAATTTCTTAAAAATGAAATCTTTATCACTTATTCCGCAGAAAATTATGATCAAACACATAATCAGATCATGCATAAAACAAAAGAAACCCTTTAAGCCGGAGATCGGGTTGACTTATCATCTTTCTCATGTTCATACTTCAGACCATCCATTATGATTTAATTAATTAATTAAAATGTGAAACGAAAAGAGGGTGTTGAATTGTTTGAAGAAAACCGTGTTCCCACCAGGTCAGTGGATTCAGTACAAAAAAAAACCATTTTTATTTTTTAATGGAAAGAATGATAAAAGAAGAAGAAAAAGAGAATCAGCTTATAATTAGCTTACAGCTGCTTAGCTTTGTCTTTGGGATCCTCTTCTTCAGCTTCATCAGCGGTTTTGTTGGCAGCTTCATTCGAAGAGGAGGATAGAGAGGGAGAGATGGGGGTGGCCGGAGTTTTCGCCACCTCCGGCGACGTTGACGGCGGCTGCGGCGGAGGAGGAACCAAGAAAGATGGCGGAACAGGCGTTTGGAGAAGGTCGAATATGGCGGAGTAAGCAGTGATGGTTTCGTCTTCGGGGCCGGGAACCAAATCCAAGTAGGATATGGAGAAGGAGCTCTGCTCGCCGTCCGTCTGATCAACCGGCGGCAGGTCGAGGAAGGTCTGCAAGGAAAAAGTTCCGGCCGGGATCTGATCGGAAAATGCAGAGTCACAAGGTGGGTCTGATTTCAACATCGGGTTTTCTTCACCGTCCTTCTTCTCCATCGATCAAAAGCTTAGATTCTTCATATGTATATACATATATATATGTATATGTATATGTATAATTCTGAGGCTTAGTATAGAGTGAGAAAGAGAGGGAGGAGAGAGAGGAGGGAGGGAGTTTGGTTTGGGGGATTTTGGAGACTTTTTCTTTATTTTGGGTATTTGTTTCTGTGGGGTGGCATTTGAGAAAACCAGAGTGGGACCCACTCACTAGTTGTTGACCGGACAGTCGCGTTATTAGTCTCGCAAATGCCTCATATGGTGTTGTTTTTGCAGCCAAAAATTGTTTCCCTTTCTTACTATGAGCCTGTCTAAATAATGTGAAGTGAGTTGAATCGTTCTTATTTCTTACTATGAAGTATGAACCCATTTTATGATTCCATAATGCTCCTATGGAGTACTTAATTTAATACGTAGAGTAACAAAAATGAGTAGTAATGAGAAAAGATAATGATCTTGTTATAATAATGATAATCAGTTTGATATCATTATGGTCGTGTTTGTTACCACATTTTTTGAGTTTTTTTGTCCACTCGTATCAAATAGATTGTGACAAAACGGTTTTGCCATGCATTTGGTAAAGATCCATGAATCTGTGCAACATCTGTGCCAAATCACTACCTATTTGACGGTATTTTGGTGGAGAACTATGCCATATAGGTTGTGAAACGGGGTTGAAAGATGTTTTGGCAATGATTTGATTGGGATTTATGAATCTGTGCAACATTTGTGCCAAATATGTGCCAAAGTTTTTTTGGATGTAAGGTGTAGCTATGGAAACTTTTTAATTGTTAGATGTAATTATATATTCTTAAGTTTTGGTTTTATAAGTTTTAATTATCTACTTTTCCATATTTTTGATCTTTTATTTTTTATACTCCATATATAGAACGTGTGGTATAATTCAACTTATATATACATTCATGGTTTGATATTTTTAAAGTTAGTTTTATTATGTTTTCTCATTTTTCGTATCTAGTTTTATCTTATGAAATATGTATAATCTTTTGTTGAAGATTGAACCAATAATTACTTTAATTTTATAACTTCTTTTTTAATTTTCCACTTTTCTCACATTTTCTTAAATTTATTTTGAATTTCTTCATTTCTATATTTTATAATTTTTTTTTTGTATAATACGTAAGAGGTTGATAGAGTCTATAGTTTAATTTTTAGAATATAGGGTATATGATTTAGAGTTTGAGATATATGGTTTACGAGGAGTATATATTATTTATCATTTTAGATCTATTTATGAAAAAATCCAAAACTAATTCGGGTGAACTGGTGATTGTTTGAGTAAGAGATTAACTAAATAGTAGTAAAAGTAATTTCGAATGTCAAAATAATACCCCCTCCGTCCCCCTTATATTGTTCTATTTTACCATTTTGGAAAGTCCTACTAATATTGTCTCATACTACAGCTGGACTCGGTTCAGACCGAGCCCGGGCCGGCCGGGCCTCCGGTCCTATAAAGGGGCCCCGAAACCGGCCCGTCCTTCGCCCGGTTCGGGCCTGGCCACCCGCCGGTTCGGGTCGGGTCTAGTTTAATTTTTTAATCTTTTTAATACAACTTAAATATGAAATACATTTTTCAAAAACTACTAATACAATAAATTCTAAGTTGTAAGTTTGTAACCAATTAATTAATTAATTAATTTGAGAAGTGCTACATATATAAAAAAGAATGTATATTTATTTGAAATATGAAATACAACTTTACAAATTACAATAGAGAATTGAAGGAAAAATTAAAACATGAAATACATTTTATAATAAACTGTAAAATACTAATCAATCGGAATCTCCAGCATAAGAGTCACCCTCGGTTGTTGATTCATCCATAAAGTCTTGGGAGGGGGTGATGCTAACTTCCTGACATCTACGTATGACCTTCAACCAACCGTGATAGCATATAAGCGTCTCAAGAGACTCAGCGCTCAAACTCGTTCTAGATGCCGTTAGAACGTTGCCGGCCGAACTAAATTCTTGTTCCACGGCAACTGTTGAAACCTGCATTGATAGCACTTGCTTAGCCATCCGTGCCAAAATCGGGAACATTCTTTTTTTTTTTTTACTTCCACCACTTTAGAACGTCAAACTCCTCATTTTCGTCAAATTCTACCTCATAATTTATATACAAAGAAATCTCATTAAGTGCGCTTTGTTCAGTAGTGTGAGTTGTTTTAGTTTTTTTCATAAGATTGCGAAAAGCAGATTTAAAAAGTGATTTTCCTTTAGATGAAGATGTGTGTGTCGGGGGAGGGGGCGCGTTGCCATATTGTGCACGAAACTCATTAAATAAGGCATAAAATAAATTACTAACCTCGTTGTATTTAACTTGCGGATCTATGGCGTTATCATCATACATTAAAAATGGACAAAAAAAAGCATTATAATAGAACTTCAAACATTCTTCCAAATTACCAAGTCTATAACGAGGATCGAGAATAAATGCAATACTATAAATATGCGGAATATGTGCATAATATTTTAAAAACTTTTCCTTCATAAAACCACAAAAATAACTCACGTAAGCGGCATTCTCAAATTCATTAAAAGCACCGGCGAGATTAACAACTTCACGAATTCGTTTGAGGTAGGTTTATACACATGACTAAAACTATCAGTTGCATTATTAAAATATATCAAAACATTACAATTTTTTTCGCAAGTGTCGATGTGAGTGGGGTTTAAAATATAGTTATCATATTGTCTTAAAAAAGCAGGAAAATGTTCTTTATATCTAAGAAGAACTTTAATTAATTTATAAGTACTATTCTACCGAATAGACAAATCTTTAGGAAAAGCAACATATTTCACACCTATTTCAATCAAATAATTTTGCCATTTTAATTTAAGTTGACCATTGCTCCAAATACGTCTAATCCCCACCTTGACCACCTCCATAGCATCTCCTAACGCTTTTATACCGTCTTGCACACATAAATTTATAATATGGCATGCACATCGTTGATGAAAAATCTATCCATCAAAGTATTAGAACCACATAATTCACGCAATCTGGGTATAGCAGCAGTATTATTAGTAGCATTATCAAAACCTGTAGCAAACACCTTATCAATCAAATTATACTCAGTTAAAATACGTTCAATCAAAATATAAATATGTTCAGCGGTGTGACGACCATTAAATTCACGAAAAGCAAGAACACGTTTATGCAAATTCCAATCACTATCAATAAAATGTGCAGTCAGGCCCAAATAATGTAAATTATGATAAGTATCATCCCAAATGTTAGAACAAATAGTAACACAGCCGTCAAAGTTTGCAAAATTTTTTTGTAACCTCTCCTTTTCCGCACGATAAAGGCTTATAATTTCTTTCTTAACCGTTTTGCGACTATAACTTCTAAATTGAGGATTTAAACAAGTTTGTGCATAATCTTTAAAAACAAGACTTTCAGAAAACAAATTAGGCAAATTTTCTTCAACAAGTAAGTTAGCCATACCAGTCAAATTTTGTGCATCAGTGTATGAGAAATTGCCGAAAGGTTGGTCATTTGCAAACCTAGATATTTGAGTTTGCTTCCCCTTCCCTTTGTCTATTTCCGCATACTCCACAGAGTGCGCGGACTTAAGATGCCTTTTGAGGCTCCCGTATCCGCCGGAAGTTCCCAGGCTATAATCCTTCTTGCAATGATCGCAACTTGCGTACCATTTATCGGTTTTTGGGTCTTTCCTCTTTGTAAAATTATTTTCTATAATAGGAGATTTAGATTTCTTACCAACTTGGGATGGACCGCCCTCGTCCTCCTCCGCATCATCCGGGGTGCCGTGAGTCCCGTCGCCCCCCTCGTCCTCCTCCGCATCGTCATCCTCGAGCTCCTCTTCATCAATGGACTCCGGGATGTTTTGTTGTCGGAAAAAGCGACCATCATTTTGCGCCAATAGTTGTTGTAGTTGCTCGTCGGACATCGCATCCCCATCTCGCCTTTGGTATCCGTCATCAAAATCTTCTCGACTTTGAGAAGAAGACCCGGCCCGCCCTTTACCTTTGCCTTTGCGTAAACTAGGATGACTTGTCTCAATCTCCTTCCTTCGGTTGCGTTGGAGACTACCCACATCTACGGAATGTCTGGCACAGTCCATCTTTAAAATGTAACATATATTATATGATATCAAATGTTTTAATATGAGTACAATAGTAATAATAAAATGCGACTAATAAAATTAACTACTTTTATAAGTTTATACTTTAATGAAAAATATAACAATTAACTAATTTTATACTTGAATGAAAAATGTAACAATTAACTAATTTTATACTTTAATGAAAAATGTAACAATTAACTACTTTTATACTTGAATGAAAAATGTAACAATTAACTAGTTTTATACTTGAATGAAAAATGTAACAATTAACAATGAACTACTTTTATACTTTAATGAAAAATGTAAAAATTAACTAGTTTTATACTTTAATGAAAAAAGTAACAATTAACTACTTTTATACTTTAATGAAAAATGTAAAAATTAACTAATACGATGAATTTAATTACTATGAATTCAAGTGTAACTAATATAATTGTATAACTAATATATAATATAATATTTATAGTATATAATATATAAGCATATTACTATAAGATGAGTAATACACTTATATATAATACTTTAACATATATAAGTAAATAACAATAAATATAGATAACAAAGTAAATATTAAAAGGATGGAGATGTATAAGTGGATAATAAGTATATATTAAGTAGATAATAAATATTAGTAATATAATATAGGTATATAAGTAGATATAATAATTATATAAATAATATATATATATGTAGAGAGGTTTGGAGAAGATGAAGATGGAGATGTATAAGTAGATAATAAGTAATTTAAGTATATATTAAGTAGATAATAAATATTAGTAATATAATATAGGTATATAAGTAGATTATTTTCTAACTAATATATAATATAATGTTTATAGTATATAATATATAAGTATATTACTATAAGATAAGTAATACACTTATATATAATACTTTAATATATATAAGTAGATAATAGGTAGAGATTAAGTAGATAAGGAATATAAGTAATATAATATATGTATGTAAAGTAGATAATTAATAATTTAATATATAAGTAAATAACAATAAGTATAGATGATAAGTAGATATCAAAGTAAATATTAAGAAGATAATAAGTATATATTAAGTAGATAAAAAATATTAGTAATATAATAAGAATATAATTAATATGTAAGTAGATATAATAATTATATAATAATATATATATGTAGAGAGGTTTGGAGAAGATGGAGATGGAGATGATTAAGATTTAAGAGTATGAGGGAATAGAGAATTAGAGAGAGAGTAGGAAGAGTTGGAGAAGAGGTGTAAAAAATGTATAGAAAATAGGAGTATAAATAGGTTTTTTTATCCCCACCCTCCCAGCCCCCCCACCCCCAAAACCCCTGGACCGCCCCTCCCACCCCCTCCAACGGCTATAGAGCCGTTTGGGAGGTCTCCCAACGGCTAGAAGCCTTCCAATTATTTAATTTTTTTTAAAAAAATAGCTGTTAGGCCCGAACCGGGCCCGGCCGGGCCGGTTCGCCATTTGAAGGGCCCGAGACCGAACTGCTACTCCACTGGGCCGGGTCGACCCGAACTGCCCCCCGACCGGTTCCCGGGCTGGGCCGGTTCAAACAGTAACTGGGCCGGGCCGGTTCCGGGGCGGGCCGCCCGGCCCGAGTCGATGCCTATCTCATACTATATTTGGTAAAGTTTGTGTGGCTCTAAATCATTCTTAATTTATTCTTACTTTATCAATTAATATCAACCACATAAACCTACTTTTCTTAATAATCGTGCCACTCTTCTCCGTACCAATATAAAAGGGACGGAGGTAGTAGTAGTGTTACATGTGTTTTGTTCGGTAAATAAGAGTGTTTACTCTCATGCGTGGAAAGTATAATGTCAATTATGATGTTAACTTGTTGTTGCCTGATAATGCTAACATTTGACAATAATACTTCAGGCTCAGTGTAAGCTAAGTTACTCTTATTAATTGAAAAATATATAATATCCATATTTTAAAACATTACATCTTTCTAATCCTATTTAAGGAGTTTTTCTTTCAAATTGCTTCGCATTATAACTAAATATTTCTTTTTCAAATGGGAGAATGAGTAGCCGGTCACATGGGCATTATTGGCATATGGTTCTCAAAGCTAAGTTATCACACATGTAATATCAACAGCTGGGACTATTTTGAGCTAACATCGGGGTAGAGTTAAGGGAGGGCCAACCCTGATCCTGTCCTACTCCAAATTTTAAAAATGTCTATTTTTTAGTGTAAAAAATCCATGTAACTTTTTTTTTAAAAATATTCTTTGTACCGGCACAGTGTCCTACCTCCACACCTGGCTGACATAGATACACACTTTCGAGGTTATGTGCACGCATCTTGATAAGTTGAAACGCCTTTCTTTGAAATGTTGCGTACGGAGTGGTTACTCACGCTTATCTCTAGTTATTATGTTAATTTCAAGGTCATCAAACACAATGGTGAAACCAACTTCTTTAATTTCAAAGTTTAATGCTTGATCACAAACAAACAAATCGGAGATGCATGGAACATGTGGAAGAGTGAGTTTTTGAGTGAGGTATAGCAACCACTTACTAGATAATTCTTAATGACTACCTCCTTCTAGTTAAACCATAATTATTAATACAACCTTGTATTTTTAGAATCCAATTATATACTCCTTGGACTTTGATCATTGTTGTGATCTCCCCTACCGTCAAACCTCTACACACAAAATAAATAGTTCACTGTTCAGTAGGCATTAATTTGAAAAAATTAAAATGCCCTTAATTAGGGATTATTTATTCAATACAGTACAATCATCTACATACTCTACCTTTCTAGTATATCTATATCACTTCAACTATTCACAACCAACTGTAGACGGTTTTTATGTATATATAAAGTACTACCTCCGTCCCATAATGGTTGTCCACTTTCAATTTGACACGATTATTAATAAAGTGGTTGAAAAGTAAAAGTTGTGGTTGAGATTTGAGTAGAATAAAGTGAATTGACAAGAACCACATATTTCATGCCAAAAAAGGAAACAAGACATTCATTTTGGGACAACCCAAAAAGAAAAGTAGGACAACCAAAATGGGACGGGGGGAGTATTCGTTTTTGCTTGTATTTGTTGTCCAATTTAAAATTAGTAAACAACAAGTTTAATAAAGTTAAATAAAAACAATCATTACACATGTAATATGATAAATCAGCCCATACTTATGTGAAGAAGATTAAATATAACGTTCCTAATATTTATCGGGTTCTTTAACACCAAACTAAAAAGAAAAAAAGAAAACTTATTCTGAAGGAAGATGAGTATTCATGTGTGAATTATCATTCAATGCTCATCATGTGTGACTTATTCCAGAGAGACTCTTCATCATAATACAGTAATAGCAGTTTCTAGTACACGGGAACATTTTCATCCATGGTATTCAAAATAGAATCCATCAATGAACACATCAGAACTGAGTTTGCGCGATTTCTTCATATTGTTTAGCAAAAGATGAAGAAGAAAGTGGTAAAAGGACAAATGACACATCAAAATAGCACTTTCTACTATTTTCTAGTACATGAGGACATTTTTGGTAATTTCTCCATAATTATTAGTCAAGTGACTCAAAACTGACGGAAGGGAGATAAAAATTATAAACAAAGCTTAGGGGGTAAATAATTGGTTTTAAAAACACAATGTTGGCCTATTAATTATGACTAAAGGAGAAGGGGAAATAATAATTTTCCCTTGTTTAAAATGTTGTGTGGTGACTGATGTTACTCACGCTTATCTCTTGTTATTATGTTAATTTCAAGAGCATCAAATACAGCATGTGGTGAAACCAACTTCTTTAATATAAAAATTTAATGCATGGCCACAAACAAACAAACCAAAGATGGCAAACGGTTACTAGTTTGACCATAATTATTAATACGACCTTGCATTTTTAGAATCCAATTAAATACCCCTTGCACTTTGACTATTGTTTCTATCTCCCCCTTCCATCAAACCTCTATAAAAAAATCAGTGCACCGTTCAGTAGGCATTAATTTGACAAAATTAAAGTGCCTTTCATTAGGGATTATTTATTCAATACAGTCATCCTACGTACTTTTTCTAATATATCTCTATCATTTTAACTATTCACAACCAGTCGTAGACGAACTTTTTCGGATACAATATTCATTTTTGCTTTTATGTGTAGAAGGTTAATATACCATTCCTAATACTTATTAGGTTTTCTTTAACATCGAACAAAAAAAACTTATTTAGAAAGAAGCCAAGTATTCATGTGTGAATTATCAGTTAAAGCTCATCATGTGTGAATTATTCCAGAGAGAGTTTTCATAATTATACAGTAATAGCAGTTTCTAGTATATGAAGACATTTTCATTCTTGGTGTTCAAAAGAGGATCCATAATGAATAAATTAGTACTCTATTTTCACGATTTCTTCATATTGTTTAGAAAAAGATGAAGGCAAAAACGGTAAAAGGACAAAGCAAAATAGCAGTTTCCACTACTTTCTAGTACATGAGGACATTTTCGGTAATTTCTCCATATTTAACAGTCAACTGACTCCAAATTGACGGAAGGGGGAGATAAAAATTAAAACCAAAGCTTAGGGGGTAAATAATTGGATTTTAAAAACACAAGGTTGACCTCTTAATTATGACTAAAGGAGAAGGGGGTAATCATAATCTTCCCATGTTAGAAATATTGCGTAGTGAGTGGTGTTACCCACACTTATCTCTAGTCATTCTATATTAATTTCAAGAGCATCAAATACAATGGTGAACCCAACTTCTTTAATTTCAAAATTTAATACATGGCCACAAACAAACAAACAAACGGAGATGTATGCAGCATGTGGACGAGTGATGTTTTTTAGTGAGGTGGCAAACGGTTACTAGTTTGACCATAGTTATTATATACATTAAGTACAATCTTGTATTTTTAGAATCCAATTAAATACCCCTAGGACTTTGACCATTGTTGCTATCTCCGCCCTCCGTCAAACCTGTACACAAAAAAAATTTAGTTCACCGTTCAGTAGGCATTAATTTGACAAAATTAAAGTGCCCTTAATTAAGGATTATTCATTCAATGCACTCATCTACGTACTTTTTCTAATATAACTCTATCACTTAAACTATTCACAACCAGTCGTAGAGGAACTCTTTCAGATACAATATTCGTTTTTGCTTTTAAGTGTAGAAGGTTAATATACCATTCCTAATACTTATCAGGTTTTCTTTAACACCAAACCAAAAAAACTTGTTCAGAAAGAAGCCGATTATTCATGTGTGAATTATCACTTTTAGCTCATCATATGTGAATTATTCCGGAGAGAGTTTTCATAATAATACAGTAATAGCAGTTTCTAGTACACGAAGACATTTTCATTCTTTATGTTTAAAAGAGGACCCATAAACGAACAAATCAATACTCTATTTTCCTGATTTCTTCATTTGTCTAAAAAGAGATGAAGGAAAAACGGGTAAAAGGACAAATGAAAAAGAAAAATAGCAGTTTCTACTAATTTCTAGTAAAGGAGAACATTTTCGGTAATTTCCCCATATATAACAGTCAACTGACTCCAAATTGACTGAAGGGGGAAATAAAAATTAAAACCAGAGCTTAGGGGGTAAATAATTGGGTTTTAAAAACACAAGGTTGACCTCTTAATAATGACTAAAGAAGAAGGGGGTAATCATAATCTTCCCTTGTTTGAAATATTGCGTAGTGAGTGGTGTTACTCACACTTATCTCTAGTTATTATGTTAATTTCAAGAGCATCAAATACAATGGTGAACCCAACTTCTTTAATTTCAAAATTTAATGCATGACCACAAACAAACAAACGGGAGATGCATGGAGCATGTCGACGAGTGATTTTTTTGACTGAGGTGGCAAACGGTTACTAGTTTGACTATAATTATTAATACAATCTTGTATTGTTAGAATCCAATTCTATACCCCTTGGACTTTAACCATTGTAGCTATCTCCCCCCCCCCCTTTCAATACAAAAAATAAACAGTTCACCGTTCAGTAGGCATTAATTTGATAAAATTGAAGTTCCCTTAATCAGGGACTATTACTCAATACAGTCATCTACATACTTTTTTTTAATATATCTCTGGCACTTCAACTATTCACAACTAGCCGTAGACAAACTTTTTTCATATAGTATTTGTTTTTTTATTGTAGTTGTTGACTAAAATTAGTAAGCAACAAGTTTAATTAAGTTTTAAATCATTACACAAGTAAACTGATATATCAGCCCATACTTATGTGCAGAAGGTTAAATATATCATCCCTAATACTTATCAGGTTCTTTAACACCAAATCAAAAAGAAGAAAAAACTTATTCCGAAAGAAGCTGAGTATTCATGTGTGAATTATCACTTAAAACTCATCATGTGTGAATTATTCTGGAGGAAGCCTTCGTCCTTGGTGTTCAAAAGAGGATCCATAAATGAACAAATTATTACTGAATATGCACGATTTCTTCATATTGTTTAGAAAAAAAAGATGAACAAAAAACTAGTAAAAGTTCAAATGAAAGAGCAAAATAGCAACTTCTACTACTTTCTAGTACATGAGGACATTTTTGATAATTTCCCCATATTTAACAGTCAATTGACTCATCATTGACAGAAGGGGGAAATAAAAATTATAACCAAAGCCTAGGGGTAAATAATCTGCTTTTAAAAACATAAGGTTGGCCAAATTAATTATGACTAAAGGAGAAGGGGGTAATCATAATTTTTCCTTGTTTGAAATGTTGCATAGTGAGTGTTGTTACTCACGCTTATCTCTAGTCATTAAGTTTATTTCAAAAGCATCAAATACAACGATAAACTCACATTTAATGCTTGAACACATACAAAGAAAACGGAGATGCATGGAACATGTGAAAGAGCGAGTTTTTGAGCGAGGTGAAAACCGGTTACTAGTTTGACCATAATTATTAATACAACCTTGTATTTTTAGAATCCAATTATATATACCCCTTGAAATTTGACCATTCTTGCTATCTCCTCCTTTCGTCAAACCTCTACACAAAAAATAAACAGTTCACCATTCAGTACTTCAGTAGGCATTAGTTTGATAAAATTCAAGTTCCCTTAATCAAGGATTATTATTCAATACAGTCATCTACGTACTTTTTCTAATATATCTTTGTCACTTCAACTATTCACAACCAGCCGTAGACGAACTTTTTCTTATACAATATTCATTTTTTTATTGTATTTGTTGACCAAAATTAGTAAGCAACAAGTTTAATAAAGTTAAATCATTACACAAGTAAATGGATAAATGGGAAAATTATTATTTGCCCCCTGAGGTTATGTCATAATTATTAAAACAACCTTGCATTTTCAAAAATCAATTAGTTACCCCCTAAATTTTGATCATTTTCATTGTTTGCCCCATCACGTTAATATTTAATTTATTAAATTAAATTTAATATTACTCTTAAATTCAATAAAAATTATCTATAAAATTAAATTTTAAAGTAAATTACAATTTATTATCATAATTATAAGTCATTGTTATTGTTTACTGTCATTTTTATGCTTAGCTACTCAATCGTGGAATAATGAAAGTAGTTAAGCGATAAGACTCACAAGTAAGATATAAAATATCATGAATTTTTTATTTGTTTTTATTTAAAAAAATTAAATATCATTTAAGCTTATTAAACTAATAAACTTTTTGTGAAGAAGAAATCATCAAAATTAGTAATAGAATTAATAAAAAAATTAAACAAATCAAAATCTATGATATATATTTTAGTTCTTAGATTGATAGATTTCATTTATTCAGGCCCTATATCGATACATTTTTGTCTTTTAGGTCTCTAATTAATACTATATCAATCTTTTAGGTCATCGATTGATAAAATTCATTTCTCTTGGTTCTTTGCTACACACGAAAGAAATGTCATTTCTCTTTGTCTTAACTACTTTGATCAAGATTTATTCCACGATCGAGTAGCTAAGTAGAAAAAATAACGATAAAAAACAATGACTCATAATTATGATAATAAATTGTGTTTTACTTTAAAAATTAATTTCACAGACAATTTCAATTGAATTTAAGAGTTATATTAAATTTAATTAAACAAATATTAACATGAGTGGACACATAGTGAGAATGATCAAAACCCTGGGGGTAACTAATCGATTTTTAAAATTGCAAGGTTGCATTAATATTTAAGGCATAACCTCAGGGGCTAATAATAATTTTCAGCCTGTACTTATTTGAGAATGTTAAATATAACATCCCTAATACTTATCAGGTTCTTTAACACCAAACCAAAAAGAAAAAAAAAACTTATTTCGTAAGAAGCTGAATATTCATGTGTGAATTATCATTTAAACTCATCATGTGTGAATTATTCTGGAGGGAGTCTTAATCCTTGGTGCTCAAAATAGGATGCATAAAGAACAAATCAGTACTGAACATGCACGATTTCTTCATATTGTTTAAAAAAAAGATGAAGAAAAAAGCGATAAAAGGACAAATGAAAGAGCAAAATAGCAGTTTCTACTACTTTCTAGTTTCTAGTACATGAGGACATTTTTTATATTTTCCCCATAATTAACAGTGAGCTAACACAACATTGACGGAAGGGGGAAATAAAAATTATAACCAAAGTCTAGGGGGTAAATAAATGGATTTTAAAAATCCAAGGATGGCCAATTTAATTATGACTAAAGGAGAAGGAGGTAATCATAATTATTCCTTGTTTGAAAGGTTGCATAGTGAGTGATGTTACTCACGCTTATCACTTGCTAGTCATTATGTTAATTTCAAAAGCATCAAATACAACGTTAAAACCAACTTCTTTCCCTTCAAAGGAATTTTATCAATCCGGGACCCGAAAGATGGACGAATTATCAATCCGGGACCTGAAAGATTAAATGTATCGGTATATGACCCGAATGATGAAAAGCTATCAATCTATGACCTAACGTTTCATAGGGTTTGATTTATTTAAATTTTTATTAATTTCATTGCTAATTGATGAATCTTTCGTCACAAAATTTTATTACTTTAATAAAACTATACAATATTTAATTTTTTAAAAACAAAAGAGTTAATTAAATTTACCAAAAGTTAAGTCTTATATTGATAGTTTTCAATCATTCGAGTCCTAGATTGATAGTTTTCCATCATTCGGATCCTATATCGATACATTTCATCTTTCAGGTCCCGAATTGATTATTGGTGTATCTTTCGGGTCCTGGATTGATAAAATTCCCTTCAAGGAAAATTTAATGCTTGACCACAAACAAACAAACCGGAGATGCACGGAACATGTGGAAGAGTGATTGTTTTGAATGAGGTGGCAACCGGTTACTAGTTTGACCATAATTATTAATACAACCTTGTATTTTAAGGATCCAATTATATACCCCTTGGACCTTGACCAGTGTTGCTTTCTCCACCTTCCGTCAAACCTCTACACAAAAGGTTAATATACCATTCCTACTATTTATCAGATTTTTTAACACCAAACCAAAAATGAAAAAAAGAAAACTTATTCTGAAACAAGTTAAGTATTCATGTGTGAATTATCACTTAATAAAGCTCTTCATGTGTGAATTATTCCGAAGAGAGTTTTCATAATAATACAGTAATAGCAGTTTCTAGTACACGAGGACATTTTCATTCTTGGTGTTCAAAAGAGGATCCATTAATGAACAAATAAATACTAAATTTGCTAGATTTATTCATATTGTTTAGAAAAAGATGAAAAAACGGTAAAAGGACGAATCATAAAGCAAAATAGCAGTTTCTACTACTTTCTAGTACATGAGGATATTTTGAGTAATTTCCCCATATTTAACAGTCAACTGACTAAAAATTGATGGAAGGGGGAGAAAAAAATTATAACCAAAGCTTAGGGGGGTAAATAATTGGCTTTTAAAAACACAAGGTTGACCTCTTAATTATGACTAAAAGAGAAGAGGGTAATCATAATTTTACCTTGTTTGAAATGTTGCGTAGTGAGTGGTGCTACTCACGCTTATCTTTAGTTATTATGTTAATTTCAAGAGCAAATAACACATCGTGAAACCAACTTCTTTAATGTCAAAATTTATTGCTTGGCCACAAACAAACACACTGGAGATGCAAGGAACATGTGGAAGAGTGATTTTTTTGAGTGTGGTGGCAACCGGTTACTAGATAATTGTGTATGACTACCTCCTTCTAGTTTGGTCATAATTATTAATACAACTTTGTAGAGGACTGCTCAGGTCCAGCCGGAGGGACGGAAGCCACCGTCCGAACTCCGCCGTTTGGGGCAGTTCCCGGTGGAATTTTTTGATGAAATTTTTTGAGCATGTTTCTCATCAAGTCTAGTTTGTCCATACCAAATTTCTGCTCACAATTCGATCGGGAAAGCATTCAAATCTGCAACCTTGTTTTTTTAGAATCCAATTATATACCCCTTAGACATTGACCATTGTTGCTAACATTCATGTAATTTCCATTGCTATGTTTTCATTTTTATTAGTTTTGTAGTTTGTTATTCTGGAAATTACACACTTTTGGTGTAATACTTTAGTTTGTTAAATATTTGTAATTTGTCTACGTTAGTATTATTCTGAGCTTAGGACATGTCCAAATCATCAAAAGGATCAAAGGATGTGTCACGCCCCGGACCTACCGGACACGTCAACAACCCGCCGTACAGTACGAATAGTCAACCGCAGTCCAACTCATCCATACTATACTAGGCGTCTTGAATACCATTCACACATAGTACATCCATAAACAAACATAATGTAAAATATTCATTTAAAGCAGCGAAAACATTTAATACAAGTGTTTATGCCACACTTTGGCAAACATAGGCATACAAGCCTCCAACTAATTATTCAAAAAATAATATCCATGAGCATTAAATATGATTGTTTTTAAAACAGATACGGAGGAAGCACGAACCACGTCTCCTCTCCTTAGATCTTCCCGAGCAACGGGCAATGGTAGCAACCTTCAAGTTCTACCTGAAACTGTGAGGTGGCCTCCCCCGTGAAGGGGAGACCAGTACTTGGAAGCATTTGACAAGTATAATGACAACTATACTAAGTATAATCAATGTTTCAATTTCTAAGACCCTCAAATAGAATGATATCATAATATAATAATAGTTCTTATTCCATCTTTATTATCTTTATAATAAGTTAGTTTATTAATTTGTCGGCACATGGGCCCCTTTTTATATTCCATTTCATTCATCGTTTGCAAGACACCGCCCGTAGATCTTATCATCCTTACGAGACTTGTCACCGCTCTCCGAGGCCTCATCGGGCCCTCGGGCCGGAGTCCAACATCCCGCCCCTGAACTCATACCCATCATCCCGTAGGAAGGTAAGGTCCATTCGGGGTCCCATCTTAAGTGTTACCGCTGTCGGGAGCATCGTAAGGTCTCCGGTTCGGATTCCACCCTAACCCGTGATCACGATGTAAGTCCATGCTATCCAACCCCGCTCTCTAGAGTCGGGAAGGGCCATGGTCCTTACTATTTACCAATATTCTACTGGCTATCCTCAAGGATTACCGAAATACACCCGTAGGCCAATCCTACATCTAGGATCAATTTAATATTCACTTTACCTTGGGTATCCCTTAAGGCCTACCCCTAGTATCACTTAAAGTTCATACTTATCCACCTTAGTATCTCTCAAGACTACATAAGGCTCAACATTTCACAACCCAAACCTTGGATCAATTCTAACATATTCTCATTCCAATACCCCGACTAGTATCTTAATACTAGTCGGATAAATTCCAACAAACCAATTTTCAGTTCATAGTCCTATAGACAAATTCCAAACTAATTTTCCATTGAAAAATATAGTTCACTTCAATATACAAAATATAACTTTTAATCACTCATATACTCTTATATGAAGTTAAAATTATATTTCTAACATATAGTTTATAGTTAATTCCTTTATCAAGCCAACATGCTCATAACACATAATCATACACAATTTATTCTTAAATTTGTATATTATGCTCCTTTTCCTTATAGACATAGTCTTCTCATTCTTAGGCATTATTAATAATTAATAATTCTTAAAAAAACATATTTAATTACCTTAGGTAATCTCGTGAAATTAACTCACTAATTATAAACAATATAGTCAGCCATCCTCACCTTATGAAGTGCTGAAATAGTTGCCTTTGCTAAGCCCTCCGATCGATCCCCGTTCTAAACCGATTGGAGATGAAAAATCTGGACAGCAGACAAAAGCCGGGCGGCTTTTGCAAAAGGTGGGCGGCTTTCGTGGTCTGCAGCTACGAACAGCTCCCTTTAAGTGGCGGTTTTCGGCGATTCCAACTCCTATCGATTCCACGACTCTTCTAAGTTAAATACCACCACTTTATAACATTATTCTACACTTTTAAATGTGTAGAACTTCATGTTCAATCCATCATATGATTTCTTAAAAATCATACAAAAATATTACGGAGTACTAGTTAATGAACTAGATAAGTTCTTACCTTGTGTTCTTGCTAGTTTTCCTTAGAGTTTGCTATCTTCTTGCTTCTTCCTAGGCAAGAGCTTTTGTGAGGATTGGTTCTCCTTGGGTTCTTCTCCCTTGATGGCCGAATGGAAGCAATGATAGGGGAGCAACTCCTCTCAATCAACTTGATAGCAAATGTCAATGGGTAGGACATGGGGTATGGGTGTTTGTCTCTATGAGACTTCCCGTTGCTCTCATCCGCACACCCCCTCCCATTTTGTCATGCTCTTAATCATTTTGGGTCTAATTAGTTGGTAGAATATCCCAAGTGGGTGTAGAAAGTCCCTCCCAATTATTTCTGTCATTTTTGGCAGGTTGGGCCAAAATAGCACTCGGGTCGTCCAAACATTTTTATCAACTTTAGTTGGCACTTCATTGGGCTTCTAAAATTATTATGATGACCCAACTAAATATTTGGGAGTCCATTCCCATTATTAGGGACCCGATAAATAATTTAATTAATCACACATTAATTAAATATACCAATTCCGTTACACGATTTTCTTCGCTAGGAAATTCAAATACATATCAAATTTCAAATCCAAGTACATCTGGGTGCGGTGTCACAAGTTCACCCCCCCCCCCCCCCTAACGGGAATTTCGTCCCCGAAATTCACAAATGCTTATTGAAAAAGAAATGCATACTGTTCCTTCATTAAGGCTTCCGTTTCCCAAGTTTCTTCTTCAATTCGGTCACTCTTCCAAAGGATTTTAACCATTGGAACTTTCTTGCTTCTCAGCTTCTTTACTTGCCTATCAAGTATCCTTACCGGGCAAACGGCTTAGTTCAAATCCTCACGTATTTCCACGGGTGGTTTCTCTAACACGTGAGATAGATCCGACACATATTTCTTTAGCATAGACACGTGGAACACGTTATGTATCTTCTCCAATTCTGGAGTCAACTGCAATCGGTATGCTACGGCCCCAATTCTTTCAAGAATCACAAATGGCCCCATGTAGCGTGCGTTAAGTTTCCCTCGGCTTTGAAATCGGATGATTCCTTTCCAAAAGTGAAACTTTCAAGAATACCTCATCTCCCACCTTAAATTCGAAGGCTCTTCGGCACTTATCGGCATAGCTCTTCTGTCTATCCTGTGCCGCCTTAAGTCTCTCTCGAATCATCTTCACTTTTGACTTGGTGATCTCCACCAATTCCGTGCTCTCGAGCTTGGCCATGCCAACCTCATCCCAACACAACGGTGTACGACATTTCCTCCCATACAATGCCTCGTATGGAGGCATGCCAATACTCGCCTGATAACTGTTGTTATAGGCAAACTCTACAAGTGCTAAATGGTTGTCCCAACTTCCTTGGAACTCCAATGCACAAGCCCTCAACATATCCTCTACAATCTGTATGACTCTCTCTGATTGTCCATCTGTCTGTGGATGAAAAGCAGTGCTAAACTTCAATCTCGTTCCCATAGACTCTTGGAACTTCGGCCAAAATCGTGATGTGAATCGTGGATCCCTGTTCGGATACAATGGTTATAGGAACCCCATGTAGCCTCACGATCTCATCCACATACAATTTGGCTAACCTCTCAAGTGCATAGGTAGTGTTGATAGGTAGAAAATGTGCACTCTTCGTGAGCCTATAAACCACAACCCATACAACATCATAATTCTTCATTGTCCGTGGTAGCCCTACCACAAAATCCATAGTCATGTGCACCCACTTCCACTCTGGAATGGAAAGTGGTTGTAATAGCCCCGCTGGATGTTCATGCTCTGCCTTAACTTGCTGACAAGTAAGGCATCGACTGATGTACTCGGCTATTTCCCTCTTCATACCAGACCACCAGTAACTTTCTTTCAAATCACGATACATCTTCGTGCCCCCCGGGTGCATGGCATAAGCCGATGAATGAGCTTCCTCTAAGATGGACTTTCGGAGCTCATAATCCGACGGTACACACACACGGTCACGAAATAATAAGACACCATCATCTCTTTCCCTGAAATCCTCCACCGGTCCCGCTTGCATGCGTTCTCGGACCTTCATAAGTTATTCGTCAGTTTCTTGACCCTTCTTGATCTCATCAAGAAAAGTAGGTCTCACCTCAAATCGTGCCAATAAGGCACCATCGCCAGATGTCCTAGAATAAATTAGATCTCTCTTAACTTATTCTACAAGCAATTGTAATTCTAGCGGTCGTTCTAGGTTACAAGAGATGTCAATTAAATTATTCAAACACAAATTAAACGGCATTCATGCAATTAAACCATCAAGAATCTAGCCATACATCATGATCAACCCCTTCATCAACCCCAAATCCCTAATTAAAACTACTCACAATTCATAATTGAAGAATCAATAGAATTGGAATAAAAAGAATTAATTATCATTAATTAAAAAAGTGGAACTTACAAAGAATCCCAAAAGATTGATGAACAAGGCTAAAAAGCTCTCTAAATTTCGTGCTAGGCACTCTCTCTAAGCTCCCCCTTGAAAACGGGGGTTTACAGGCTGTTTAAATAGAAAAATCGGGTGAAATTTGAGTTAGATTGGGATTTCCGGAGGCAGTCACGGTACCAGGCACGATCGTGCCTCCGTAGCAAAAACGCGCATTTTGGGCAGGCACGATCGTGCCTGGCTGGCAGTAACTCCGCGATGCTTTCTCTTCACGCACGATCGTGCCTGACTTTGAGGGCACGATAGTGCCTACTTTACTTTCGAATTTGGCAATACTTTCTTCCTGAAAGTTGTAGATAATGAAGTCATATATCCACCCCAATTTGCCGAATGTGATTTGAATCATCCAATCAAGAGATATGATCAAAACGGTGGAAGGTGTCTTTCTGAAATCGCAGCAGAGATCATCTGACTTCAACGTCTGTTTTCACCTTCTTCCTCTCATATTCTCGCAAAGGAGTCTTCATATGATTTGTAGCCCTTGAAGTTAGATTTCATATGGAACTTGAATCGTGTCCATCGGTGGTTTCTACAAAGAGATGCTTGAACGATTGACAGAAGGTCATCCTGATCGTCATTTTGAAGCTTCATTCATCTTCTTTTGATCCCAAAGTCAATTCTAGAGCTCTTTTGTCATCAACTTTTCATCGTAAACCTCCTGGTGACCTCCAAGTCTCTCTAATAAACCTTGAATGCTTCTCAAATCATCCCGATTGCTTCTCAAGCGCTAGTGCCGAACTCAAAAATCCTGATTTTGACTCCAAATGACACAAAACTCGAACCAACGCCTGGTAAACACAACTTGAGCTAAAATTGAGACTTGTAACACCTTAAAGCTAGGAAAATCATCAAAAGAAGATCTCAACACGCATCAAATGCGTGTCAAAATACGGACTTATCAAAGACCGAGCTACAACCGGAAAGCTAAGAGCAAGGATGAGCTCGCCGTTCCTATCCCTCAGAATCGCTCCTCCATAAGCTTTATCTGGTGAGTAGCTCGCATCAACATTCAACTTCGAACTGGTATTTGGCCTATTCCATCATTTTATAATCAAAGCCAAGTCTCAATCTCTAATTAATTAAACCATATAAGTCATTCATCTTAGTGTTTAAATATTCTTAAAGTTCAAGAATAATATTAACTCCCCCCCGCTTTCCATTTCCATGCGGGTACGAATCTTACTTCATTATACTACGTTTAATTGTTTTATTGAATATTATTTTGATCCACACAATGACTTTAGTTCCGTCAAATTTGGCGCCGTTGCCGGGGAAAGACAATAATATTTCTTTAATATTATTTCAAGAAAAATAAAAAAATAATTAATAAAAGTATAAAGAGTTCTGTAATAGAAATCTAGAGAGAGAGGAGGGGGAACAACCGTCTCCCCTCTTTGTAGGGGTTTAGATTTTCCGCCGCCCCTATCAATATGGGGATGGAGCGGCACATTATTCTGATTTTAAGTGTTCCAACACTTGGGATTGCAACTATGTTGGAGGAGATAACATTGGTGGATGAACGGATTGTGGATGGGATTTTGCATCGGTGTTGGATCGTGAAGCCTTGGTCTGCCGCTTCGACGGTGGTTGAGTTTGTATTCATCCATATTGCAAGAGCTCGTCCTCCTCCAGAACCACCTTCATACCGGGAAGAGTTTTGTGGAAAGATTTTATTTCAATATTATTTTCTCTTTAGTAACATTAGTTTTAGTTTTAGTCCGAGTAGATTTGATTTGAATGTTTGGATTTTCGGAGTTCTTTTGATATGCAGGGTTTCAAATCTGTTCATTTTAGGCTTAAATTTGCCCTTTTCAGGTTTAGCGAGTCATGTTGCTTTGCATGAGGTGACTGATTCTATGTCTACTCATAGGGTTCACGATTGGATCTGTAAAATCTGTCTGAAGATTACCTTGTATTCCTTCTCCATTTTAATATAAAGCCTCCTAATTTACGATAAAAAAAAGTATAAAGAGTTCTTACTTTTCTATTTCCTGAGCTTACATGAGTATATGGTAAAAACCCGTTCGATAAACGAAATCACTTACCAAGTAAACCCGGAAACAGAACAAACTTTCGAGCGGTTGAAAAACAAACTTTCAAGTACCAACTCTAGCTCTAGCTCTAGCGAATCTGAAGAGTCCGCACACATGGCTCTCGAGGCAAGAACACTAAGTGAGCTCACAGTTCCAAATCTGAATCAACAACCATTATGTATCACCTTCCCGACTCTCGATGTGGGTGCTACATTCGAGCTAAAATTTGGGCTCATTCATCTACTGCCATCCTTCCATGGCCTAAGAGGGGAGGATCCAAACAAATATCTCTCAGAATTCCATATTGTTTGCACGAGTATGTGCCCAAATGGAGTAACCGAGGAACAAATCAAATTGAGGGCTTTTCCATTCTCCCTCATGGACACCGCAAAGGATTGGCTTTTCTATATTCCTTCGGGAAGTATAAACACATGGGCACAAATGAAGAAATGCATCTTAGAAAGGTACTATCTCGCCTCCGTCTCATCATCTTTAAAGAAGCAAATAAGCAATATTGAACAAGGTGATGATGAATCACTATATGAATTTTGGGAGCGCTTCATGAAGCATGGTGCTAGTTGTCCATACCATGAGTACTCAGAGCAAGACATCATCCTCTACTTTTATGATGGTCTTGCGGAACATAATAGACACATGGTAAATGCCGCATGCAGAGGGAGAATTGTTAACAAAACCCCCTCTCAAGCAAGAAACCTCATCTCAGAGTTGGCTGAGAATTGTAGGCATTACAATGGACGGTCTTCAACCCGTAGATTTGCCGCGACGAAATCTACATCATCCTTGGAGAATCAAGTTTCCGACTTAACTTCTTTGGTTAAAGAATTTCTTTAAAATAAAAAACCCAAGAACTCAAGGTCTGCGACATTTGTAAACAACAAGGGCATCCTACCGACTCATGCCCAACACTTCAAGAAGATAACCCTCAGCAAGTCAACGTTTTGGGGTTCCAAAATCAAAAGAGGTACGATTCTTACGGTAATACTTATAATCCCGGGTGGAGAGATCACCCAAATATTATATATAGTAATCCTTAAGGGAATCCACAACAAAACATCCCTCCACAAAATCAATCGTTCCCTCAAAACAAACAACCATATCCCAAACCACAAGGCCACAATATGTCCACTGAAGACATGATCCAGACACTCACCTCAAATGTCTCTACAACAAAACATGGTCCAATTTCAACACGAGACCAAATCAAGCATACACAATCTTGAGAACCAAATGAGCCAAATCTCAAGTGCGGTGAGTAGGCTTGAGGCCAAGGATTCGGTAAAGCTCCCATCTCAAACGGAGGCGAATCCTAGGCAACAAGCCCATGTGGTAGCATTGCGAAGTGGCAAAGAGTTGGTTATTCCCAATGAAAAATCAAAGATCCACATTGGCGAGGAGGAAGAAGAAGAAGAGCTTGCGGAGAAAGCTCAACGGGAGGGGAGGAACCTCAAATCTCAACTCCACCACCGGTCATCCATGAGAAGGGTGGACAAAAACAAAGGCATTTACGAAACCTTCAGCAAATGTGAAGTAAGCATTCCTCTCCTTAATTTAATCAAAGGTGTTCCTAGATTTGCAATTTTTTTTAAAAGAACTGTGCACCATCAAGAGGAAACATAGCTTAAATAGTGAACGTGTTTCAGAGGTTTTTCAAAAGAAACTTCCAAAGAAACAAAATGACTCGGGCATGTTCACTATACCTTGTGTTATTAGGGGTCTAACACCTTGTAAGTTGGGTGACACCACTTTTTCTAAGTCCATGGTAGATCTAGAAGCGTGAATTAATGTCATTCCTTATTCCTTGTATAAAACACTAGAGCTTGGCCTCCTAAATGAAACCGGGGTGGTAATCCAACTTGAGGATAGATCAAATGCTTACCCTAAGGGTATTGTAGAAGACGTACTGGTTATGGTTGATAATCCGATCTTCCCTGATGACTTTTATGTTTTGAAATTGGAGAATGATAAGAACGCGATACCTATCCTTTTAGGAAGACCATTTTTAAAGACCGCTAGAGCAAAAATTAATGTCTTTAGTGGATCTCTGACAATGGAATTTGATGGAGATAAAGTGAATTCAACATTTATGACTCAATGAAATACCCAATTGAAGATCATTCTCTATTTGCCATTGATATTGTTGATCCTCTTGTGCAAAATGCTTTTGAAATTACTGGAGAGGATAAATTGTTGAGTGTTATGGAGAATGATGTGGGGGGGGGGGGATATTTTGGAATTTTCTTTGACCCCTAATTTATAATTATTGATGGCGGAATTGGATAATCACTTCCAACTTCCATTCATGCCATCGGGGTCAACGGCATTTCCACAAACCCTCCCTATGAGAAACCTGCGCCTTCGGTTTTGCAGGCACCCGAAGTCGAAATGAAACCACTCCTAGAGCACTTGAAATATGTGTTCTTGGGAGAGAAAAAAACCTAGCCGATAATCATTTCAAACAAATTAACACGGGGGCAAGAAGAGAGGTTGGTTGTGATGCTCAAGGAGTACAAATTGGAAATCGGATGGACTATAGACGACATCAAAGGCAGTCCATCCACTTGCATGCACCACATCTTGATGAAGGACAAAGCTAAGCCGGTTAGACAACCACAAAGAAGACTAAACCCACCGATGATGGAGGTGGTAAAAAAGAAGGTCATAAAGCTACTTGAAATGGGGATTATATTTCCCATTTCCAATAGCAAGTTGGTTAGTCCAACCCAGTTTGTTCCCAAAAAGACCGGAGTCACGGTGGTGGAGAACAAACACGAAGAACTCATGCCCACATGAATTCAGAATGGATGGAGGGAGGGTATGCATAGATTACCGTCGACTCAATGCGATAACTAGAATATATTTCTTTTATTTACCCTTCATTGATCAAATGCTTGAGAGACTTGCCGAACACAAGTTTTATTGTTTCCTTGATGGCTACTTCAGGTATTTTCAATTAACCATAACCCATAAAGATCAAGAGAAAACCACTTTCACTTGTCCATTTGACACCTTTGCATACCGACTCATGCCATTCGGACTATACAACGCCCCGTCCACCTTCCAAAGATGCATTGTGAGCATATTCTCTGAATATGTTGAGTTTTTTATGGAAGTTTTCATGGATGATTCCATAATGCATGAGAAATCATTTTATTCTTGCTTATATCATCTATATCTTGTTCTAAAAAATTGCCTAGAATCAAATCTTATTTTAAACTCTTAAAAATGCCACTTTATGGTGGAGGAATGAATTGCTTTAGGCCATGTGCAATAAATTCTTTTTAAAATGTCTGAATTAAAAGAACTGTGTAAACCTAATGTCAAATAATCATTTGAAATTTGGACATACTTCACATTATCTGAAAATTATATAACTAGTGTGTATGGTACTCAATATTGCTTGAATTGATTTTTACAACATCAAAGAGAAATTATCTCTGTCATAAAAGTAGTAATTATCTACTATAGATAAACTAAACATTTCAAAACTAGATCTCCCTTTTATAGATTAAGTGTCTGAAGTCTTAAACCAACGAGATATTCCATTGTTTATTTCTCTAACACAAGATACATTATCTTAGATATTTCTCCTTTTACATCTTTTATTAACTATTATAATATGCATGTAAAACTATAAATTAATTTTGAAAACTAAAATTTATGTAGGGCGAACACGTATATATATAATACTAAGTTTATATTATATTTTTTTTAATGAAAACACCATATACTCCGTATATCACAGATAATTTTGAAAGTACAAGGAGACGATCACCTTAGAGCCCCTAAATTTGTCCCTGGGTCCGTCGCTTATTAATTCGATTCTAAACCAACCTCATTCGGCTGGTCATGCATGGCTGATCTAAGACCGTGACTGGTCCACCCTAAAAAGAAGTGTTGCTTTTTAATACTCCGTATATAAAGTAATTCTTTTATCTCAATTTAATTGTGTTTCACATATATGCATGATGCTTTATAATACTCCCTCCGTCCCGAAATGCTTCGCCAAATTGATTTTTTTGTCAATGACAATCAACTTTGATCATTGATTTTTTGCAATACGAAATTATTTTGAATATAAAAATTATATCAAGATGTTCCTTATTCAAAATATTTTCATAAAAGTATAAAATATATAAATTATAGGGAAAATGAAAACTAATAATTCAACCTTGTAGCGGTCTTCTTACAATAGTTCCACCTTTTCGGAATAATCCAACCTTTGCACCTCATCTTCATTCACTGGTCCCTGACCGGTTGATGACCTGCTATTCCAAGTTATTTTCTTATCTTTGCAAACCATTATATATACCATAAATCTCACCTTTCACCAAGATAATATTTTGCAAAGATAAGAAAATAACTTGGAATAGCAGGTCATTAACCGGTCAGAGACCAACGAATAAAGATGGGTGCAAAGGTTGGATTATTCTTGAATAACGAAAAGGTGAGACTATTGTAAGAAGACTGCTAAAAGGTTGGATTATTAGTTTCAATTTTCCCTAAATTATATACAAATATTTGAAATAATTGTCCAAAATTCGCCATCATGGACCTAGACTATTGCTTTATTGTTTTTTGCACACTGCGCTCACATAAATGCATCCTTAAATTTCCTACGTAATTACCTATATTAGAAATCTAAGGTTTGATTATCTGCATAAGTTATTTTGCATATACTGATCAATATAATAGAAATTTATTTTCATAAATTTACAAATATATTACTCATAATCACGGAAGTATAAATGATTTATAGTCAATGAAACTATTTTTCATTACTAAAGTATTTGGTTTTCCAAAAAGAAGTGCTCTAAGAATGTTTTCAATTAAACCAATTTTACTCCAAAGTTAGACCAAACCAGACCTCTAAGATTGTAAGACCACCCAGCAGCCCATGCCCAATACTCCCATCTTTTGCGCGGCTGTAGGGGTTTGTTTCCAAGCTAATATTGGGTGAATTTACCATAAAGGGTTGGAAGGATTTGGATGGGTTTGGTACTTTGGTTGAGGAAAGAACGCCTAAACTTTCACAAATACTACTTCCCTATCGCTTTATAGTTTAGGCCTTAGGATGTTTGTTTTTTTAAAAGTAAAAACACAATCAGAATCACTTTTTTATAAGTTGATCTTCCTCAATTCAACATGAGATCATTATAAGGGATGGATGCAAATGCGGGATTGGAGAACTCTCTCTCTAGCGCCACCGTCTAGGACTCTAGGTTGGCCTAGGGTTTGTCCGGCGGTGGGCTTTCGTGGCTTGCCACCGCGCTTTTATTTGTTAGCGGTGTTTTTTGGTTGAAGTATTGAAGGACAATGAGTTGAAGGAGTTCGGCTCTGCTACGAAGTGGGTGGGTTGCTTGAAGAATTCTTCTGACATGGCCGGTGCAGCGGCCACGAGGCTTGCGGTGCGAGAGTTGTAGAGCATGACGGCGAAGATGATGACTGCAAGCGGTGATTGGAGCTCACCTGTGGGACGAGTAGAGTTGTATGGGTTTCGTATAGGCCATCTTTTGATCGACAATGGAGGATCAACTAGTGAGGTACCAAATAGTACGGCCTCCTCCTGAACCACCGTCATGAGTTATGCGAGAGGCTAGAGCCGTGAAAGTTTTCCAATAAATTTTTATTATTTTGTCAGTTGGTTTCATGATGTCATCTTTGTTGCTCGGTTTGTCAATTTATTTGGGAATTTAGCTTGGTTTTATGTCTTTGAGTATGTTTGGATCTATGGGAACATGGTTGGCTGTGTCAAGCCCGTTACATGGTTAGCGATTCGTGTTGCTGAGGTGACGGTTTCTAAGTCTGATCATAGGGTTTACAGTCGTAATTGTGGGAGTCTAGTAGTTGGTGTCTGTTTTCTTCTTCCTTTGATTGATGTAATGATCCTGAAACTTATGATATAAAAGGCTAGATTTCGATGATCAAAAAAATAAGTTGATCTTCCTCAACTTCTAAATAAATCAATTTTAGAGTGAATTAGAGCACCAAAATCACTTCTTCACTTTCACCCAAATACTCCAACTTTTGTTTCCGCTCCCTGAAAGAGCAGAATCAGTTTTAAGAATCAGATTCAAACACCCCCTTATATGTCTTGCTCTTATATGTAGTTTAAGATAATTATTATGGAGTATATACTTTATAAAAAAAAAAGATTTTTGGTACTGTAATGGTATACCAGCTGCTTTTTAAGCGAGTTTCTTCTCAAAATGAAAAATAGAACAATTAATTTGATATGTCTCAAAAAGGAAAGTGAGACAAATAAAGTGATATAGAGAGACTAACTTCTCACTTTGTTTATTTGGATGTCCCAAATAAACTTATTATCGGCATAAAAAGTATTTTAAATAGCAAATGTCAAAACTACTTATACTTTTTACTTATTTTTTACTTGATTTTGACATAAAATGTGACTATAACTATAAATTCAAAACTAAATTATATCTTTTCTAAATAGGAAAAATTGAAAATAATAATCCCAACTATTGTCGGTCCGCTGAAAATAATCCCAACTATTGATTATTTTTGTATAATCCCAACTATATAGACTATCAGCCAATAATGGTCCATGACCATATATTACCTCTATAAAAAGTGAATTTTAAATAAAAATTAAGCGTAAAAATTAATAGTTGAGATTATTTATAGGGATTACTTGTTATATCTCATCTCATCCACTTTAGAAACTACAAGAATTTATTCATAGAGACCATTATTGGCGGAAGGTCCCTAAAGTTGGGATTATTCTGTAATAATCAATAGTTGGGATTATTATGAGCGGACCGCCAATAGTTGGGATTATTATTAGCAATTTTTCCTTCTAAATATACTAGTTTTCATTCGCGCGTTGCGCGATTGAGTAAATGCCCAATATATATAGGGAATATATTTTTGTAGGGCTTGCTATGAAATTCAAACTTCACGCAAAAAGAATAGAAGTGAAATAAAGTTTGTAGTGAGAAGAAACAACACAAACATATCTTATAATACAACCATCCTCACATGGTGAAGGTATTTTACACATAAAGCAAAAGCCAAAACTATATTTCAAATAATCTACTCTGTATGTTTAAAAAACCAAACAATGTAGTTGTAGTTTTTCAAGCTCTATTAGTAAAACCTCTAATCAATAAAACAAGTCAAAACTAAACTGGTTAAATTTTCACACCTTAATAAAAAAAACAGGATATTCGATGTCAAACAAACCTAAAATTCAAATCAAATGTAAAATGTAAACACATTGAACAAAACAACCTAAGAATAAGAAGAAAATTGGATATTCAATCTCAAAATAACCAAATGATAAAATATGGTAAGTAGTGGCAAAGTGGAACCACTACGATTTACGAAGTACAAGGTAAGGGGAAAATGGAGAAAAGACTTGAATCAGTTTTGAAGTTTAATTACTTACTTGCAACTATGATCCCATATATATGAAATTTATGAATTCCTCCTTACCCACTCATCTTATGGGTAGAGACTCTAACCATGTTATGGCAATTTGCGAAATCGGTCTCAATACTAACATGCAATAATCTAATACAGAATAATAACTAAGTAAGAATATATGCTTTGATATCTCGATCTTCCAACCATTTATGTCATTAATACAACAAAACACCCCAGCGATCTAAATATCTAATGAGCAATTCAGTGGTCAGGCTGTTATGAATTCATATTCTCCAACTGTCACATTTGAATATCCTCTTAGAAGACATTGGTGTGACCACTATGATATCGATGCTTTCTTGCTCGTCTAGTCAAGAATATTAAAGGCATCATATATTTGGGTTTTGGACTTTTGATGTGAACAAATGGATGAGCTCATGAGCTAAGAAGCTTTGGGCTAACTGCTCCAAATTCCCGAATTCCTAAAATGTTTAGTCTATATAATCTAAAAAATTGCACATAAACATCTAAAACTTCCCTAAAGTCCCCCAACCCCAGTCCTAGGCGGCCCTAGGGCCAGGCTAGAATGGTTTGATGTTCGAAGCACATACATAGACTCCTTAATAATGATTAATGAAGAACCGGCCAATCGGGAGACTTCAATGATGAGGAAAAAGTCTTTTTTTACGCTGAATGTTATCACTGCCACCGGAGACTACTTATGCAGCTAACTGTAGAAGAGATATATTGATAAAGTGAAAGAAAATGTATGGCTTCACTCATGGAGGCCAGCCCCGGGCAACTGAGACAGTTATAAGGTGAAACATATTTCACTTTTTATCCTCCTTTCTGTCTAGCTTATAATATTAGCTTATAATATTAGCTGGCATCTTTAATGAACCAAGTTTAGCATGAATCAAATGGAAAACTGTATGCCTTGAATCTAATGAAACGACTTTTTTTGGTGAAATAATGACACAATTTCACATGAACATTTGATCAAACACATAGCAATCAAAATAAAATAAATTTAGGTGGTTGATGAAAAAAGGTTTTCAATCAGAACTTGACGCAACTACATTGGATGCAGCTACCTGCGTCCCTTTTTTGTCATCAACAAAAAGAGCATCATCGAAAAAATGTTTGCCACATGAAGAAGTTAATAGAGCACATCCTTTTCAACCCTTCTCAATTCATCTTCACAAGTCACGAACACACCAAGTGCAGCACATTGAGAGAAGATCAGAGGCACTGACGGTGAACGCGTGGCGGAGAGGGTTTTAATCGGCTTGGTAGCACGTATGGCGAGGTTGTGGAGCAGCCGTAGAGTCGATCGAAACTCTCCCATTTGATAGGAGACACCATCCATCATGTAACGGAGCCTGTAAACTTCAGAAGAAATTCCGTTAAAACACAAGATAAAAAAAGTTTAAAAGTACAAAAACCACACATGATGTACAACAACTTTATGCAGCAAGAGACACCAACACATTTTGTATGACCATTATATCCTTAACAATATTCACTCTTGTAAGATTGTAGAGATGTATAAGTCAAAGTACAGAAATGCTCAGGTCCCTACGGAGGGACGGGAGGGACCGTCCGAACTTCACTGTTTGGGGCTGTTCCCGATGAAACTTACTGCACATTCTGCGCATATATAAAGTGCTGTAAGTTTCAAGAATTTATTTGACTGCCTTCTCGGTCGAATTTTAAGCTGAAATTTGGTATGGACAAACTAGACTTGATGAGGAACATGCTCAAAAAATTTCATCGAAAAATTTCAACGGGAACCGCCCCAAACAGTGAAGTTCGGACGGCTGCTCCCGTCCCTCCGGCTGGACCTGAGCAGTCCTCAGTCAAAGTAAGTACTTATTTATGGCCTTCCCCTTGCGGCCCATCTTACCACCCAGTGGCAGCCCAACTGACCAAGTGTCCCGCGCTCCTGCTTGCTGCTAAACACTCGGACCAGTCAAACAGAAGTTACGCCTCTGCGCAAGTGCAAAGCTGCAACGGCAAGTCGGCAACGGTCCGACGGTCCGATGAGGTGTTGTTTGCTTAAATTAGGTAACACCCAAAATTCATCTTCTTAAGCTTTTCATTTGATTATTTATGGTATATATATTGTAGTAATTTAATAAGGAGCAATTGATTTTACTTGAATTGGCTTAGGGTCCACACAATATGATGTTCTCGGTTGGTGATGCTTACTCCTAGTAAATTGACACAAAAGAAACTGAACCCATCGGCCAATTGTTTCGTAGTTATAGCCTTGCCTTTTGCTTGAAAGTTTAGTTATATGTAGTTATGTACTTATGCAGATTGTATTATTGGTCCTAAGCATATCCTGCACCATTCATTGCATGTTTATGTGTATGGCATTGACATTATCAGATACCCCTGGCACGAGGGGATATGTGGTGATTTGCAAAACTTCTGCTCTTTTTTCTCTGAAGTTAAGAGGGGCGGATCCAGGAATTTGAGTTAAACTGGGCTGAATACTAATTATACTAGGCTTAAACATTATAGGGGTTAACTAAATATGAAAAACAAAAAATAATTACACTAAAAAATTGAAAAAAATTAAGTTGCCCTGAGCTTTAGCTCACTAGCCCACTATAGCCAATACATAGATCCTCCCATTGAAGCTATTGAACTCATGAAGATTTAATTCCCTATGTCTCACAAACATGTGGAACTTAATATTTTGAGTTTGTACTGAAACATTTGGATTGATAAGTGTAAGGAATCTGGACCGGCTCAGACCTCAGTCACCATAGCCCAAAGGCTTGCTCACCATTCACCACCAAGGAGGAACTCAGGGAAGATCAAAAGGGCATCAAGCCAGCAACCCTCCGTTTAGGAGCCCAAACCACCCAGCCAGACTACCCAATGAGACCCACCGGAGAAGAGAACCCCCCAACCAACCTGACCTAGGTGAAGACCCCAACAGGATTCCCAAGGTATTACCGAAGGTAGCCGGAGCTCAGACCTATCGGTAAACCTGCACTCTCTCACTCTAGGAAAGGGGCAACTCAATCGACTTCGCATCGGATAGAGAGAAGAAGGGACGAAGAAATAGGTGGTTCCAGAAGGAACCAGACAACAAAAGAGAGGGCCATCTAGAGTCACGGGCTGGATATAAACAAGAGGGGGCGAATGGGCTAAGTCAGGCTGCCAGCCCAAATGGGCCAGAGACATTTAATAGGAGACCAAGATATTAAATGGAGTGGGTCAATGGGTCAAGAAGGGGGGCCAATACCTACTTACAATCTCCACCTTATTGGTCCTCCCGGTGGTGTAGAGCATAACGTGAAAGGGAGTATCATCATTGCCGGTTTTTCTTGTGTACCTGTTCTTATCTAGCCACAGTCTAAATTAAGGGTACGTTTACAAGATAAAAGTTTTTCAAAATTAAGACATTTAGTTCCCATATCAGCAGGATTGAACTCAGAAGCAATCTTGCACAGCTTGATATCACCTGCATCAACAATATTCCTTATAAAGTGAAATCTGACATCTATATGTTTGGTCCTGTCATGGAAGACTGGATTTTTGCATAACTGGATGGCAGACTGGCTATCAGAATAGACAGTCACAACCTGCTTAAGAAAGCCAATTTCAGTTAGTAAACGCTTCAGCCAGATGGCCTCTTTAAAGGCTTCAGTGGCTGCAACGTATTCAGATTCAGTAGTGGACAATGCAACAATAGGTTGCAATTGTGATTTCCAGCTTATGCAGGAACCACAAAGGGTAAAAATATAGGAGGTAGTTGACTTCCTATTGTCCCTGTCATTTGCATAATTGGAATCAACATAGCCAGTCAGCAAAATACCAGATGGGGTTTTAGAAAACACAAGTCCATGAGAGGGGGTACCTTTAAGGTACCTAAGCAGCCATTTAAGGGCTGTCCAGTGAGTCATACCAGGGTTTGCCATGTATCTACTTAAGCAACTAACTGCATAAGCTATATCAGGTCTTGTGCTTACCATGAGATACATGACTGACCCTATAGCACTGGAATAGGGTACAGATTTCATCCTATCTATCTCAGGAGCAGTCCTTGGGGACTGATCCTTGCTCAGCACAAAGTGGGGAGCTAAAGGAACATCAACAGGTTGGGCAGAGTCCAAATTGAACTTCTTCAAGACCTTCTCAAGGTAGGAGGTTTGGTTCAGGGTGAGAGTACAACTATCTCTATCCCTAACAATGTTAATTCCTAAGATTCTTTTAGCATCTCCTAGGTCTTTCATAGCAAAGTTCTCACTAAGGCATTTTTGAACAAACTTTATAGCATTCACAGAAGGGCTGATAAGCAGCATATCATCAACATATATCAACAAGAAAACAGGTTCAGAAACAGTATCTTTAAAGTACAGGCAGTGATCAGAATCAGACTTTTTAAACTTTAAAGAGGTCATGCATTGGTCAAACCTTATATTCCACTGTCTAGGAGACTGTTTCAGGCCATAGAGGGCCTTTTTCAGTAGACAGACATGCCTGGGGTATTTAGGGTCAGTAAACCCCTCAGGCTGGGTCATGAAAATCTGTTTATCAAGGTCACCATGCAGAAAAGCAGTAGTGACATCCATCTGCTTCATTTCCCAGTTATTATAAGCAACTAAGGCAAGCATCATCCTAATAGTGGTAAACTTAACAACTGGGGCAAATATTTCAGCATAGTCCACACCTTCTTTTTGGGTAAAACCCTTGGCAACTAATCTGGCCTTAAACCTAATGTCATTAGGTTCTTCTTTCACCTTAAACAACCATTTACATTCAACTATAGAACAGTTATGTGGCCTGGGAACAAGAGTCCAAGTCCTATTTAGTTTCAGAGATTCAATTTCACTTTGCATAGCACCAAGCCAATTTTTTGATTCTCTAGAGCCAAGGGCTTCTTGGTAGGTCTTGGGTTCATTTAAGTCAAGGGTTTCAAAGACAGAGAATGCAAACAAGGAAGTGTCATATAAGTGAAAGGCAAAATCATTCATGCTATCAGACACTTTCTTAATATTCCTTCTAGCCCTATCTCTAGCTAACTGATAATCATTCAGGCTATTGTTCACAACAGGAATAGACCCAGACTCATTAGTATCAGTATAATCAGATTCAACAAATGTCTCATGCAAACCTTCACTACTAGCTGTTTCAGTAGGCTGCTCCACCTCACTGGAGGTGAAGGGGGTTTCATGCAAAGTGCTAGAAGACTCAGAAGTATCAGTAGACTCAGTTTCATTAAACAGGGGGATAACAGCAGTTTGAGTGGGCTCCACCTCAATTTGAGAGGTGCCATCAGAGTTGGGTTCAGGCTCAGTTAAGGTTTTTACTAAGCAAGGGAAATCAAGTTCATTGAACACAACGTTTCTACTGATAATGACCTTAAAACCAATCTGGTTTCTATCCCATACCCTATATCCCTTTACCCCTTCAGGGTAACCAAGGAATATGCACTTCTTAGATCTAGGGTCTAGTTTATCAGTTTGTTGATGTACATAGGCAGCACATCCAAACACTTTCAGGTTTGACAAATCAAGAGACTTATTTGAGAAGATAGACTCAGGACATTTACCACCTAAAGGGGCTGAGGGGGATCTATTTATCAGGTAGGCTGCAGTGTTCACAGCCTCTCCCCAGAATTTCTTCGGGAGGCCAGAGGTAGCCAACATACTCCTAACCTTGTCTAGGAGGGTTCTATTCATTCTCTCAGCCAAACCATTCTGTTGGGGAGTATAAGGCACAGTTTTGTGTCTCCTAATCCCAGACTCAGTACACAATCTATTCATGTCCTTGTTGCAAAATTCTAGACCATTGTCAGTCCTTAGGGTCTTAACCTTACATCCAATTTGATTTTCTATCATGACTTTCCACTCTTTAAATCTATCATAGACATCAGATTTATGTTCTAACAGACAAACCCAGACTTTTCTTGAAAAATCATCTATTATGGAAAGGAAATATCTCCTACCCCCATGTGTAGGGACACTGGCAGGTCCCCATACATCAGCATGTATGTATTCAAGGACAGAGGAAGATTTAAGCTCATTTGGGTAGCTAGAGACAGGAAACTGAACCTTATGCTGCTTACCTAAGACACAACACTCACAGAATGGTACAGGTGACACTAGGTCTTTTCCAAAATATCCAGCCTTTTGTAAAATGTTCAGGCCTTTGTTACTCATGTGACCAAGTCTTTGGTGCCAAAGCACAGACTTGTCTGGGAGTACAACATTGGCTTTTTCAAAAAATGGTTTAGCATTAACAACATACAGGTTATTTTGTTTCAAAGCTTTAAACAAAACCAGTGAGTTTTTCAGGATTTTCATACACCCATTCCCCCACTTTCCCTCAACACCACATTCTTCAAAAGCAGACACAGAAAGCAGATTGTGTCTAAGATCAGGTATATGTCTAACATTTTTTAATTTGAAAACAGTTCCATTATCAAATTTCAGACTTATGTCACCCATACCATGGACCTTACACCTCTTACTATCTGCTAAGGACACATAACCAGCATCACACTGTGTGTAGGAAGAAAACAGGTTCCTAAAGGGTGTCATATGGTAGGTGCAACCCGAATCTATTAGCCATTCATTCTCAGTCAAACTACTAAGTACAGAATTGGCCTCATCACTGACCATAAAGACTTCCTCAACAACATCCTTATTGGTTACTACATTAGCCTGATCATTTCTTTTGGGTTGGGTACAGTCTTTAATAAAGTGACCTGGATTACCACAGTTGTAGCAAACCCTTTTTTTGCTTTTATACCTTTTCTTACCTGGGTTCCTACTGTTTTTATCCTGATTATCTTTCCTAGAATGTCTAGATCTACTTTTAGACCTACCCCTGACAAAATAAGCTTCACCCGAATCCTTATTATGGTGATGATTACCCCTGTACTGTTTTAAGTCAAGTTCTTTGCTTTTTAGGCCATTAACTACAATGTCTAGGGTTATATCATCCCTCCCATATTTGATGGCAGACTTAACATCATTATAGGAATCAGGAATAGCATTGAGTAAAACAATGGGAGTATAGTCATCTATATGTTTATCCCCAGCTTGCTTAATATTTTGAATCAGTTTATTAAAAATATCAAGGTTTTCCTCAATGTCTTTATTTAGGTCAAGCCTAAACCTAAAAAACTTTTCCAGTAAAAACAATTTTCCAGGCAGGGAAGTATCAGTGTATAAAGTTTCCAATTTATCCCACAGACCCTTAGCAGACTCAATAACCCCAACTTTTCTAAGAACAGAATCAGACAGATTTAAGTAGATGGTGGAACAGGCAGTTTCATTCATCTCAGTTTGCTTAAACTTATCCTCAGACTCTAAGAACTGACCAGTGACAGCCCTATACACTTTCTGTTGGATAAGGACACACTTTATCTTTTGTTTCCAAATATCAAAGTCAGATTTACCATTAAAGGGAAGCATACCATACATATTAGATGCCATGGTAAGCAACAGAACACAGTAACTGATCCTTCAGTAATGCAAGGCTTAGCCCTAGCTTGTTAGGCTGCGGACTAAGGGACCACGCAGATCCGAGGCCACTGAGGTGGCTGGCAGGGAATCCCCTAGCCCTAACCTCAAGTGCCTAACCCAACCAGGGTTTTACAGCCACAGTATTACTCAGGATCAGAAACAACAAATATGCAGGTAACCCGAAATATACTGGAAACAGATAAAGGTCAAGCGACAAATAGGATTTAACAGACCACAGTTCACACAGAAGAGTCAATAGGACACAAGTTTACTCAAGTAATCACAGAGATAATGATGGACCAAGTTCGACACAGATTGGTACCATCCATACACAAATATACAGACCTAGGGTTTTCTACAGATCTGTCTAGGCAGAGTCTGCACATGCAATCAGGGCTCTAGGGTTTCTAACCGGCAGGTCAGTAACCTAGGGTTACAGATCCACCCATGCAACACAGATGCCGGTGGCACTCCGGCAGCCCAGAGGAAGAGTTCAAGTTTATACCTGAGCGGGAGTCTAGATCAGACAGCCCGACTTACCAATTGAGATGGGAAGCCGAAACGTTACCAGGGTTGGGGAAGTACTTCTGATGAGGTCTCCGACGTCCGGCGAGAGGAGGCAGCTTCCAAAGCTCTGATACCACTGTGAGGAATCTGGACCGGCTCAGACCTCAGTCACCATAGCCCAAAGGCTTGCTCACCATTCACCACCAAGGAGGAACTCAGGGAAGATCAAAAGGGCATCAAGCCAGCAACCCTCCGTTTAGGAGCCCAAACCACCCAGCCAGACTACCCAATGAGACCCACCGGAGAAGAGAACCCCCCAACCAACCTGACCTAGGTGAAGACCCCAACAGGATTCCCAAGGTATTACCGAAGGTAGCCGGAGCTCAGACCTATCGGTAAACCTGCACTCTCTCACTCTAGGAAAGGGGCAACTCAATCGACTTCGCATCGGATAGAGAGAAGAAGGGACGAAGAAATAGGTGGTTCCAGAAGGAACCAGACAACAAAAGAGAGGGCCATCTAGAGTCACGGGCTGGATATAAACAAGAGGGGGCGAATGGGCTAAGTCAGGCTGCCAGCCCAAATGGGCCAGAGACATTTAATAGGAGACCAAGATATTAAATGGAGTGGGTCAATGGGTCAAGAAGGGGGGCCAATACCTACTTACAATAAGCATCACTCTCAACTGAGCTATGTATGATGGAAAATTGTAAACTCATGGAATGCTTTGCTGCATGATATTTAGGGATGCCGAACGCTTTCGATATCTTACTTGTTATGCATTTCCGGACCAAACCGGGCTAGTACGAGAACAATTTGTTTTCACGTCGACTCTTTTATTGTAAAGAATAAAGGCCATGTATTATTTTCCCAACCCATCCTGAATAAGAAAATATCAGGATCTTAACTACTAAATTGGCTATAGCAATGGTGATGATTATATAATGATGAGTTTATACTTTATGTGTATGGAGTATGTTTTATTACAAGACTAGATCAAAATTTGTAGTAATTGTACTTGATGTTAGGCTTAAGCATTGTGCTTGCTCATAGAAAAAAGCTGTAGAAATCTCTGAGCTCCTAACTAAATCATCATTTGAGTATATATTACATTCTCAATGATGAATAGGAAATCAACACAAGGAAAAAAACACAGAAATACTGTAGTACTAGATACAAAAAATCCATTTTCGTAATAAGAACTAAGAAGTTATGAACTCTACTAATTTGTACTTTTCCATTTACAATTTCTTTCTATTATTTTTTCGCGATTTCTGTAGATTCAAATTAGTAAATTACTTAAACTTCCTATTAATAGGTTGCAGTTGTACTATACAATCAAAACTATCACATCTTTTCTTTCTAAAACTCGTGTCAAAGGTGAGTGAATGTAACTTGTTGGTAAGGGGAAAGTATTAAAAGTAGGAAATATTACAAGCGAATCTGCAAGTGCTGCTCATTTCTGCGATTTTCTTTTCATTTAATGGGTACACCACCTGATTGTATTGTGGAGGCTCTTCATAATGCTTAGTTCCAGGAAAACAGAATGAATCTAGTTAACATTTGGCTTTTCAGCCAAACACAGTAGAACTTGTAATTGATGAAGAATGGAATGTAGGGATAAAATCCTGCCTTTTTTGTTTATGTTTTATTACTTGTTTATGTTTTATACTTCTATTTACAATCATTATTATTAGTAGTATCACTGTTATTGTTATTATTGTTATAAATCGTATGTTGTATATAAGACACAACTTGTTAAATATTATGTTTATGTCCACACAAGTGACACAACAGTCATTTAACTCTTCACAAAGTATTGGAAAATGAAATTGACTTTAGGAAATTGATTATAATCTATTAGTTTTCATAAAGCATTTTCTACATTACCAAATAGACCACATTGGTTAAATATAAAATATTACTTGGTATATAATAACAAAACAGCCTGAATAAGAACAACTGTAGATCTTCTTAGAAAACATTTTCTTCCCTTCTAAAGTAGGTCAGTGTTTTTTATAGCAGTTTAGAAAAGGTATACAAAACTGAAAACCAAGAGTGCAACAAAAAAGAGAACAAAGGGCATACCACTGGTTTTGGTAAAAACACACAAGACTCATTTGCAGTCAATTACATTTCAAGTATAGGTTGCTAACAAAAAAAGTAGATTACTGGTTTTGGTATCAGCTATAGAAAGATAAAGGAAGAAAGAAATGGCATACCACTATATTGTAGGATAAGCCAATTAAGCTCCGCATACACGCATGGTAATTATTGTATCCAATAGCCTGATTTTAGTGATCGTGCTTTGACATGCTAGTCTTATCTGAATCTTTGTTTGAGGTCATCCATCTTGGGAATGAATGACGTATTGTTAAGGTTTAGTGGTCCTGATTCCTGGTGCAAGTAAGTTACTTTATATTAAGGTTGGTGACATGAATTTTGAAAAAAGGGGCAGCTTGGTGTACATTGGCATCCCCGCAAGGCGATGGTCCCACCACCAGGGTGTATAAGGAGCAAGCATTCGCTTATCATTTTGAAAAGAGGTCACTCCCAAGACTTAAACCTGTGACCTCTCGGTCACACGGCAACACCGTAATCGGTTTGCTAAAGCTCCCTATCTGACATGAAATATAGAGTGTCACTTAATTGTCAATTTATTGAACAACATAAATCCTTGCAAAAAGCATGTTCTTCTATATCTTTTCATTTCTTTTTTGTTAAATCTCTTTTGCTTGGGCATTCTATTTCAGGACACTTTGGTGGTGAATATGATTATTAACCCGAAGAGCATTTGGTTTTTATTCAAAGAGCTCCACATGAATCAGATGAAAGGGTTGACTTTTAAAGGCCGATGCTTTTACTCTTTATCTGTATTTCAAAATCTCGAAACAACCTCTCAAAAAGCATCTGTCTCCTCAATAGAAACCTCTTCCAACACAAACGAACCACCAAAGATCAAGAAACAGAAATTTATATCACATGAAGTGGCAATTAGATTAATAAAGCGTGAGAAGGATCCACAAAATGCACTGGAAATATTCAACATGGTTTCTGATCAAAGGGGGTTTAATCACAACAATTCCACTTATGCCATTATCCTCCACAAATTTGCTTCTTGCAAAAGATTTGAGATGGTCCATGCTGTTCTTCATCAGATGTCCTATGAGACCTGCAAATTCCATGAAGGTATATTCATTAACCTCATGAAGCATTTCTCCAAGTTCTCTCTTCATGAAAAAGTACTTGAGATGTTTAATTTCATTGAACCAATCGTACGTCAAAAACCATCTCTTAAAGCCGTAAGCACATGCCTGAATCTCTTGGTGGAAGCCAACGAGATTGATATGGCAAAGGAATTTCTAATACATGCTCAAGAAAAACTCCATTTAGAGCCGAACACATGCATTTTCAACATACTGGTGAAGCATCATTGCAGAAATGCAGATCTTGAGGCAGCCTTTGAAGTGGTTAAAGAGATGAGGAAGTCAGGAGTGTCTTACCCTAACCTCATCACATACTCAACACTCCTGGACGGACTCTGCCGTTGTGGAAGATTGCAAGAGGCAATTGACTTGTTTGAAGAAATGGTCTCGAAAGATCAAATAGTGCCCGATGCTTTGACTTACAATATCCTGATAAAATGGGTTTCTCAAGGAGGGGATGTGGATAAAGGTAGGAGAATATTGGATTTCATGAGGAAAAACGGGTGCCAACCCAATGCCATTAACTATACAACCTTGATGCATGTTTATTGTGAGCAAGAAAGGTTAGAAGAGTCTGAGACACTTTTTAGTGAAATGATGGGATGTTTTGGTGATAAAGTTGATATGGTCGGTTATACGGTATTTATAAACTGCTTGTGTAAAAGTGGTAGAGTTGATGAAGCCATAAAGGTTCTCGGGAAGATGAAAGAAAACAGTTGTATGTCTGATGATGTGGCTGTTAGGGTTATACTTACAGCTCTGTGCAGTGATAGAAGGCATGATGAAGCCTTATATTTACTTCAGAGGTTATCTAAGGAAGGGGTATACCTTAACAAGGAATGTTACCGGATTGTGTTAAATGTGTTGTGCTATGAAGGTGAACTGGACAAGGCTATGGAGTTGTTGGGTATGATGCTGGGGAAGGGGTTTTGGCCCCATCACGCCACTTCAAATGAATTGTTGGTCCGTTTCTGCAAAGCTGGAAAAGTTATTGATGCGGCGATTTCATTGTTTGGACTGGTGAACGTGGGGTTCAAGCCGGACCCTCATACTTGGGGCCTATTAATAGACTTGAACTGCAGAGAGAGAAGGCTTTTGCCTGCATTTCAACTGCTTGATGAGTTGTGTTATCAGTAGAGAGGAATTGCACTTGTAAAATTTCTTCATCTTGAACATTTGGTATCACTTCACTGACCTTTAAACTTGTACTTTGAGTATAAAAAATACTTTCTCCTTATATATTGTAAATACTTCGATATATTGTAGTAATTGTAATTAGTAAATAGCGTTCCTTATATGCTCTTCTCCTAGTTGTATAAATAGGACTTCAAATCAGCGAATTAGAGAATTTTATTTCTTCTCTTTTGAGCATTGTAATTCTGATATGATATTTCTCTTCCAAATTTTGTTCTTATTTTTTAAGATGAAATTATGTCCACTCTTTGTTAAAACCGAATACTTGTCTAAGTTCACTCTATGCTAAAAACAAAATTCGTAGATATTCCAAATAGTAAACTTTCAGTTATTGATGTTACAACTTATTGCATAAAAAAGTTTGAAGAGTAAACACATTAGCATATTTCCCTGGTTTCCTATTTTTATTTTTAAGCATTACTACATTATTATATGCTTATATTTATATATTATTAACTTATTTTATACCTGGGTTAAACGGGTTCCATTAGAGTCATGCATCCCAGGCACCCTTTAACATAGCCCGTTATCAATCTTACACTGATTATCCTGACGTGCTCCCACCATTGACTTGTGATGCCTTTGATTTTGATCTTTGAAACACATTTATCTTTCTAATTAGTGAAATATGCTAACATACATTATGATTTTCGCTGACTTTCTGTTGTTGCTTCTACTCTCTATTCATTTTTGGCAGGTAAGAAATTGGCTGAGAGCATTGTGAATGAGAAACTTGTTGCATGTGTGAATACCAGGCAAGTGTACTTCTCTTGTCCTGAGGTATTAATTATCAAATACTTTGTTCCATATTTTTTGTGTTGAACAAGTTATGCATCGCTTCATTGTCAGGATAAACATGGACAGTACATAAGTTTAGATTGACCACTTTTAATTTTTGTTGCAAATGAAATATACTTCAGAAGTTTAGAGCAACCACTTTTAATCTTTGTTGCATATTTGCATTTTGTATATCTTATTGTCACATTTGGCAGAGACCGTCTAAAATACTCCTTCCATTGCAAAGATAATATCCCATTTTTCTTTTCATTACCAAATGAAATAACTTTATTACGGAGTGTACTTAACTTCCCCCATTCTATATTTGTTCTCATACACTATTCTTGCATTGGGCACATGTCTCTTTTAATCTCAAATATCTATCTTGCTCAAATTCAAATTTTGTAGTTCAATAGAATTTTGGTGTAGCTTATCAGTATGGAAGTTTTAGTTACTAATACTAACTTATTGATTATAAGGAGATACTTCACTTCATCTTGCATCTAGTAATTGTAATCCAAAACAGGACCACTTAATATAGAACTGAGGTAGTAATGTTTTACCCATTTCTTTTAATTACACCCAACCGCCTATCATTAATTATCTCCACTATTCAGAAAGGTATACAATGTGTTTTGAATAAAAAGATGTCTTGATTGAAGCTCCATTTTAGAATGCAGACATTAAATTTTGGACTGAGTAATTAGTTCCTTGTGTAATTTTTCTTATTGATTGGAAAAGCATGTCATTAGCTATACAATTTCTTTCCACTTTAGTTGCACATTTGACATATATGATAGTGAATTAGTTCATAAGCTAATTTATATTTAAAAAAATTACTTTGTTGCATGTCATGGATAATGAGCAAACAACATACCAGCTCCTTGCAGTACTCATTTATTTATGTATTCATCTATTTGTGTAAATTTATGCATTCCCCCCTGCAGGGTCTCAACAGTTCAACTTTTGATTTCATAAAAAAGTAAAACCGATTCTATTGCTGTGCGCGATCTCCAAGTCTCCAACATCCTTATATCTTAACTAATCGTCTTCTTTTATCATTTGAGAACTTTCTCACGGTATAATCTATATGCAGGCATTGAATCAGCTTATGAGTGTGAAGGGCATGTATTGATACACTTTGTGAATATACTTCAATTCATAAGCGAATTACCTTCAATTTGCGGTTTTGGGTTTTAAAAGTGATTCAGAAGAGTTGCTTATCATCAAAACTAGGAAATTTTTCTTGGAAGCTCTCACTGCTCATGTCAAGGCTAACTATGAGTATGAGTAAGCCCTTTGTTCTATAGTTCTCTTACCCTTTGTGATCTCTATACTGCGCATCGGTATGGATCCCATGGGCCAACTCTGCTGTGGGGTTACTCAATGGATGGAATCCTGTCAATAAAGCATTATGGTCAGATAGATGAATGTGTAGCTTGAAAATCTGGAGTTTGATGGTGATTAACCTCTGCTTGTTTATGCAGTGTTCCTGAAATGATGGCTCCGTCCATAGTTGGTGGTAACCCCTAAGCCCCAACCTGGAGTGGGTTAAGAACAGTACTAGGGAGAACTGGAGAAGTGATTATTTAACTTCTGCCATTGAGCAACCAACTCCAATACACTGGTTGCAAATTTCTTATGCAGTACTTTGATCTCATTATTCCAATATCTCATAATGTTGTACAAGGAATATTGCTCTCTTTGAAGATTTCATTAATTGATGTAAAGTTTCTTTTGCTACATTTCGCAAAATGAGGTAATATTTGAAGGTTGATTTCTTTGTTGTACAACTTGTTACATGGAATTATTTCAGCTTCTATAAGACCAAATCACATTTAAATAGGTCAAATCGGAGTATAAGACTACGTACTCACAATTTTTGCTTTGTCTAAAGTGAGTACAATTTTCTCTAGTGTTAAATGTTTTGACTAATGAGTTTTTTTCTGCTTTTAGCCATTTGACTATTATGCTGGTGCCACCTTTGGTACTCAATTTTGAATTTTCAATTTCATCCTTAGATTATTGCAATAGATACACCTTTACTAATTTGACCGGGTTGACCCACCAGGTTCGGGTTGACCTGTGACTCGATTGTTTGACCGCGTCGCTTCCCTGTTCGGTTTTCACAACATAGGTGAAAACAAGAAATAAGTTCTTTTGGGAGAAAAACTTAACTATGTTATGTAATATGTGGATGTCCATTACTCTTCCCGGCCCATGTAGTCGGCCCATTTATCTAGTAACCCTGATCCCTTCCCCCTGTATAAATATGTGTTATAAGCTTTTGGCTTTGTTTATAACACGTTATCAGCACGATAACCTCATGCCCTTTTTGTAATCCTTTTTTTACGCCGCCACCTCCTCGGCAAGATCACAATTTTTAGCCATGAATTTGTTCCGTCTTCATCGTTCCAAAAGACATCCATGCCGTTCCAACCATACTCGGCAACTTAAATTGTCCTCAGGTCACTAAATCACCCGCTCTATGAATTGGATCGCATATATGTTCTCGACCTTTCCTATTAGGCACTCGGCAGTCAATGGCCCATCCATATATCTTAATCACTGGAGTACGCCCTCATCCAAGTGATTTTCGAGAAGAATGTGTTCTCATCATCTATGTCGGCCTATGGAGTCCTATTATCAGGTAATGTAATTTCCATTGTATAATGACTATCATATCTAACTATCTAAGTAATACTCTCTAATACGTATGTATGCCTTGCAAATTTTAATAGTATGCTACTATGCTACTTTACACGAGATAAATACGGAGTAGTATAATACCCTGTTGAATTGTTTAACAAAAATAGTAGTGGACTATTATACTCCAAAAAGATCGGCAGCGCCCATAACTTACCTATTAAGCAGACTCAAGAGAGAATTCGTTCATATTATTAGTCATTTAATTTGTCTTAGAATCATAGTAATCATATTATTATATTATTAATACAATGTCTTAATTAGAATCTCATTATATATGTTCTTGCAATCCGTCTATCTATTATACGTAGTATTAGAGAACTAAAGTGAAACCAAATAACTCTTTAAAATAAAAAGAAAACAAAATTTGCATGCAGCAGTTTATTTTTACATCAAGAAGTTTTTTTTAAAACAACTTTAATGAAATCAATTAGTCGATTCAATATTCGTTACGGAAGGACATTTATTTATTTAATTAATGAACATGAAAATTGATCTATTTTATAATTCTATTTTTGCACTAAATTGAGCATTGATAAATACTCCCTAAAAGAGAAATGCATTTGAGAGTTCATGCGTACAGTTGCACTCCGGGGATAAAATATGACATATTATGTACTATCGTATATGTTTTCACAAAGTATGCTTTACTAGCTCATGTTCCCATTTTGTGTGATACTATTACGCTAGTGTTCGAGTTCCAATGCTTTTGATTTTCCAATATTCACTAATTAATTATTAGAAAATCATCCTGCTTCTGTGTATGCATATTCTTGTGAATAAGTGATCATCTATACCAACATTTTTGTGACCTTAGCTTATAATAATATGATTTTGGAATAAACAATGAAAACCGTAAAATCATATGAAGGGTAAGAATAAACATTTTAGGAGAAGCGGGTTTGGCCCAAAAACTCAAGCAATAAGGAGATTAAATTTTTATTATTATTTAATGACATTTATCGCTAGTCAATTGAAACGTATAATTCCAACGTTTTTATTAGTCAATAGTGGACTAACGGTTCAAAAATGACATATAATAACTCAATTAATGACATAAATTGAATTTATTTAGCACATCATTACTATCATTTATGACACTTGTGACATTTTTAAAAATCCTATTAGGGATTATAAGTCATACGAATTGTATATGCTATATCAGTTATTTAGAATGATATTCTTGATTTGCCCATGAAGTAGTATTAATGGTACACCTATTCATATGAATATTTATTAAACGCATGTGAATTGCCAGTGAATGCGATATTTATAAAATATAAAACTATGTAAAGTATTTTTTATTGTTTTGAAACACTTATGCAAATGATCTGTTTTTAGAGTCATTATTCAAACTAAATACCACAAGAGTTTGATTATGTCTCATGATTTGAATATTTTTTGAGATATCAATTGATTTTTGCTCCTGAAGTAGCATTTCTCTAAAGTTGTTTGAAATTTATTATTTAATGTGCTCATAATAACATTTCATTGCCTTGATTATGTACGATGAAAATCTTTATTAGTTCGTAAACATTCATTTTATTTTTAATCCTTATTTGTATATTATGAAAATTACTTCATCCATTTTGAGTTGATGAAAGCATTAAGAAAAGTGCACTGGAGATTACAGGTACGTTCCACATATCTCTGTTTATAATCTGGTTATTTTGTAACATAATATGATTACATATGTATTTATATGAGAAACTTGATTGTTGAACTTAAATGTCTTGTAAAGCACTCAAGGCAAACATGATATAAACTTCAACTATATTCACAATGTAGTTAGATATTACTATGGACACACATATAATGCCTAGAAAATCACATTTTAATGCAATTATGTATAATAAGCAGTTCAAGTTAATCTATTTGTGAGGGGGAGAAAACAAACATAAAGTCCCCATATCATCATTAATGCTTGTTTATAAGCGGGGCCTGAAGCCCTTACTTGTGGACGCGTTTTATAGCCGTGAGGTCCTAAAGTACCAAAGCCGACAATATGTAATTACGTTATTATATGCCAAGATAAATTTTAAGAAATTCATTCAAGTGAATACGTACTTCGAGACAAGTCTTTAAGTGTTCTTTAACAAATTTGATTACTTATGTTACTTCAATAGTAGCATTATCTAATCCTCTTAGAATCTATATAGATTTCTAGGTGAGTGATTCGTATTATTTCTATGAAAGTAAGAGATCATTAATTGATTATTTTAGAGATAGATTACCTTTGCCCTAAAAGTTGATAATTTAGTGCATGCAGCATATATATACCTGTCATAAAGCCTGATATATATTAATCCTATTTGTAGGATATAATGCCTGAAGCATGTGTATACTTGAGAGAATCTTATAGATTAGAATTTTAATCCTATTTTAAGGGTACTAAGTATTGGAAGCACAAATTATATTTATGAACAAGTTGTGCACATAAATAATAATGATAAAATCTCAGGCATTAAGTGTAAGCTCAAAGCAGCTACTCAAACACTGCGAAGTAATAGTTTGAAAAGTGATATCATACTTATTGGGTGATAGTTTGAGACCATACCAGCACAGTGTAAATTGTGTTTCCTTAATATCTGCCAGTAGCAAAATTCTCATTATACTGTATTATATATACTTGAATAATTTAGACACATGTTGCATGAAGTTTAAGATTTTTGAATAAATGACCACTTTAAGGTCAACCCAGGTTTAAACCAAATGCCGTATAAGACATCCAGAATATAAATACTTCTTAGATAAGAAAATGGCAAGACCGTCTATTCTCCCAATATTGTAAAGTGGATCCATGGGAGTTAAGTGAACTTGAAGTTTCACAATGTGGGTTAATAATATTAAACTTGGTCTCAAGATATGCTCTCTTGAAATGTCTACATGTAATGAGTGGTATAAGACCACTTTGCCAGCTGCTATGAAATATAGTGAAGAACATAAAGTAACCCACAAAATATATCTAGCATTATAAAACGAATGTTTTGCCTGAGATAAATTGCTAGAAAGTTACCCAAATATATGAAGAAAATGTAGTTTATATTAATTCGGCATTTGTTAATAACTAACCCCCAAAAGTTTACACGTTTAAATGAGCCAAAGTGTGCCAATATTGAAACCCCACTATAGAAATGATGTACTTGGACCCCGGAAGTGGTTCCATATGCACGTAAATCCTTGTTCAAAAACATTATGGCACATTTTCCGACATTAGGGGGAGATATAACGGCATAAGCATAAATATATTATGGTTGGAATGTCGAAAATATATCTCAGAAGGATTGAATGATATGAAAAGATAAACGTGTAAAGTATGATAAGTAAACTGCCAAAGTGACTGAAATATGTGATTGCAAAGTTTGAGCTCAACCAATGCATGAAGCATGGTTAGATGGTCATTACGTATATATAAAATAATACCGGTTATTATTACAATAAGTCACTACAAGAGAATGATATAAGTTAAATGCCGCAGTTGATAATTTATATGATACAGAACATGAATTCCTCTTTTAAGGCTCATATAGAGGACTTTGATGAAACAGGAATCATAGTTATTATATTGACGTCAATGATTTATTTTTCTAAGACTATCGATTCACAATTCATAATAATAAAGTCTGGCCAGACGAAATATGATGGACCTGTAGTCCTAAAATTCTGTGAATTATGATCGATGTTTATGAACGAGAAAATGTTTCATATTGGGCCTGAAGTCCCATAAATCAAGATATTGTGCATGTGGGGTGCCAATAGTTGAGATAGAATGATTTTGAGATTACATTCCTGTGATAGTTTAAAGTTCTGTAAATATGGCAGTTGATGAGAAAATCGGATGTCATTGCTATAATATCAATTGTGTGTCCATGAAGGACAATGATGAAAAGAAATATGTGCACACAACATGCAACATGAATACGAATTCCCTTATGTCTACAATAATTAGATTAAGACATTATGTCTTAAGTTATACGTAGTAGTAATTATATTTGGAATTATTCTTGAGAAAGATTTTGAATTTGATTGAATAACTGCAACAATAAGAAATGCAGTAAATTATAAGCATAGTTGGAAATATAAAAAAGAGATGCTTGTGTCTAACTACAACCTGGGTGATTATAACAAGTGTTGATGACATGATTTATTTTGTAGAAAAACTATGCTTGATTAACATGGTGCAAATGTTATTTTATTGAACAAGGTCTTTGCACCATGTGAAATATCATTTGTGGCGAGTGCCTCCTGTAGAGGATCTAATGTGAAAAATTTTGTTATGTGTTTCACATGATCATGATTAGAATTTAATTTAAACTATATCCATACAACTTCTTAACCTTTCCTGTAGAAAGAGTTGAATGAGGAAATATTATGCAATGAATTTGCAATTACTCATAAACCTTCTATTTGTTTACCTGAAGTAAACATATTATTCAATGAACCAAATTGTATAAATTAAGGCATTGGAGGTTTTTTAGCATCTAGCCAAACCTAGAAACAACACATGAAAATCTTTTGATTTGAATGGTGTTTGATTATATAATAAATAAATATCTAGTCATTACATTGTGAACATCTGAAGTGTTTGGATACTAATTTGAGATGCTAGGGGGATCAAAACATTTCCCTTTCAAATTTCTATAGGTGGATCTTTGAGATAACTTAATAATTAAATGTTTGATGTGCTTCGAAACTCTTGAAGAGTTTAGTTGCTGATGCCCATAAAATCTGTATAAATAATGATGGAGGTTTTGTACACTAAAGATTGTCATTAGCTCAAATTATATAAAGTGGATTGAGGTGAAACAATTAATTGGTCCAGAAGACCATGTGTTGTCCCTTTTTCTTAGCCAACTTTTTTCCCAAAGGGTTTTCTTGGCCAAAGATTTTAAGTTATTTTGTGGTTTTAAAGAATGAGAAAGATTCGTAACGTCAGGAAGACTATTATCCTCTAGAAAGATATGATTCTAATATTAGTTCGGGAAATAGTACCCTGAAGGTCTTAATTGGTCCTTGTGAGATCGAACAATTTATTGGTCCAGAAGACCATATGCAACTGTACTCTTTTTCCTTAACCAAGTTTTGTCCCATAGGGTTTTCTTGGTCAAAGGTTTTAACGAGGCAGTTTGTGACTTTGAAATAACATATTATGATACATAAAATTTGGAGTATTATTTTTCTCTAGAAGAGTAAATTCAAATGCAATCCAGAAGATTAGGCCCCGAAGGCCAATGACAGTACTCTTTTCCTTTACTAAGTTTTTCCCGCATGGTTTTCTTAGTTAAAGGTTTTTAACGAGGCAGTCAATACAACACATCATTTTACATATATTATGTGCTCTTTTCCTTGATTGGTTTTTTCCCAAAGGGTTTTTCCAACAAGGTTTTTAACGAGGCATACACACAGTACCATAATTCATTCAAGAAGTTAGCAACCACATTGGATTGAAATGGATTCAGCAAGAAGACCTGAAGTGATGCAGTCAACAGGGGGAGTATATATGAGCTGCACTCTTTTTTCCCTTGACCAAGGTTTTTTCCCACTGAGTTTTCCAAAGCAAGGTTTTTAACGAGGCGGCATTACCAAAATGTATAAAGAGAGAATGCATTTTTTTTTTGTAATGTATTTTTAGCAATGTACATCCAAGGGGGAGTGTTATGTAATATGTGGATGTCCATTACTCTTCCCGGCCCATGTAGTCGGCCCATTTATCTAGTAACCCTAATCCCTTCCCCCTGTATAAATATGTGTTATAAGCTTTTGGCTTTGTTTATAACAAACTATATATTAATAATAAAGATAACAAGAATTGTAAGAGTTGTAGAGCTCTAGCCTACAATTAAATTGATAGACACATAAAACTGGTCCATCTAAAGAGACATTGTGATCCGTTAATCGTATACTCCTTCCATTCCGCATTCCCGCTAAGATTGTTCCATCTCTCCTTTTCGTTACATCCAATTAACATTGTCTCATACCAAATTTGGTAAAATTGGTGAGGTTCTAAATCATTCTTATTGCCTCCGTCCCAATGTTAGTGAGATGGGAACTTGGGAAGTAGTAGTAGATTATAAGGGAAATTTCTCAAAATAGGAGTAAAAACATTTGTTACTCTAAAGTGAGAGAACTAAATTTTTATTCTTTATATAGGAGTAATTTATGTTGTGTTTGACAAAATATTGTCATGTCTAAAACTTGATAATGCAAAAGTACGAAAATAGTTGCTCAATTTTAAAAATAAAAATAATCTTATTTTGAAATTCAAAAATATTTTTACTCTTATTCAAAATATAAATTATTTAGAATGTAGTAGGATATTTACTACTCTTGCTAACAATTTCTTTTCTGATTTATTTATTTTATAGAGAGCCACTGATGAGTAGTATTGTGAAATTGGTTCTTAGAAGTCTCATCGTTTCTTACTCGTTTGAAGCATTCACATGAAAGGAAAAAAAAATAGAAACTTTGGTCGAGTGCTAGCTAGTTTGACCGAAGCAAAAGCCATTGACCCGAAGATCTCTTTTCTTTGCTTGAATGCTTGAATAGTTGAATGTATTGATTTCTAGGTTCTTAGAGCCTCCTTTTATGCATTTTGTTCTTGTATTTGCTTAATATGTATATTATCTAAACTCGAAGTAGAATCTAAACTCGAAGTGAGGATTTTTTAATTCTCCATGTCAATTCTGATTCAATTAAACTGCGTTGTCATACTCCATCTCTCACATTATTAGCTCTAGTGAGTCTCATGCAAATTAGTAGACTAGTAGTGTGAGCTTGAATTATAGGAATGGTGAATAAATAGGAAAGGGAAAACCGTCAAATATGTCATCGAACAATCATAAAAAAGTCAATTAAGTCCTTCTATAGGAGACTCTGTCCGGTCGTCGCGATTTGGGGCGGTTCCCGGTGGAATTTTTTGATGAAATTTTTTGAGCATCTTATTCATCAAGTTTAGTTTACTCATACCAAATTTCAGCTAAAAATTTAATCGGGAGCGCATTCAAATTAATTCGAGAATGCAAAAATGCGCAGTTATCTTCAAGAATTTATTTGAATGTGTTCCCGATTGAATTTTTAGCTAAAATTTAGTATGAGTAAACTAGACTTGGTGAATAAGATGCTAAAAAAAATCATCAAAAAATTCCACCGGGAACTGACCCAAATCGCGACGGCTGGACAGAACCTCTTATAGAAGGACTTAATTGACCTTTTTATTAATGTTCGAGGACCTATTTGACAGTTTTCCCAATATGAAAGCATGATAAATGATCCAAGGCGATTTTTTCATGGGGTTTCTTAAAAATATTGTAAAATATTACGGGGTTTTCAATTTTCATGACAATTGAACACAAGTTACTATTATTCCATTACTATTCTAGTTACTAGTCACATTCTGTAAAGAAGCTTTATTGTAGTCATATGTAATTATTTCATTAAATTCAATAGTTACAATAATTTATTATAATTTCTAATTACTTTTAAAACATGGTTATCCCAAATTGCTATATAAAGATTTCTTTTTTTATCATTGCTATATAAAGATTATAAGCATCAAACTAAACTCCAAACTTCTTTAAAGAAAAAATCAAACTCCAAATTAATTTTTTTTACATCGAAACATGTATATTCTTAAATTATAATTATCCGTCTAAAAACTAGTTGAAAAAGTAGGCTAAAAAGTAAAAATTTATTTATCTCATGTTATCATGTACATGTTGGATATTCATATATATATCAACAAAACTCCGTATGCAATATATATATATATATATATATATATATATATATATATATATATAGATTTAGGTTCATGTGAGAACTTAATCTTAGGAGAGTAAAAAAGAACACATCTTAACCATTGGATTAGATTAAGATAATCCGTGCGCCTAAACCTTCATTAAGGGTAAGGAAGACATTTTGAATTGACCGTTTCTACAATCCCATATTTTACGTTGCATGAATCCTTATACAAGTGTACAACCATTTCATTCCAATTTCCAAAGATATTTTCTGCATATTCGTTCTTCTCTTTCCTTGTGCGAACGTATCGCACGTATATTCTCCTTCGATCAGATTTCGTCCAGAAAGAGCAAGCACTGAACGGATTTCGGTCCTCTTTCCGGCCTTACGTTCTTCTTGTTTCCGGCCTACGTTCTTCTTGTTGAAGTTGAAGCTATTGGATTTGTTCTGCTGCGTTTTCCGTTTTTGGCTCCAGCCCAACGATTGTATGGATTTCAGTAAGTATCAATCGAATGAATTTTGTCATTGTTTAAACTGTTCAATTTTTACGTTCTTGGACCTATGATTTTTATGTTGTTTCAATTTTGTAGTTTCAATTTTGTAAACATCATACACTTAACGTATATGAATCATGGATTTAAAATTTGTGGTATGTTTATAAGCTTAATCTATGAATCATTGACTTATATGCATTCTGATATTGCACGTGTACTAAAGTTTTTTTAATAGCATATATTTGTTAATTTCGGAATATTTTTGTTCTGCACTTCAATCCTATTATGATGCTCTTGTTTGCATTATGATATTGCACGTTTACTATGGTGTCTGTTTATTTTGCTTATGCACTTTAAATTTTATTATGATGCTCTTATATGCATTCTGATATTGCACTTTTATTCTATTCAATATCTTAAACATCATGCGCTTGAATTTTACCGTATCGTGGAGTGTTATTTGAATTATTGTGCAAACTACTTTTTGCAGTATAATTTTATTTATTTATTTATGATGCAGATGGTAGACATTGAAAATATGGAGTGAAGAACGCATATGATGAAGAGATGAGCTAATGGTGCATCATAGAAGTGAAAAGCTGCATTGTATTGTTGTAAAAGAGCAGTAACCATATATTTGTACAAGTGAATTTATGTATACATTAAGGACACATTTCTTAATTGTTAGTTTACAATACTATGCACTAGTCATAATGTAATTAGCACTTTTAGCAATAAAAATGTATATGAAGTTTTTTTAAAAGGAAAATGTATATGAAGTTCTTATATTTAAATCTTTTGTTTACCATACATCATGAACTTTAAATAGATCAAATATGCACTTTCAATGTTTGAGGTGTGCATTTTAACAGAACAAAAAATTGTTATATTTAAAAAAAAACTATGAGACCACATACTTAATTAAATCTATAATATGCATTCCAAATTCATTTTAGTGCATAATAAGTATATAAACACTACATGTATATTGATAAGATTTCAATATCACATTCTTCTTATTAAAATAAAGTGCACTTCTACATTGCAATTATTGCACATATTAATGTTTTCATTTATGGAAAAAATGCACCTTTTTATAAAAATAAAGTGCACTTCTAAATTATTGCACATTTTTATTACAATAAACGCACATTTGATTAAACGTAATATGTGTGAATATTTAAATGAATATTTGGAAAAAAAATCGAACAAGAGTGCAACGATTCACAGTTAAATTGCAATCGATAAATCTTGCAAAGAAAATTCACACGTGAGAGGACCTTAAATTTGGAAAGAAAATAAAATCAAATAAACTATTTATTAAAAAAAGGTGCTAATTATGAGGGAGATTACTCCGTATGAATTATTCTCCTAATTTTTAGGATTACTTCCTATTATGGTGGCTTGTACGTGCTAACCACCTAAATGGGGTTCACAATTATGCCCCTCAATTAATACATTGTTGCTAGTTGCCTTTTTAGAAGCCAAATCCCTTCCGGAAATCATGGATAAACGTTTTCGGATTGCATTTGTTTTTGACCATCGGATTGAAAAAATTAAAGGTAGGATTTTGTTCTTTTTTACTCTCCTAAGAGGGTGTTCTCACAGGAACTAACCCCTATAGATTTAGATTCATGTGAGAACTTAATCTTAGGAGAGGAAAAAAGAATAGATATCAACCGTTAGATCCATACTTTTTTTAAACACTCGTGTATATGCGTATTGGGCATTTCGTCATTTGATATATGCATTAACTATCATTAAATTAGGTTCCTAAAATGTTGTCACTACTTTGATCGTGTGAAAATTGACATGCGCAGTACACTAATGATTACTTCCTTTATTTTGAATTATTTATTTATATTATTTGTTTCTCTAGTTTCATTCCTTAATTTTTAATTTTTGACGTGTAGCTATTAATTTCAAATTTTAATAGCGACACATATGAATCCAGCCAAAAAAAGGCACATAAATGAATGTGTTCAATATCAAATTTCACTGTTCGAAATTTTAAATTATGCACTTTTGATATTTGTTTACTTAAAAAAATAAATACTATGGAAAATAAATATCATGTTTATGTGAATATGTTTGATAATATAAAAGAACATCAAATTGATAAACATGCATAATAATGTGCATAATTTAAAATATAGTGCATAATAATATGTATAGTTTAACATATTAAACTTGAAATGTTAAAAATGCATAATTTAAAATATAGTGCATAATAATTCCCTTTGATAAAAAAGTGCATAATAATATGTATAAGGTGCACGATCGATGCACTTTTGCAATAAGTGATCTATAAAAGTGCACTATCATAGAAAATATGTAAAAGTGCACTTAAGTACGTAACCAAAGCTTAAATACATTGATATATTAATCTAATGTGCACATATATACTAAATCAAATGCATATGATATGAGATTATGTTGGCATGCACATTATTCAATAATATTACCACTTTTAAAGTCATATAATGCAATATACAGGTATCTATTTTCTGTCACTAAACTACTAAATCTGCACATATGTATGCACATATGTATTATATGTTATGCACATTACATACGGAGTATGATATGTATTAAGAAAAGCATTGCACTTTTCATATAGTACGTATAATTTTCACTATTTTGGTCATTAATGCACTTGAATTGTTGTCCAACATTGATATTTTAATCAATATGAAATTACTAGGAGAAAATAATAAGACGCATGCGTGTAATGGCTCCCATGTAGTATTCCACTCTAGCCCCTATGTATTGATTAAAATGAATTCTTACCTTTTTAAACTCCTCCACTTTGCCGTAATAGGTGGATGAGAGTTTTAATTCCACTCCATCTATAGCCATCCAATAAAATAAATCCATGGTTAAGTTTTATTCTTTTTTCCTCTCCTAGAGCTCCTATCTCACCGGAACCGCACCCATATATATATATATATATTTAGGATCATGTGAGAATTTGATCTTAGGAGAGTAAAAAAGAATAGATATCAACCATTGGATTAACCATGTTTTTTAAACTACCGTGCACATGTCTAAAAAGCCTTTTGGTCATTTCATCAATGCATTAATTAGCCTTAAAACTAAGCTCCGGAATTGGTGGCACTACTTTATCCATTTGGTAATTGGTAGTACCGTAGTACATTAATTATTTCCTTTTCAATTTTCATATATTTATTAATTATTTCTTTCTCTTATTTTGTGTTTTGTGTACTTCAATTTTTTGATGTGTCATTATATTATTTTTAATTTTCTTCAACGTTATGGAACTACTATCTTTTTGCCTAATAGAATGCTCTTTAGTAAGTACCCAGTAGTAATTTTTTTAAAATATATTATTTTACTTTGTGGCAATATATATTTTTGAAATATTTATGTGCTTCAACTCTTTAATTATAGTAAAAAGTATATATAAAAGTGCACTAAACTAAACAGTTAAAGTGCATATATGGTATTAAGTTTTTTATTATGCACTTTTAAAGTATACAATGTGCACGGTGTATCATTTTTAGTGCAACTTAAAAGTTCAAAAATGTAACATTCAAAATAAAGTGCACACCATTTAAATAAAATTTTGTCCGCTTAATATATAAAATATTATAGGAACTATAAAAGTTCATTTAAAATTATTTCACTCGTAAGTCACTACGTGAATGAAGCAATTTTAATAAGGGGCGGAATAACGAAAACTCGGTCATTAGAGACACCCCTCATTGATCCCTTATTGCTACAGTACACTCTCATTTGACTACGGAATGTTATAACCAATTAATAACGGTTGCCTCTGTTATTGAATTTTGGTGACATGGCAAAGAAGCTTATGAGGGATTTATGAGGGCAAATTTCCTCATTCTGGCAGAAAAAACTCGTAGCTGCACTATACACTATGAAGCACGGATACTTCCCTAGGGTAGCGTATCGGCGTATCCGATACGTTCCTGTATCCGATACTCTAGGATACCCGTACCGTACGTTCCCGGGCCGTATCTGCAATTTTTAAAAGTTTCCATTTTTTTTGTAATTTTTTGAAAGTTTCCGATACTCGTATCCTGACAGATACCCGTATCAATTTTTTTTTTAAAAAAAAATCCCAAAATTTACTTAATAAAATTCTAAAAAAAATGAAAATCTAAAACTACATTGTACTTGGTAATCAAATAATGGGCCTATATGGCTATATCATCTATAAATGCAACTACTTAATAAATAATTATATCATCTATAATGCACTTATACATACACATGTTGCACATATCCACTCAATAAATAAAATATCACAGGGACTATAAAGTTCATATTTAAATATTTTGCTCGTAAGTGCATAATAGATTAACTAAAAAGTGCAACTACGTGATAAATAAGTACATGCTCATCTAAATTGCACTTATAATGTTCATTTTTAAATATGTTACCCGTAAGTGCATAATAGATTAACTAAGAAGTGCAACTACGTAATAAAGAAGTACATGTTCATCTAAATTGCACTTGTGCGTGCATATAGTGCACATAATTTAGAATATTTAAAATGAGTTGATATGCATAAAGTCTCAAATAAAGTGCATCTATTCAATGTTGGAATGCAAAGCATAAATTAATGTTGATTCCATTAATGAATATTACATTTGAAAATTGATAAATGAATTATAAAAGAGTTTCTATTCAAAATAATTATCTAAAATGATACTACGTATGTTATCCTAAATTTGAAAATAAATTCAAATAGGAGAAAGTATATATTATAATAAATAATCTTAGCTATGAGAGAGGTTACTTTTTACGAATTATTAGGAAGGCTTCCTATTATGGCGCATCATGCGTGATATCCTCCATGAACAATTTTATCATGATGCCCACAATAAATATTAGGTTCAATTATATTGAATCCGTTTTAGATGGTGATTCCGCCGTAAATCATGGATATCTCTGGCCTAATTTTCGAAGCTTTTTGGCCACAGGATTGAGATTACCAAAGGTTGGATTTTGTTCTTTTTTCCTCTCCTAAGAGGGTGTTCTCACAGGAACTAACCCATATATATATATATATATATATATATATATATATATATATATATATATATATATAGGGTGCGGTTCCTGTGAGAATGATGCCCCAGGAGAGAAATAAGAATATAATCTGGCCATTCATACCATCAATCCGATGGCCATAAATTTAGACACGTATTACACATCACCTTAACTTATTAAGGGAAAGCATTTAATGATAGGTAATATTATTTTAATCGGAAATTGCATTAGGGGTATTTTTGTAAGGAGCTTTGCTATTAATTAAAAGCTTATACGTGTGTACATATCAACACTTTACTTTCCTTTATTACATGGCCTTTATTTAGAAACAAATAAGTGGGAACTTGGAACATTTAATTTGCATCTACACGTGCACTGTAAAATAGATAAATGTTTAAATTATTTATTATTAAGTACTTGCAATTTTATTAAAGTGCATCTACACGAACCTTCAAGTGCAATCTATAGTCCCTATGAATTTTTTTTTGTTTATTAAGAGGGTGCACTTTTACTTAAACTCTATGCACTTTATATACAATGTCATTTTATACACATATTAACTTTTAAATTGCATTATATGCATTATATACACAAATTAAAAATTGTACGTTGTGCACTTTTATAGCTTTAAAGGTGCATATTATTGAGTTGTACATTTATACATATTATTATGCACTTTCAAAATTGATTGTTTGCACATTTTTAGCTTAACGGTGCATCATAACTACAACTCAATAGTGTGCACTTTCAAAAGTGATTGTTTGCACATTTTAGCTTTAAAGGTGCATCATAACTAAAACTCAATATATAGTATGCACCTTAGTTGGTTAGATTAGTGCACTATTTAGTTTAGTGCACTCTCATACGGAGTATGTTTTTCATGATAGCCAATGTATTATACACTTTTATAGGTTCTGTGAAGTGAAAGTGCATAGTGCACCTGTATACATATTATTATGCATTATATTTTAGTTTAGGCATGTTGATATTTTCAAGTTGGTATATATTAACAGTTGATAATTCTCATATATTCTCAAAGAAGGTGACATAGTCATGATATTTACTTTTCATAGTATTTCTTTTTTAATACAAAAGTATTAAAAGTGCATAATTTGAACAACTTTAATAAAATCTGATATTTATCAAATTCAAAATATACAGTAAATCTAGAGCCAAATTAAAATCTAAATTAATAGCTATACATAAAAACAAATAGACGGATGAATATATGATAAGGGAAAGAAATAATAAAGAAATAAAAATTAAAAGAAAGCAAGGTATTAATGCGTATTCTATCAATGGTCAAACGGCCAAATTAAAGTAGCAGCAAGTATTACGTTATTTAGTTTTGATGGTAATTAATGCATGTGCGAAATTACAAAATAGCCTCTACATATAGACACGAGTTTTTGAGAAAGAAGTGTACATCCAATGGTTGATATTGATTCTCATTTCTCTCTTAAGATGATTTTCTTACTTGAACCTAAATCTATATATATATATATATATATATATATATATATATATTTATAATAGCCAAATCCATATAAATCCATGAAATCAAATATGTATGATCTAAGAACCGTACCTTGAGAATTCATTTGCATTAACACTTTTAGAAGACACATGAATCTAAACACGATTGATCGGCCTAACCTTCCAGTACTGTGTAGCAACGTATATGAGATACTCTAATCCTATAATAGATGGGATATATATAGGACTAGGTTTATATGGTAACGGTTGGCTCTTATTATTCCGGATAATAATTTCTTAATCATTGCTGCAATAATGATATTATTTATAATAATTTATTATGATATTTCCGTTACCATATCTGTGTTGTTATCTCTCAATTTACACGTACCGGGGGTAATATATTTAATTTGACCCGTCACTAAAAAAAAATATTTTATCCCGGTATCTACACTTTTATTATTTCATGAATAGCCACTGTATCATTTGTTATTTATCTGATGGTAAACATATTTTAATTAATTACATATTAGGCCCCTTTTATTGTTTCCAACAATCTCCCACTGGGCCTTATATGTAATTCTTTAGCAAAATGTGTTAACTTTATGAGCTCAAAAATACCATCATATAAAATAAGATCCTTAAACAATCTTGTCCATTAGGCATACTAATATAGAACCATTGCAGCATTTTGTCATGTTAAACATAACTATACCACCAATGATCACTAGTATCAATATTACATAATGACATAGAGCAATCATGAAATGTGTAGCATGAAAATTACATGAAATGTGGCATGTACATGTAAATTTTCAACTGACCCTTCTTTAGTATACTTTAAACTTTAATATCTTAATTGTTCAGATTTCAGAATACACCAAATGTCAAACTTTATTCTGATCAGAAAATAAATTCATAAAGCAATAGAACATCAAGCATAACTTATAAACTCCCAAGTGAGCAGTATGCTCATGAAAAACTTTTGGTGGGAGACCCTTGGTTAAAGGATCCGTTAGCATGGAGTTTGTACTTATATGTTCAATAACGACTCTTTTATTCTGAACCCTTTCTTTAATAGCTCGATATTTTACTTCAATGTGTTTTGTCTTGCTCAAGCTCTTGTTGTTAGAGTAAAGCACCGTAGAATTGTTGTCACAAAATATCTTGATAGGCTTTGAAACATCATTTAATATTTTCAGCCCATCAACAAAATTGCGCATCCATATCCCATGGTTTGAAGCTTCAAAACAGGCCAACAACTCTGCCTCCATAGTTGAGGTAGCTATCATATCTTGCTTAACAATTTTCCAAGATACAGCACCACACGCTAGTAGATAAACATAGCCTGAAGTAGATCTACTAGTGTCTTTGCAGCCGGCAAAATCAGAGTCAGAGTATCCAACGACCTCCAAATGATCTGATTTTCTATATGTAAGCATATAGTCTCTTGTTCTCTTTAAGTATCTCATAACTCTTTTGGCTGCCACCCAATGAGCCATTCCTGGATTACTGAGATATCTGCCTAGCATCCCAACAATGTATGCAATATCCGGACGTGTACAAACTTGAGCATACATAAGACTTCCTACAACAGATGCGTATGGAATCTTTTTCATTTCTTGAATTTCCATATTTGTTTTAGGGCACTGATCGAGGATAAACTTGTCTCCTTTAGAGATAGGGGTATCACGCGGTCTACAATCTTCCATGCCAAATCTTTTAAGGACCTTATCGACATAGTTCCTTTGTGATAACCTTAAGATTCCTGGTGATCTCTCACGAAGGATTTCAATTCCTAATACAAAGGAGGCTTCACCAAGATCTTTCATTTCAAAATGTTTTGATAGAAATCTCTTGGTTTCAAGCAACATGCCTATGTCATTAGTGGCAAGAAGAATGTCATCAACATATAAGACCAGGAAAAAGATTTTACTCCCACTGAACTTATGATATACACAATCATCTACATACATCATTCATCTTAAAACCGAAGGATAAAATGACTTGATGAAATTTGTGATACCATTGACGAGAAGCCTATTTCAGCCCATAGATGGATTTTGTTAATTTGCAAACTATTTGTTTTGGATCTCCAATCACAAAATTTTCTGGTTGTACCATATAAATAGTTTCATCAATGTTACCATTGAGAAACGCCGTCTTAACATCCATCTGATGAAGCTCTAAATTAAAATGTGTAACTAAAGCCATAAAGATTCTAAAAGAGTCCTTTGATGAAACCAGAGAAAAAGTCTCTTTATAATCAATTCCTTCCTTTTGAGTATAACCTTTGGCTACAAGACGCGCTTTATATCTCTCCACATTACCCTTTGAATCCCTTTTGGTTTTAAATATCCATTTACAACCAATGGGTTTCCAACCTTCAGGTAATGGGACGAGTTCCCAAACTTTATTGTCTTGCATAGATTTATACTACTCATTCATTTCCACAATCCACTTTTGAGAATTTGTACTTTTCATGGCTTGACGGAAGTTGATTGGATCATCTTCCATAACACCACTTTCTTCCTCATGTTCTTGAATAAACATAAGGACATCGATCTCTGTATCCATGCTTGACGCATGTTCTTGGAGATATACAACATAATCATCTGGAATTGCGTATCTCCTTTCTCTAGTGGATCGCCACAATGGCACGTTTTCTTGTTGCACTTGTTCCAGAGGAAGTTGAGTTTGTTCATTTTGAACAATTTGTTCAGTTTGGAAAGGAGAAGATGAAATAATGCCTTGTTGAGGTTCCTCATTAGTTTCAAAAGAAACATCCATATGAGTTGGTTCAGGTATTGAAATCAATTCTTCCTCAAAGACAATATCCCTAACTTTATTCTTCCCCCGAAACTCAACATCCTCGAAAAATATGGCAGTTCCCGTTTCAAAAATATTTTTATCCTCAGGATTATAAAATTTATATCCCCTAGATCGTTCCGAGTAACCAATAAAGTAACTACTAACTGTTTTGGGTTCCAGTTTCTTTTCATGTGGCCTATACGGCTTTGCCTCAGCTGGACAACCCCAAATATGAAAATGCTTTAAACTAGGCTTTGTACCCATCCAAATCTCATAAGGTGCTTTAGTAGTTGCTTTAGTTGGCACTCGATTAAGAATGTAAGCTGCGGTCTTTAATGCCTCACCCCAGAGGGATTCCGGTAAGATAGAATGAGAAATCATACTTCTTACCATTTCTTTAAGGGTTCTATTACGTCTCTCAGCTATACAATTCATGCTAGGTGAACCCGACATGGTGTATTGAGGGACAGTCCCACATTCCTCTAGAAATTTGGCAAAAGGTCCTGGACGTTGTTCACCTGAGCCGTCATACCTCCCATAGTATTCACCACCACGGTCGGATTTGACTTTCTTTATGCGTTTGTTGAGTTGATTCTCAACTTCCGCTTTGTAAGATTTAAACACGTCCAAGACTTGAGATTTTTTATGTATAAGAAATAAGTATGCATATCTAGAGTAATCGTTTATGAATGACACAAAAATATTATTGACCATTCCATGAAGGAGTAGGAAATGGCCCACAATATGAGTGTGTCTTAATTCTAAGACATCCGTAGCTTTACATGCACCTTTTTTCTTATTTTTGGTTTGTTTCTCTTTAATGCACTCAATACAAGTATTGAAATCAGAAAAATCAATGGAATTAAGTGTTCCATCAGACACAAGACGTTCAACTCTATTTTTAGAGATGTGACCTAATCGTTTGTGCCATAAAAACCAGATTGTGCATTATCAACCTTTCGCTTAGTGCCTCAGGTGTCAACATTCAAATCATTATTATATGAAGTTATTGTTTCAAGCATGTAAAGATTGTCATATGACATAAAAGAACCAGTCCCCACAATATTTGAATTTAAAGACAAATTAAACCGGAAGTTTCCAAAGGAACAATGATAACCTAATTTGTCCAAATAAGAAACAGAAACCAAATTCAACCTAAATGACGGAGCAATATAAGTGTCTTTTAAATCCAAATAGAAACCGGTAGATAATAACAATCTAAAATGCCCAATAGCCTCCACATGCACCGCTTTGCCATCTCCCACATAGACACATCTTTCAGCATCATTTGGCTTGCGGTGGCTCAGACAACCCTGCATAGAAATACTGATGTTAGATGTTGAACCGTAGTCTAACCACCGAGTATTTCTAGGCACCGAAGCTAAATTATTTTCAGTACAAACCAAAGCAAGGACCGTACCTTTCTTCACTTTCCATGCGTGATACTTGGTACAATCCTTCTTCATGTGTCCAGACTTCTTATAGAAGAAACAGGTTGTTTTACCTTCCTTATGTTTCATCTGTACTGGACCCTTAGCAGCTTCATTCTTAATGGGAGTTTTCTTCCTCTTTTTACCCTTATCCTTAGAGGTACTAACCAAGTGAGCACTTTCAGTCTTATTTTGTTTCATCCTCTCTTCCTCTTGCACGCAATATGAAATGAGCTCATTAAGAGACCACTTCTCCTTTTGGCAGTTATAACTAACCTTAAAAGGATCAAATGCAATTGGAAGAGAGTTCAAGACTATGTGTACGGGAACATCTTCCGATATCTCAATCCTAAGTGTCTTGAGCCTAGAAACAATATAAGACATTTCCATAATATACTCCCTTATATTTCCTTTTCCTGAATACCTTTGGAAGTAAAGTCTTTTAACAACACGCTTATTTCCGCCTTATCGTTTTTAACAAAACGTTTATCAATTTCAGTAAGGAAATCCTTGGCATTAGTAACCTCATCGGATACAGCACCCCAAAAGATTCTGGAATGCCACGCTTTATGATCATAAGACTTTAGTGATTCGAGCGATCCTACTTCTCATAGTACCTTTTTTCATCTTGGATAGTAGCATCCGTAAGAGAAGCGGGTTGCTCTACCCTTAATGCTAAGTCAAGTTCCATGCAGCCCAAAGTTATTAGAATATTTTCTTTCCATTCCTTAAAGTTAGTTCCATTTAGGACATGGATGAAGTTGAGATTGGCAGATATGCTCGAAAAATTAACTGTAGAAAGAACAAGGACAATGAACATATGTTTTAGTGAAATTGTAAAATAATTTTTAACCCATCACAAGATCCCAAATGCACCCTTAGTATATCATCTTTGGACAATTATACTAATTGCTAGCGGTACTCTTGTTGTAACAATAAAATATAACAATAATACATATAAAAGAAAATTCCACCTTTGGGTTGACTTTTTCTTTTAAAGTGCAACCTCATAATTGTTATATATTTATTATTACCAAAATGTATATATATATCTTGATAAAATATTAATCTTCCTTTGGGCCGATTAATATTTACTTGAACTATATACGGAGTATATGCTATGTTTAATATTTTATACGAGCAACTTACACAATAGGATCACTTTGGTGACATATTGTTTCTCTATACTCATTTAAAATATTAAACTCCTTTTATTTTACAATTTCATCGCAGTCCGAAGAAAATTCCTTTCATAATTCTACTTAAAAATAAATTGCTTACAACAATTGACTTCTAATTGAATCGGCAAATATGATCACCGGCAATTAAATTCTTGAGAATTAATCATCAACCACGACTTAATTCACGTTTCACAATATTTGAAAAATATGAGAATATCATGAAAGCACAATCAAATTTCCATTCGGACATACACAATTCATTTCAGTTGTACCATATCAATTAAGCTTTAAAATGATGACTTCATCATTCACAATATAGTAGCATATATACGTATAAGCATGTATGCTAATAGAGTCATTGGATTAAATTGCACCGTAGCATATAAATGACATAAACGGTTTCATATTGCTAAAAATTAAGGTGTCCACTACGTGTAACAATTGGATTCAATTAGCACCATATATAAATGTATACGTGTAAAACTAATGGTTTAACACTACATTTGTATTGTATTATATTCATGCTAAGAATTAACTCCAAGCGGTGCAAATGGCACGAAGAAATTAAATTAAGATATAATCATGAAATGAATTGTATATCAAAACTTGGAAATAAGAATCGAAGCATTGAATTGCTTGATAAAAAGAAAAAAGAACTTGAGAAATGAATCGGTAAATATAAACATATATGCAGCGGAATACTGAATCGGCAATAAAGGGGAGGAAATTTTTACGGTGCACTCACGTTGTAGCCTGCTTTGGTGCATTTCACAGCTGGCTTTATTTTATTGGCTATTTATTCCAACTCACATATCTTAGATATAAATACTTATATTTAACATACTTTGACATGGATAGTTAAAAGAAATGCTCCGTAATAATCTATATACTACGTATAACATAAAGTAATAAAATCGCTACAAATTTTGGCTGCAAAATATCCGCCCAAAGTGAAATGTTTTGTGCCTTAATTAGTTATCCAAGGAAAATGAAAAAATGAGGCAGTTTATATAAGCTTACTGTTTTTTACTACTTCTTCTCGAGGGTCTTCCTTTCTTTTTTCTCGATTGTGTACTATTTGTTGTCAAGGGTTGAAAAGAGGCGGCCGAGATCTGATTGGAAAATGCACAGTCATGACCCATGGTTTGTATATTTTTATACGAGTATAATATACGGTTTTTTAGAGCATCTTTAATGGTACATTGTTAACATGATGTAAATTTTGACACTTGGCAATCAATAAGTGGAATGTTCATCCATGTCACATAAGAGTGATTTAATTAGACGGTGAACTCCCAAAATTTGGTCCAGTGCTTCATGTCAATGTTCAAACTCATAAGCATATGTGTGGAGGGTTAATTTTAAATAAAATAAAATAAAATACAGAGTAACCCACTAAACCCCTACATATTCGGCAATGAGTTGCTTGAGAAACCCACTACTTCAGTTCGTGGTTTATTTATTGGTGTTGCCCAAACGTTTTTTCGGTAGTTCTCCACCAAATTGATGAGTCATCATGTGAAATATGATGTTATCAAAAGACATTCATGTTAACATTGTTTACGTTATTTTTTTACACGTAAGCATAACTTGAGTTTAGACAAGCTGCATTGGAGACAAAAATGCTAGTAGAAATGTTTACATCGATGATGTAGCAATTATTATTAACGTGAACGATATCCCATTGGAGATGCTCTTAGATGGCTTTGAAAAGATGGGTGGGCCCCACATCTTTGTCGCCGACTCAAAAGTCCATCTTTTGTCATGGCAAAGTATGGAGATTTTTTTATTACTCGTACATTACATTAGGAGTACTAGCTCTAGCAGTCTAGCACTCTAGCTTTGAAGAAATAATTACTGTGTTCTAAATATGGATTTCATTTGATATAATTTATTTAGTGATGGACGATGATTTAAAAGAATGATGCGATTGTTGCGAACAGCTGGAATAAATACGGAGTATATTTTATTTAATAAATCCCACATTAAAAAACGGTATTTTTATTTTGCTAGGATAAATATGATAAATTAATAATAATTGAAATAACTATAAGCTTATGATTAAAGTAAAAAAAAATATAAAAAATTGACCTTTTAAGTGTAGTAATTATATTTGTGATTTTAGTCATATTTATATCATTATATGTGACATTTCACTCAATTTTGCATGAGTTACAACAATACTACAACATTATAACTTTAATCACATTTTTATAAATAATAAGTACACTTAATTAATTTAAGTGACAACATTATGATAACATAGTAACTTTAGTCATACTTTTATAAATATGTACACTTAAGTGATGACAGTACTACAACCTAATAACTTCAGTCATACTTTTATAAGTAATTTTTATTTGAGTTATATATACTTTTGAAAAAAATCTTGATAGTTTTGACTTCCAAATTTAATTTTATAAATTCCACAGTATATATTCAGAATAATCTCGAGATATAAGATGTTCAATTATGAATTCACTCTTTGCAGGCTTTAAACCATATTGTTTGCGCAAAGCCTGATTTTTATTTGATCTAATACATATATTAAAGTTGTTACAAATGCCTCAGTTTATGACCACACGAGTGTCTATTAAATAACTAAAATGAAAGTAGTCCTTATAAAATGAAATCAAAACAAAAGTGCATCCTCCCTTGGCTAGTTAGTTAGTTCAACGTTTATCAATTAATAGGAGAAACTTATTTAAGATGTTTAATACAAATAAAGAAATAACAAGTTATAATCCAAAGTCACATCAAGAGGTGTGATCATGTAAGAAAAATAAATATGTTGCACACCTCTTTTCCCACTCCCTTGCATTGCAAGAAGGAAAAATACAACAGAAGTAGTTATACTTGTTTATATATTAATAATATTATCTATCAATTTTTTTATTAAAGAACATTCCAATGATAGAATCTTTATCTTAAAGACAAATATAGAAATTAATGGTGCATTAAACCCCTATGAATCAAAGAGTTAGGTTCTATCTAAATCTCCAGTTTATGTGTGCATGTTGGGTGCATGTTTTGTGCATATATAGTAGCAAATATAAAGTTTGCAGGATATTTCATGTTTTCTCACTTTTAAAGAACTCACAACAAGTCAAACATTCATCAACAATTATGTGATGAATTATATGCGCTAGATTGTTAGAGCATTGCCCATATAGTGCTCATTTAAAACACCACATTGAGATGTTTTCTGTCAGTATCTATTTTCACGAATTATGTTCTTCAATGAATAAGTTTCTTAAAAAAATGAATAAGTTTGCCCCCATTAATAGCATTTTCACTGAATGTTCATATGAAAAAGTCACGCTGATATAGAAAAGATAACTATCTAAATATCTTTGGCATGCGCAACGATAATAGTTACATGTCATGATATGCTTCGGGAATTAATAAAGCTATAAAACTAATAATGGGTGACAGACATTACAAGACTAGATGCACAATTTTCTCAATTAAGCATGACTAAGACTTTACATAGCTGTTGCAGATCTAGTAAGTTGTCTTAGTGCATTAGCAATCTCTTCCGCCTTTGCATCCCCCCTTATATGGGAAACTAAGGAACTTTCTTGCGGAACTATGTCCTCTCTGTGCATGCAACTTCCTAATGTTCTTACTAACTCCTCTGATCCTTTCTCCACGACCCCCTTCAATATCAAGGTTTTGTGAGTCCCGGCTATCAATTCCTCATAGTCTGTGTCTCCAGTCTCCCCAAGAATCACGTACATATTGGCCACATTTAGTCTCCAACGTACAAAGAGGTACCTAAAGATATATAAGTGTTGGCTAAGTGAAGTTGTGCAAATCAGTAAGTTGCATGAAGATTAATTGATTATGCTCGGATTAGTGTTAGGGAAAGAGGATGATATTACCTCCATTCCCTAAATGAATGAATTAGTACTTTCCAATTCATTAAGTCCATGTGATAACATTCATCTACTTTTCGTGAACGATTCTCGATCCGCAACATCAATTATTTGTACGTGCATACTATACAACCACTTTTCACATTAATATACTTTGTAGAAAAAAATCAAATCGATTGCTACTCTCTTTGAAATTATATAAAATATGGTTTTGAAAAAACTATTCCATGCCAAATTTGCAGAAATGCAACACCTAAAACACAAAGGCATAGCATTCTTAAAATAATTCTTTATTGAGCACTGTGTGCGTTTCATCAAAAGAGAAGATATATACTCTTCCTAGGGATGGAAATAAATCTTCAGTCCAACATGAAGTTCTTTTTACTACAATATAGTCGAATCTAACGGCTGAGATTCATGCTCATTTCTCACCTAAAAGATTCTTCTTATTGGAACCTGACCCTATATATATATATATATATATATATATATATATATATATATGAAATGAGAAAATGAGAAAATATAAGATCATTTCTCTTCTAAGATCATTTTCTCATTTCATATATATATATATATATATATATATATATATATATATATATATGAAATGAGAAAATGATCTTAGAAGAGAAATGAGAATGAATCTAGACCGTTAGATTGTTTTTTGTGAAATTGAATGTGCATTAGGTGAAACTTAAATGTGCATTAGGTGAAGTCGGAATGTGCATCACAATAGGTACGCCATACGCCATAATGACATTATTTGAAGCTGAATTGTGCATTAGATTAAATTTAAATGTGCATTAGGTGAAACTGAATTGTGCAAAAGAAAAGACATGATGCAGTGACATTTTTTTTCTTTTATTCTGCACATTTCAATTTCACGTAATGCACAATTGAGTTTACCTTCTATTCTGCACATTTCGTTTTCAGTTTAATGCACATTTCAGTTTTACCGAATGCATAATTCAATTTCACGTAATATAATCTGATGGTCCATATTCATTCTTATTTTAGACATTCTCTTGTGTGATAATTTAAAGTAACACAGACTTAAATTTTATGACTACATATAATTCCGTATTAGATATTTTCTCTTAGAATTATACAGAGTACAAAATCAATAAGAAGTTACACCTTCGTTTTTGTTAAAGTTATACTTTTGTTAATATAAATTATATTTCACACGTAACAAATAAAGATTTATTTTCGGGTGATATCTACATATGATTTCATACTAGTATTAGTTACTTTTTCTTAGAATCATATTTGTTAAAACAATCGATAAGAAGTTATATCTTTTGTGTTAAAGTTATATTATTGTTTACTATAAAATATATTTCACCCATAATAAATAAAGATTTATTTTCATGTGATATTTTCCCTACATCACTATATACTACACATATTGTAAGAGTACCTAAGTGCTTGAGCCCGAGAAGCAAGAAGAGGAATGACTTGCATCCTTGTTGAATTCCGGCAGTACATCAGATGGCAACGTAGGCCCCTCATTCTCAGCTTCTGTCTCATGTCATCTACTCTCTTTGCCTATAAAATCAGCACAGAAAATGTTACGTAATGTTTTAAGTTTTTTTTGCAATTATGTCATCACTTAGTGTTTCTTTTTGTTCTTGAAATAAAAACATATGTAAATGCATGTGTGTGTATCACCTTACTCAGGTCCTTTATCAAGTAGGACAAACAATGAATATTGCTTCTTGAATTTACACTCTCTTCAATATAAGTAAGTGATTCAGAATTTTCAACTTCTGTATTCATTAGTTTCCAAAGAGTTTTCCTTAGACCATCACCACCCCATCGATATTCAATATGTGTGGCATAATCAGGATCCAGAATGGGCTTTCCATCAATTTCGTTATTGGTGTTGGGATAATAAACTTCACTGCCACTACTACAAATTAAGACATCAAAATGAGTGACTTTAAGATTCCCTGATTTCAGAAATTCTATCAACTCTGACACCGGCATGGCAGTTGATATAGCAAACCCCGATAATCTTGCAATCTCCGAATCAATATTAATAGCTTTGAAGACTTCTTGAATGATGCTAATCATTTTCATTTCCGGATTTCCCTTAGAGTCATAACAGTCCAGAGCTAAAACAATCAATTTATGTAGTTGTCTCAACATCGGATATTTGTTGAGCATATTGTCTTTCCTTTCAACTTCATAGTGATTCTGATGAGTGATTCCAACATTTGGTTTCTTTATTTTGCCAAGAACTCGCTCAACCTGGTCTTGTAGATCTTGGCTATCAACGACTTCAGTTTTTGTATCAAGATATTCATTAAGTGAAAAAGTTTTTTCACCGTCAGCTGATAATCTCAAGGACATGTCCTTTACATCTTTGAGTGAGTCATTCAATGATTCTTTTGCAGCCAACTCCTCTATCGGAGTGTTTGTCTTCCATTGTGGGTGTCTCATGCGACACGCGGCTATCCTTGCCAAGTATGTGCGACAATGTTCCGGCCATGAAAAGAGGTGTATGTTCTTCCAACCTCTTTTGCGATACTCCATCCACAAGTTCTTTTCTGATACTAGCTTTAGAAGGGCATCGGCAATTGCTTGATGATCATGAGGGTCAACGAGCACACCATTATGTAGTACCTAAGAACATAAAGAGGATATTCATTATCAGGAAGATATCCACTTCCTTCAGGAGTTGATATATAGACTATTTGTAACACACTTCTTTATATAAATTAAAACATTAAACATGTTTGATAATCATGTTTGATAATCATGTATGAGGAACAAAAGGATGTGACCATGTAAAAAATGACTTTAAAAATTTTTATAATTGGTAAATGGTACTCCTAGGATGAATGGAGTGTGAGGATTACCCGGATAATATCAACTGGGCCGCCATTTTTAGTTGCCACCAGAGGGAGTCCATGTGCTGCAGCCTGCAATATTTAAATTAAATATTAACATGTTATTAAATATTAAATATTTAAGGAGGTGGTCATAATGCATGATGTGCATGTATAAAATATAGTCAATACTAATCATGCATTGAGACATGAATATGATGATGACGATCGGTTTGGACAAAAAAATATGATAATTTTGATTGTTATTGAATGAAACTATAGTGTTAACTAACTTTAGCCAATTAGTATTCATTTCATTTTCATTTCATTTTCATTTACCCCAGTGCCGCAAAGGCTCCCACCTACGGTAGGGTAAGGGGGGTCGGATGTACGCAGTCTTACCCCTGTACTACTAAATTTCATGGCACCAATTCAAACATAGTATGGAACATGGTGATGATAATGGAGATCATGCTTTTTGAGGAGAGAGAGAGCAGACACATGACAAACCTCAATTAGTGTAAGTCCGAAAGGCTCAATGAAAGCTGGGTTTATGAACACCCCCTGCAATTTAATTAATGATTAGTTTCATCTTAAAAGTAACTCCAAAACAAGTAAAGGTACAAGCTATAACTTGGAACCTTTGTTTTGGCTGCAAGGCGATAAATATCAGGGACTTCACTTTGCTTGTGATGTTTTGGGAAGGCTACTTGTCCATAGAGGTCATACTTGTCAATTAGCTTAAGAACTGTTGTGAGCACACTAGCACTGCCAGCTGACATTTCATCTATATCATCCCTATTTCCCATTATAAGAGTCTGTATTGAAAGCATTCATCATTTCTATTAACAATGATTATAAATTTATCAATCACTACAACATTTAGTACATAGTGGTCCTACTTACAAGATTAGCGAGTTCTCGTAAGGGACGACATTCTCCAAATGCTTTCACCAAGGTGGTAAGATTCTTTTTTGGATCTGGCCTTGACAATGCAAGAATCATTGGCTTGTGTGGATTTACAAGAAAACGCATCACCTGCAGCAAGTGTTACCAATGAGAAAAGTGTACATGAAATATATATAATACATATATAATAATAAGAGGTTTTTTTTCCCAAAATAATACTAAAATAATAATCAAGGAAAAATATATCTAAATAATGATCACTACCCACACCACTATAGTCACTAAGCCATTCAAATATGGTCACACCATGCATTAAAAAATTACAAATTTATCCATGACTATTTAATACGTAGTATATTAGTATTTATTTCATTATTTCTAATATTAATGCTTTGATATGTTCATTTTGATAGTACTTTGTTAGTAAAACAAGAATACGCAGGAACATAATTTTTTAATTAGTTAGAATAGAACAAATAATTAATCAGAAAATGGTGGTCATAAAACAAAATTTGATTGAATAGAATGTACAAAATCATTGCTGACCTCTGAAAATATAGTAGGCATTGCTTTAGGAGATGACCCATCAGAGGTAGTAAGTGAAGAAAGTTCAACATCCATTTCAGTTGCCTCTTCTTGAACAACCACGTTGCCGAAGTCCATTCCGGGAGGAATAACCTGAAAGCAATTTCTATGCAATCTTTATTTGTGTGTGTTTCTGTATTATACACCGACACAAAGCTACAAGCTTTTGCCAATACACTATATATTCATATGTAGTAAGATAATCAAACTTAACGGAAGTGAATTATATGAGTTTCATGATCCTACTTGAATATATAGGTCTTCTGTTTAATTCAGTGTAATCCTATGAAGAGAAGAAACACTAAAATTCTTTATAATTTTGTTGATAGTCAAATTTCTAATGGAATTAGAAGGCCACTTTTTCCCAATATTTCTACAGGAATGTAATTAATGTTTTTAGTACATCTACATGTCATTAAATAATTGTGGAAGGATTCTAATGTTAAGTTTCAAGCAAGTAGGGAGCGGTACTTACCTCCATCCTAGGCATATAACGACCATGACAATTGACTCCACGTCTTGCACGAGCCCTCAAAATTTTCTCGATTTTGACATCAAACCCATCATATAGTCCCCATTGTTCATCAATTTCCTGCCTAGTGCTTGTGATAACAAGTTCAGCCGCATCAAGAGAAAGCTCTTCTGCCTCAATCCTCCGCATTATTCGATAAGTGGAATTAATATCCTCTTTGGACTGCCTTCCATGTTTCAAAAGTTGCTCAAGCTTGTTTCTTCCGAGTGAATGTCCAGTCAGAACCATGGGAACATTTAAAGCACCGGAAAGAAGAGCAACACTGTCCCCAGCATCAGCATAATGACCATGAATCACGTACGGCCAAATAGGTTGTTGTTTCTCGTCATCATGACCAATTTGTTCACCCAATGTCTTGGACATATTCAAGATGTGTGTTAGAGCTCCATCCACAAACTCCTGAATGTGAGGCCACAACACCTCTTTCCTAAGGTATTTGTCACGAGGACCGAAAGGTATTCTTATAATATATGCCCCACCACTTTCTCCAATTTCGCCGCCACCATCACTATCACCACCTTCTTCTGATGGACAACCAATATTCAACATTTCTGCAGGCTCACCATAGCTCGAATCAACTTCCGGCGAGGAAACTTGACGGGTTAGCAAATCCACCCTGTATACTTCAGGCATTTTAGCAAGTGCCTTAGCAAGTTCCACTACGTATTTGATCTGATGAACAAATTATCAGGTGCAGTTAGTGGAATTGTGGCTTATTTACATGCAAATATAGATATAGTGTGTGTTCTTTGAAAAAAAAACTATGGTGCATATAATTATATAGTAAGTCACCTGACCACCAGTATCAGAATCACGACCAAGCTCCATATTTTCACCACGAACTAAACCATGCAAACTTGTAATAAAAAAGAGATACATGCATGAGTATGTACATTAATTAAGTTTGAAACATATTGGTTACAAATAAACTAGCTACTTGCACGGATTAGCAATTTAGAATTTTTTAAATTTGATTCATAGCAGTTAAATCTTCTTTAAGTGCAGGTATTTGATTTACACACATACCTTACAAGAACAATATACAACTTCTTTTCCTTATTAGAGTCAGATAATGCTTCCAAAGTGGACAAGTTTCGTTGGATCTTCTTTCTAGGACTATCAAGTGTAATTGTCTCCCCGCCACATACATCTCCTTCTGACAAGTTTTCAGACATGTCATCCTCTTTTACATCTTTATGCCCTTGTTCCCGTTCCCATCTCCTATTTGCTAACCTTTGGATGTCTTCCAATTCCAACTACAAAATAAACAAGTATAACAATTTGATTATTAGTAAATTTTAATACTCTCTGGAAATGCAGCAAACACAAGTGTTTTTCTGTGAAAGCATTCTAGTAAGACTAAAATGTCGCCTTAATACTCCACACTACATATTTGCATTGAAAGAACCAGCATGTCATTGTTGATGCTCAGTACAATAACTACAAACAAACTATATGTGTGGAAGTTTGAATCAAGAATATAAAGTAAAATTTAAATAATCAATCTGAGAGCAACTGACAATTACACACCCATGTTTTTGTGTAATATACTACATGTTCCTTCACTTGATTTTTTGTATAATATACCATTAGTACATAACTCTTCATTTTATGTATTAATATCAATATTCTAAAAGGCACTAGTGCAGTCGGGCGGTGACTAGCCACATAGCGGCTAGCGCTAGCCCGCCTAGGTGTCGACAAGGGTTTCTCTTTATTTCATTGTTTTATTTTTATTTCCTATCAATTATAATGTTTTGTCAGAAATAATTTTAGAATAACATTACAATAGAAATAGCTCAGCTCATATACTTATTAAATGTTATGTAAGAAGCTGGTTGCCGGAAGCGAATATGATGTGCAAAAAAAATTATTAAATGTTATATTTTTTTAGTAAAATTATCAATGATGAAATAATTAATAGTTTTCTAATCGAAATAAGAGGTTTGTGCTTTTTGGCTACTAAAAAGTTCAAAACATTGTTTAAAAAAATTATATATTTAAAATTTATTTTTATTGTTGTAGAATAAAAATAAAATTTAGAAATATACTTCAGACAAAACAAAGAAAATAAGTTGGATCAGAAATAAATTTATTTAGGGCCACCTAGGAACCACATTCCCCTCCTAGGTGTCGTCCAGGAGCCCACTACTTTTTCCTACCGATCTCAATGAAATCAGAACGTTCGGCCACGACCCAGTGTCTGGACGGGTGCCGAGGCAAATTTAAGAACCATGATTAAAATTGATTAAAATATCCTACTTGACGTCTTGGATCCTAATTAGTTTAGGTTTAAAAGTTTATGCACAAAACCAAAGTTAAAAAAACTTAACATAATTTAAACTACTTTTGTTTTAACTTAATGCATAGTAAATATATGATTAATTAATCAAGTCCATGTTGGTATCAATTAATCATTTGATTGATTACCCGCTTCTTCTTACGAGTGAGGTGCCAGATTCGCCAACACATGTTCTCGAGACGAGCACTGCGCTCTAATGTGTTCCTGGTAGCCACTACTTTGATCCATGTGCGGTAAAGGTCGGTCTCATCCACCCCTGTCACAACCTCCTCCACGAAGTACTTGGTCGGATCGAAAATCGCCCTTTCCCTCAGGTTAACCAGAGACGGCCTGTTTTCCACCTCAATCGCTGATGCGCCGCTATCAAGTATCGCCTCTAGGTACCCGTTAATCCACTCATTTCCGGCCATGTTCAAGAAAATCCTTAGACAGGGCACAAGAACAAATAAAAAATAAAGGGGGTGGGGGTAATTTTATTCAGCCAGGAAAGGCGTAATTAGTTGAGAGGAAAGTGTTTTAATCTCAAAATGGATGGTCGATCGTTTCGGTTAGGGGGGTACATATATATAGTTTAATGAGTTGTAGATGTGGAGGAGGATCATGAGGCGGTTGGTGGCATATGTATGTAGTTATACATGATACTAGTAGGCAAAATTTGAGGCCCTTTGAAAAAGACGGAAGAAAAAGAGGACGGTCTTTTTGCAAATGTACGTACATGTTCACATCACATGCGTTGAGGTGTACGGTTTCTAAATCGTTGTGGGTGTTGCTTGCCACGTGTGATTGTATGTTCTCATTTTTGTGTGAACATGAATCAATGAGAAGGTTATAATTTAATTATGGTTATCATTGAAGCGGTAGATAAAATATGAGCTTTTATTCTTTACTCACCATGATTATATTGAGTTTTACATACAGTGAAAATGATCGTACATGCATAACCATTTTAACCACATCTTCATTCATATATTTTATTTTAGTACGTAGTAATATTTGAGGAAAAACTTCTTCAGTCTCCTTTCACAATTTCACTTTTTATATTTCTTCAATACTACCGTACACATCAACAATAATGTCCAAGCGTTACACTCACAAGACAAAAATAATTGACATTGTAAATATATAAATGGGTTATATGGATTTCGTTAAAAACAAATAATTGTATAAGTTTTGATTGACCAGTCATCTACAACGACATATCTACATCAACGAGGGATTATCATCATCTTAAATGATGAGTCAACAATATAATTGCTCAACCACCCATAATAATTATCATTCCTGTTGCCGCTAGTAATTCCAACCAACACATGAGAGAGTATAATTTAATGTTTGTAGATGACTTAATGTTGCCGCTCGTAGTCACAATATTTAATTATCGATATTATAATAAGGAAACAATAATCGTATTCTATAAGAAATCTTTATGGTTAAAAATACACATGCGATAAAGGAAAAGTTTCCAAAATAGGACTAAAAAAGTTTGAAAATTCCAAAATAGGACTCCCATGTTTTTTATTTCCAAAATATGAGTAATTACTGCAAAGTTTGGAAAATACTGTCATGTTTGAAGTTTGGTACTGCCAAAACATGGCAGTAATTAGTCTTATTTTGGGAATAAAAACATGACAGTCATATTTTGGAATTTTCAAACCTTTTTAGTCCTATTTCGGGCAATATTCTCTAAATAATACTACCCCCGTCCCGAAAAGAAGTTTTCGCTTCCTTATATGGATGTCCTAAAAAGAAGTTCTCATTTTGATAAAAGAAACCCACTTTTAACCCAAAAGCCACAACTACCCTTACTTTTTACTCACTTTTTGCTTAATTTGATTATAAAGTAAAGGCATACTTGGAAAGTCAAAACAAAGTTCTACCTTACATAAATATGTGTGTAGGTCAAACCGGGAACTTTATTTTGGGACAGAGAGAGTATGATTTATTGTTCTTTTTACAAAACAATTGCAAGCTTGACCCTATTTTAGCAACCATTAAGGAAGCAGTTTCAGCTCACTTAACCTCAGGTCCCCTATCCCCCTAAACCCCTTAGGGTAAAAACAAGTTCTCATTTTAAGATGAGTTCTCATTACAAACTTTCAGTATATATACAAACCTGCATGCATGTGTGTGTGTATTACACATATAGATATATGTGTGTGTGTAGATAAGGATCAAAGACAAACACCTAATTTACAAAGTTTAAACTCATCTTGGTCATCCATTGAATTAATCTAAAGTCTCGAATCGCACGGTGACATTTTAGTAATAAATCAAACTTTTTTCGGATGCAACTCTATGAACGCTAATATGCAACTGTTATTTCATTGCACAATAATATACAACATTTTTCAATAAAAAAATACAATAATTTGAACCTCAATGTATACAAAAAATGCCCTTATATGTGTATACACACACACATATTGAAAGAAAGGAAACATTTTTATTAAGGAAAAGCAAAAACAAAGTACAATATGAAAAGAAAATTAAAACGACAACAAAAGGAAAGCTAAAAATAAGGAAAATGTTCAACCCAAAGTACACATATTTCCCTCTCAAGAACCCCAAATCCTCTAAACCTACATTGATAAACCTCAATGTTCCTTGCGAGTTTGGGAACACATTCTCATGCGGACATGCGGTGTGAGTGTGGACTCCTTTGTCTATAAATTTACACACACACACAAATATATATATATATATATATACACACACACACACAGAAATGCTCAGGTCCAGCCGGAGGGACGGGAGCAGCCGTCCAAACTTCACTGTTTGGGGCGGTACCCGGTGGAATTTTTCGATGAAATTTTTTGAGCATTTTCCTCATCAAGTCTAGTTTCTCCATACCAAATTTAAGCTCAAAATTCGACCGGGAAGGCAGTCAAATAAATTCTTGAAGCTTACTGCACATTCTGCGCATATATAAAGTGCAGTAAGTTTCATGAATTTATTTGACTGCCTTCCCGGTCGAATTTTGAGCTGAAATTTAATATGGACAAACTAGACTTGATTAGGAACATGCTCAAAAAATTTCATCGAAAAATTCTACCGGAAACCGCCCCAAACAGTGAAGTTCGGATGGCTGCTCCCGTCCCTCCGGCTGGACCTGAGCAGTCCTCTTTATATATATATATATATACACGGTCCCTAAGAAGTCAATGAATAATACCAAAAAAACGAAACACAAAAGGAAATCATGAGATGCTGCAAATCAAGCCATTATCTTAGCAGATCTAAGGAAAAGACTGTCAACAACCTTTCCCATGTTTGAGACTGTGTCCAACGTGCCTGATAAGTCCCATCTGTCATGGGATCATCAAAGATGACGAGGCATCCAACACCCTGATACACACACATTTAATATATACGTGTGTATGTATATTGAAGGAAACATTTTAAAAAATGTTGGAACATTTATCAAAATTTATTGAAGAAAAGGTCAAATAAGCCTTTTTATTACTTCTCATCTGTCACTTAAGCTCATGTACTAAAACAAGTAGGGAAATTTACTATTAACCCCCTGAGGTTATGCCATAATTATTAATGCAACTTTGCGTTTTCAAAAATCAATTAGTTATCCCATGAGTTTGGATCATTATCATTCTTTGCCCCTCACGTTAATATTTGTCAAATTTAAATTTAATAAGATTCTTAAATTCAATGAAAATGTCTATAAAATTAAGTATGCCTACTTTACAAATGGATCAATTTGACAATTTAATCAGTTTTTGATCTGCAATAGTATGTTTTTAATATTTAAAAACTCTAAACAATTGTTAATTTGAAGAAATATATACAAAAATTGTGAACATTTTCAGAATATCAAAGTAAATATTTTATAATTGTTAAAAATAATAGTATATTCTACATCTATTTAAGAGGTTTTTAAAATTTTTATTATTATTTTTTTTATTGTCACTTTATTTTTTAGTTTTATGATTATTTTATTTTTATTATAGATTAAGTTTTTTTAGATTTTTTATCTGTTATAAATTTATACTATTTTTATATTATTATTAGATTATTTTTTCAAATTTATATGAACTTTTGTAAGATTATCAATATTCCTAATTTAATTTTAAAAAAATAACATGCTAAAGTAGGTCAGATTTCTTTATTGATTGTAAATTAAATGTAGACGTGCTTATATGATACTTTTTTAGTGCATGGGCTTATGTGACAAATTGGAAATAGTAGAAGAGTTTATTTGACCCTTTTTTCTAAAATTATTTATTACCATGAAAAAGGAAATTGAGGGAACATAAGACCTTACCCAAAAGTTATCGAGGATTACAAGAAATGAATTGAAGAAATAAACAAAGATTCCAACCTGGGTACAATAGATAAGAGCTCAAACAATATACGGTCAATGATTTCTATTTAGATCCAATGACCACAAATTAGATAAGGAAGTTTTTTTCATTGAAAAACTTTATCGGACGATGTCTAGCACATGTGTGCGAGTTAAGATGCTATATTTTATGAACGAACTGACTAAAGGATATTACCAATTAGGGAGTGTAATACGGGCACACAGAGCGAGGAGTATTGATGACCGAGTACGTATTTCCTGAGCAAGTTTCAAGGACAAAATCTGCATAACCTTCTATAATAGCCCCACCTTATAGAAGTAAAGACATTTTACTAATCTTTACAAACTAAAAAATCTCAAAATTGGCCAGGATTCATTACGAATCTAGATAGGAAAAAGAAGAGCAAACACCTACTATACTGGCAATTATTATTCCTCACTATTGAACTATCACATTGATTAGGAGAATGAAATTGATCTTTAAAAGGAAGAGGATTGTAGTGATCATATGCAGGTAGAGGGTTTATTAGAATGAACAAAAGTGCATTGAATCGTGTGTTGAACAAATAAAATTTTGTAATTTATATAGTTCCCTAAAGAGATGAGGACCAAAAATGAAGCATATATGTTTTAATCATATGGACGAGTTCAGAGGTTGGACAAATAGGTTCATTGCCTCATACTGCTAAGGAATAAATTTTCCAAATATATTAGACAATAACCCATGAAAGTAAAATCATAAAGATCCCCTCAATATTGATGTAGCCAGCATTAAGCCATCGAGATATCAACCATTACCTCAATGAAAAAATTGAACACCTTGGAACTGAGACCATCCCATATAATGAAGCCATATACCAAGTACGTAAGCACACAGATAAAAGCAATGAACTATGTTAGCATAGACCTCGTGACAGGATGGGAAAACAGATGGTGTGTGTGTATATATGTATGTGTGTCTATATATATATATATATATTTAATGAATTCAAAAAAACTTGAAATGTGTTCACTTTCTATATCTGCAATAATGAGTGGCATATAATCGTCGGAATCGATTACTCAACAACTGCCCACTCCACCTACCCCCACCGCCCATCATGACTCCAACAACTACCAAACCGGTTTTACACAAGTACCCCCGTTGTTACTACCATCAATTGTTGAATATACACAAAAATACATGCCTTTATTTTGATATGCACTAGGACAATCATACAAGTATGACTTATGCTCGGTCAATTCTGCAGCCTGTGAAATCAACATCTGAGTATACCACCAGGTCAAACCCCGAATTATTGGGATACCAAAGACCCAAATTTACTGTACCTTTGAGATATCTCAGTGTCCTTTTTACAGCAATGAGATGTGATTCCTTTAAATTTGCTTGAAAGCGGACGTATAGACATGTTGCAAAAACAATGTCGGGTCTGCTGGATGTGAGATACAATAAGGATCCGGTGATTGCCCAATAATTGGTTGCATCGACGGGTTTCCCTAAGGGGTCTGATTCGAGCTTGCTTGAGGGAGACATTCGGGTTTTCATCGGTGCCTTATTGTCCACTTTGAATCTTTTGAGCATGTCTGGATGTACTTAGACTGATTTTTGAAAATTCCATCTGGAATTTGTATGATCTGCAGCCCAAGAAAGAATTTCAACTCTCCCATCATACTCATTTCGAACTTGGTGCATATAAGATTGCTAAACAATTTTCAAAATTTTGGATTTGACGAAACAAAAAATGATGCCATCCACATAAATTTGTGTCACCATGATGTCATCTTTATGACATTTGATGAAGATTGTTGGGTCTATCTTACCTTTTGAGAAGCATGATTCAACAAGGAAACCTGATAAGGCCTCATGCCAAGCTCTAGCAACTTGTTTCAGTCCATACTGGGCTTTTTTCAGCTTATAAATATGATTAAGGCATTTTGGATCGACAAAACCATATGGTTGTTCAACATAGACCTCTTCTTTTAGGTCTCCATTCAAAAATGCAATTTTCACATCCATTTGATAGGCAGTGAAATTTTCTGAGCTGCATAAGCCAGAAACAGCCTGATGGCCTCAATCCTCGCTACTGGTGCAAAGGTTTTATCGTAGTCGATTCCTTCTTGTTGATTATATCCTTTAATTTAGCAACCAGGCAGGCCTTGTATCTGATGATAATTTCGCCCTCATCCTTTTTATTTTTGAAAACTCATTTGGTGCCTATAATAGTTTTCAGCGAGGCCTAGGCACTAGGGTCCATACTTTCAATCTGTCAAATTGATTCAGCTCCTCCTGCATTACTATTATCCCGTCTGGATCAGTCAGTGCATCTGTCATCTTTGGTTGTTCTTTCTAACTTAGAAAACATGAGAATAAGCATTAATTGGCTAATGCAGTTCTGATGCTGACTCCTCTAGATGGATCACCGGTGATTAGTTTGGGGGTGAGCTCTTGTCCATTTTCTCTCATGAGGGAGAGGCAGTAGAGTTGTGATTGGTCTATTAGGATCGACATATTCAAGAGGATCTTACACATCTATAGGTTCTTTGTGAGGAGTTGGTGTATCATGGTGCTCTGTTTCTGCTGGGAAAGGTCCATCATTGTCCTGATCATGTGTTGGTGCTTCTTCTGATGTTGGTGCGGGTAGCAGATAGGTCTGAATAAGTTCATTGTTTGTAGTTGGTGATGCACATAACTGACTGTAGAAGTGTTCACACAATGAATCTAGTACCACGTGCTGATCTGATCTTGACCCATTTGCTTGTTCTCCCTTTTCAGATGATGATGGTGTCTTTGGATTTTCTGTGGCTGTAGGTTCAGAATGAAAATGTTTTGTTGCCAAGTATGCCATTTCAGAGAAGCGGACATTTATGCTCTTCATCACGGTTCTTCTATCATTCAAATGTACTTTGTATGACTTTGAGTTGGTGGAATACCCAATAAAAATTCCTTTATTTGCCTTACAATCTTCATGTTCTACTGCAGGTAATTTTGTATGGTCCTGATAAACGTCATGATAATGTTTGAAGTTTTGTCCTTGGATCGCAAAAAACTTGGTCCATGTATAACGTGAGTACTCATCCACAATGACCAAAGTGTATTTACATCAATTTATGCTATGCACGCGCATCGGTCCACACAAATCTATGTGAAGTAGACCCGAGGAATGAGATGAAGAGGGAAATTGCTTTGACTTGTGTGATGTCCTCTTCATCTTTCTTAAGTGGCAGGCAGAGCAGTGATGATTGGATGAGTTTTTCATAATAGGAAAACCCTTTACGAGTTTCTTTGACGAAAGGGAGCTGATTTCAGGAAAGTTCAGGTGTGACATCTTGAAATATGTGCCATAGGTTATTTTGTTCCTCTAAGGCTTTTGACAGGAGACAAATGGATATGGTAAATCGTACATATTTCAGATCGATGGTGTAGAAATTGGTTTTTCTCTGACACTTTAACAATGGTTGTCCATCCATATCCACCATATCCATCACACAACATTGCTTAGCACGGAATTTGACTTCCATTCCATTATCACAGAGTTGTCCAATGTTAAGCAAGTTGTGTTTGAGTCCATGTATGTATGCCACACTTTTGATCGTGACGCTGTAACAGATAACATCTCCAATGCCGAGTATGTGCCGGGAGACGATGCATTGTTCCCAAACCTCACTATTCCTCTGTACCATTTAGTGTAGTTGCTCAAAGGTTCTTTTCGTCCAGTCATGTGTGAATACAATCCCCAATTGAGATGTCAAACATGACTGCCCTACAAAAAAGATTAAGTATATACGTTTAGGTATCCATCTCAGGATGAGTCCTTCCTTATTAATGTTGAAGAATTGTTTGAGCTTTTGTTTGACATGGGAACCTAAGTCAGCTGATTGAGACAAATTTGAGTTGTTTGATTGCTCAGTTGTGGTCTTAGTAACCCATTTTTGTTTAAACCTGTGAGTGAGGGATATTTCTACACTGGTGAATGCTTGTTCTATCAAATGAGATTTAAACCATTCTTTTTTAGATAGCCTTTTAAGATGCTTAAGTGAGTGGACTTTGAGGGATACCTTAAAAATGAAAATTTATACTCTCCCTCAACATTCACTTTTTCATAAAGTGGCTCCTTTAAGCAATTATTAACAACCACATTCACATTATCATCATCACAAGAGGAATCAGAAGTAGACACACAAACATTCTTATCATTAAAGAAGTTCACATAGAGAAAACACTTGGCACTTGTTATAGAGATAGTACTACTAGGAACAACACCACTAATGTGACTAGTTGAGGATTCAATAAGGCTTGTTCTACATTTTTAGAATAATACAAAACACTAGAACAATTCTTCTTATTTTTCGCAAGAACGACTTCTTTCTCTCTTCTTCTCTCTTCTTCTCAACATTTCTTCAATACATTCACCTCTCTTCTCCGGTCTCCTCTTCACATGATTCCCTATTGGTGAATGAGACTTGGAGTGAATGGATGAAGTTTCAAAAAAACTTTTTGATTTTTTAAAATATTTTTCACCCATTGGAGAGGAAGAGGTTGGTGATTATGTGCCAGACTGAGAGGATTTCTTTAGGAGTGCATTTTCATTCAAAAGTTGTTTTTCAGCTCCGAGAGATTTATTTTCTTATTCAAAAGAATCCTTTAAATCAGCAAATTTCTTCACTAAAGGTGGGACATAAGTTTTTCTTGTTTGAGATTTAGAAATTAAAGATTCCTCTTGGTCAAAAAGGGATCAAAAACTCTTCTTTGGTTTTCCTTAATCGTCCTCAAAGGCATTGATTTCATATTATTACTATTATTATAACTTATCAACAAAGGAGGTATATCTTATACCGTATAAGATAGCAATGATAATAAGTAAAGAATAAGTATTGTGGAGAAGCAAAAGATGACAATAGGAAAGAGTAGGAGAGTCGGTAGCTTACTGCATAAGCTATGCATGACAGCGTGAGGTTTGTGGCTCAACTCCCTGCCACGACATTGTTTTCTCTTTAATGGACGGTTCTGGGTACAACCAGACCAGATTAGCTACCGGTTCATGTTCCGGGCTGAACCGGCCAGTCATTGAAAAAAACCACTTTTAATTCAAAAGTCACTTTTACTTTTTACTAAATATGTGTGTAGGTTAGCACTAAAAGTGATACTCTAAGTAAGTAGAACTAAAAGTAAGAAAATTATATAAAAAAATTAAAATAAATTACTTCGTATTAAACTAGTTCTATATATATATATACTCTCTCATTTTTCTCAAACTTTTAGGTAACTTTTAGGTGTTCACATGAACACATGTGTGATGACCCTAGATTAAAGGGGTCGGATTCACCACTAATACCCGCGACTTCTTGTGTGAACAAGGCGGCAGTTTGGAAGTCAAAAACTTAACCTTTTGCAAGTAAATCAACATCTTATCCGATGTTCCACCTCAACATGTTGTTAAAGTTTGCACCTTTGTTAGTCTTATAACTAGACCAACGTTCCATTGTAAATCACAAAGCATTTTTAAGCATTAATTAATTAGTTAATTACAAAATTTATAATAAAAATAACAATGCCAACCCACCGATTTATACTTCCCAGATATCTTACTCCCTATATCATATTTAAATTAAAAGTGAAATTGCAACACACAAATTATATAATCCTATACTTCATCCGTTCTCTTTAAATTGCAACGGTCTACTATTCACGTTTGCTAGCACACAAGATTAACCATTAACGTCTTTCATTTCATGTTAGTAAAAAATTAAAAATATCATATTTAGAAAATTAAAAATGAGATGAATTTAACAAGTAACTTTCAAAAAGTTAATTTATAATACATGAAGAAATAAAATGTAGTCAAAGTAGAGTATGTGAATAGCGCAAAATTCACGAATGTTGCAACTAAAAAGGTAACCAAGGTAATACAATTTATTCTATAATTTATAAGTGAACAATATGCTCGAGTCCAGATCGAACCAAACATCACTATGTCCGAGTTCGATTTGATTTATTATTCAAACTCAAAACGTAGTCTATGTTCAAGTTCAAAGATCATTAAAGCCAGGTCATTAAATTAGATTAGAAATTAAGCTCAAACTCGAGTATACAGTTTGAAAAAAACTCCGGTAACAGCCCTAAGCTAAACCTTGTATGCATAGTACATATTTTTTTTACACTTAGCCCACCCCATTTCTCATTCCTGGATCCACCCCTGTTATAAACAGCGGATTAAATCAGCGGATTTGACCGGCGGATTAATTTGGCGGATTAATTTAGCGGTTAATAAATAAAAAGACAGAGAAAGACATTAGTAAATTTTATTATTTGCTTCTTTATTGTGTAATAGTCGTATGATATTAAAAGTATACTAATAATTTTAAAACCAATTAAATAAAAACATATTAATTGAAATTCATAAATTCACTACACTAATAATAAGAACAAAAGAATTACGACCCAAAACTATGTTCTAACAGCATAACTTCAAACTTTAAACTATGAAAATTAGCAAATTGGCATGTAAAAACGATCATGAATATCGTTGGGCACTTTTAATTTGTCAGTCAAGAACTCAACATCCTATTCCTCAGGGCCGGTCCTGGAGCATGGGTAGGAGGGGCATGCGCCCAGGGCCCTTTGCTCCAGTAGAGCACATAAATTTCTCAAATATGTGTGTGTTTGTGTACATCACTATTTTAATTATATGTACGTCCTAAATCTACAAAAGGTAACATATAAAATCAAACTTAGATTTTTTAGATACTTCTAATTAGTTATTTAGCATCTACACGATACAAGTCTATAATTTCGAAACATCCACACTAGAATTCATTGAGAACATATTTCACCATTTCTTTTGAATCATTACGGATTATTACATTAATTTTACTCTTTTAGTATACATGTCTTATGTATATCCAGAACTTATTGATATATTTCACAAATTTCCTCCGGTTCTCTCATTTAGTGAAAGATTGAACTTTAGTGTCCATAATTTAGAAACGTAGAATTTGTTTTTGTCTAGTGAAAATGTGATCTAAAATATGAAAAAGTTACTCCTAATTATAAAAAATATAATTTCACAACTTTCCTTAATTTAAAATTTTTATTGCACCTAATAGTTGCACTACTTGTTTCACTCGGCTCTTAGGTACATTGTATCATCGAATGTCACTTATCAAATACCATATACGGAGTATATATTTTCTAACCCTATATAGTTTTTTTGGACGGTAAAATTGTATAATTTTAAATTATAGATATTATAGCAAACATTATAAACATTCCCCCGCTATCCCTGAGGTCTAGTCTATTTGTATTGTCCCGGGCCCATAAAATGTCAGGACCGAGCCTGCTTTTCCTTAAACGGTGCATGTACTGGCCGAGCACACAAACGGCTTTGCAGAATATTGGGAAGGTCTGCACTCTGCAGTACATACCTGGCGACCTGTTATGGAAGAAGGGTCTGATGGCCTGGTCTTCATACATCAGAGGCGAAGGTCTGGTACGCAGAATACAGAAGAAGGTGGAGGGTACGGTTGAGAACTAATTATTTTTGTAAACCCGCAAAACAAAAACACTCCTAATCCCAGCGTTTCAAAATTTGGCGTTTGCCAAACACTTAACATCAGCGTTTTGATCGATTAAAAACGCTGATTTTGGTCAAATCCGCCAAATTTTGACTGAAACGTCATTTACCAAACATGGCCTAAAATAGTTATGTGACTTCTTGTTTTACATTCCTTATAAAAAAAATCCTTATAAAATAAAATCCTGCAAATCTGCGCTAATAAAGTGAAATGAAGGAAGGAGCTAGAAAAAACAAAGATTTATTGACTTAGATATACTACGTACATACATCATACATTGGGTTTCTGTTACTGTCACATGCACTTAATTTTACCTAGTTCATCCACTCCCGACCCCTTGTATATAACGGATAACGATAGGTGCGTGGTCATAACCTCTTTTGGGGAAACACCATTACCAAAGAAAGTTTTTCCCCTTATGTTCATACTTGATAAAATACTACGTATATTGTTTGTAGTACAAAAATGTGAACTCCAATCTCTAAAGAAGAGATATTTCGCTGTTGAATTTGTCCGTGGAAGCATTATATCAATCTAACATTTAGAATGTTTTTAATTTGACTATAATTTTCTCGTCTAATATGATGTGGTCTAATTTTAACTGGTCTGATGTGATATGTTTAAGTCTGGTGTAATCTGATCTATTAGGCTGATTTAGATACCAATTTATTTAAAAAAACATCCTTAGCCCGTATCGTCTTTGACTTGATCACTTTTGATACTCTTTATGTCTCATACTAGTATTAATTTTCCAACTTTCCTTTTTGCCTGTCACAAAAGAATCCTCTCTTTTGGCTAAGAATTTATGGTCCATCGTATTTCTTACATTTTTTTCTCTTTTTGCAACAATTCTTCACCACACAATTCTTGTTTTGTTAATATATTAACAATTTACCAAAATTAACAGCTCACGAGTGGTCTTTCCATCGGTATCGTGCCTTTTGGAATTGTGTAAGTTATTAAGCCAAAAGGGTACAAATAGACATGTACCAAAATTAAAGTACACAAATTCAAAGGCGAATATAAACACACATCACAATATATTATTACATGCATGCTATGATCAGAAAACTTAAATATAAATAGAACAAAAAAATATCGCAAAATGCCACTTCATGAGTCATTATGAATCATGATAAATAACAATTTTACACATATACGTAGTACTCCGTATAATTTATTCAGAGTCCGTTTGGTAACACTGAAATCAGCTAAATCGGTTAATTCTGCTGAAATTTATGAAGTTGTGGTTGAAATGACTGTGTTGTTTGATTGTGTTGATTAATGAAAAATTATATTTAAAATATGTTATATTAATAAAACAAAGAAAAAAAATAGTTAAAATAGTACTCTACAGTAACTCCAACTAATGTGGTCAGAAAAATAACTTCAACCTTATTTATTTTGATTATTACACAATTCAGCGCGCGAAATTAAAAGTTAGGTGTTTGGTGAAATAATTGGCTGATAAGGCTGATAAGTCCAAAAATAAAGTCGATCACTTTAGTACTCTTGATCTTAATTTGTCTGTTACGTACTAATTTTGTTTTGAAGTTTGAAGACATTGTAGTCATGTTCATACTCCTGGATGATTAGGATCACTTTAATTTACTCCGTATATAGCAATGATGAAGAAATAAAGTTGAGTGCAAATTAAATGAGTTCAGAAAATGCAATTGACATTAATTCAGTCTCGTACCAGATAAATCATAGTGTTGCCTCTCCTTTGACTTCCTATATGCGACAACACCTACCTATAACGTACCTCTATGATGGATCCCAATTCAATCATATTTCTGGGTGGCATATACTATATTTCATACGTAGTATACGATAGTATTAGTATATCACTAGTCAATAATAATTTATCGAACTTATAAAGTAAATTATTGTTACTATTGTTCTTGTACCGTGAGCACGTGTTTTGGTTCTTGTCATGTTACAAGTTATGAATTGGTCCAAATATGAGTATAGCATCCATAAAATGTCCATATATAGCAATGATGAAGAAATAAACTATGTTTTATTTTAAAAATACAATTTATTTGATACTATTCAAAGTATAAAGCTCTCTCAATTAAGAGTGAATTCTTTCTATTTAATTTTAGGAAGGCACTATGTAATCATATATGTGCACTTTTGACAATGATTTACTCTTTATTTTACGAAATTGAACCCACTTTTAACCGTAGTGTGAATTGCATCGTCAAAATCATGGCAAAGGTGTGCTAATACAAAATAACGTCATAATGTACCTTAAAGTTTAGACGATACTCACTATTACTTAATCGATCTCTCGATCTATCACATAAAATTTTTCTCAGTTTGACTTGGAACGGAGTTTAAGAAAGTGAGAATAAAGTGAAAAATGTATTAGTGTTGTTGAGTAAGAAAAAGTAAATAAATGTTAGCCACATAAAACTTTCCAAAAAATGACAAGGGTTTTTTTGGACATATCAAAATGGTAAGTGAGAAGAATTTTATTAGAGGGAAGAAGTATATGTACTAATAATAACACACTCCATATGTTTTATAACTAATTTTAAGCAATTTTAATTTGAGTATGAATATATGATGATATTATTTGGTACTCCCTCAGTATCACATATATCTTCCCACTTCCAAAGTGGGTGAGATTAAGAATAGTGAAAGAAAATATAAATTATTGAGGGTATGATGGGAAGATAGTGATATAATGTGATGGAATGAAGGATAAATCCAAAAAAGATAGGTGTAATAGTGTACTATTTTTTAAATTATTGTGGGTATGATGAAAAGATTTAGAAATGAGAAGACATAAATGTTAAGTCTAAAAAAAGGAAAGTGGGAAGATATTTAATGGTATTATTCTTTCTTTCTAAAAAAACGCTGTTTTTCCAAACATGCCCATTTAGGAATCAAAATAGTAGCGTGTGAACTGGGACAAAAAAGAAGCTCAAACGTAGGAGAAGGTAATGTAACATAATGTGACTAGTAGTTTTTTGTTTTTGTGTACTCTTTAAGATCGACTATCTGTGCTAAGTTAAGTGATCATAGTTTTAGTACGTACCGTTGGAAAAATGGTTCTACAAATTAATATTATGGTTATTAATATTATTTGTAGTAAATCATTTTGAAATGAATAAGAAATTGTTTCCCGAAAGATAGGTGTGAAATTATATCTCACACGTAAACACCGTCGCCGCCGTCTAGTCAGTCGGGTCGGGTTTCGGGTTAGAGTCTTAAACCGTCTGCCCGATTATATGGCTTAAAGATAATTCTATTTGTCGTTCTCAATTATTTAGATAATGTTTGGCAATAGACACATCCTTTGTTTTTAGAAGGAGGGTCACAACTTTTCTCTCTAAAGGTGTCTTTTGGGTGTAGATCGAGTCTCCTGGCCAGAGCTCTATATATACCCATGCTTGCCTGCATTTTCGTCTAATCCGAAATTCCAAAACAGTTCCTTCATATTCTCTCTTCCTTCGTTGCATCTTTGAGTTCGTCGGAATCCCGTTGGGAGCGAAGCACCGTTCTATCCTGGGAGACGCTTGCTACGTGTGTTGGGCAAAAACGTCTTAAGGAGACAACGGTTTTGTTGGGCTCGGTCCATACAAGTATTTTCTTTTACCAAGCATTCCGGCCCAGCTGGTTGTGAGGTTACCGTGCCTAGTGGGAGGTATCGAGTTCGAATCCCGCTAGGCACACAAGGGTTGGAAACTCAATGGAGTGAGTTTCAGCTCTGATTACTCCAGGCTCTCCCCAGCCCCCTCCCCAGACCCCCCGGAGTAAAAAAAAGATAAAAAAAAAATTATCTAATTAATGCATGCAGATTTACATGAATTTTGCTTAACAATAGACGTTTTTGAATTGGTATCCGTTTATATTCTGCGTGACTGCGTGCATCGTATTATATTACTATTCTTATAATTTTTTTAGTTTTGCTTCATTCTTAATTGTCCGCAGCATCATATATTGTTTTCTAGATATACAAATTGAAGTGTCTTGCATGTTTCTATTTGTGTTTGTTTATCTGTCGTATATATATGTGCAGTGTATTAATAGTCGATCCTTAGTTTAAGTGTTTATAAATTCATTTCGTGCAGTGTATAAGCAATAAACTCAAAGGGTCACAATTTTTTTTTTTTATTTATTTATTCGATCTGGACGTATAGTAGTGATTAGTTACGTAAGGAACTTTTCGTTTGTTTTGTTCATGTTTTAAAGGGGTCCCTTATCTTTTTTCAGTTTTGTATACACCTGTTCGTAGGTCCTACTCCGTAACATTTTGTAAGAATTCCAACTTATTCTTCATGAAATTCACGCAGAGGGTATGTCTCTTAGCGAGTCTTTCCAAGTGGCGGTGGTAATTGAAAAATTACCTCCCAAATGGAAAGACTTCAAGAATTATTTGAAGATAAGCGCAGCTTAAGGAAATGTCCCTAGAGGAGCTCATTGTTCGTTTAAGGATAGAGGAGGATAACCGCAAATCCGAGCATAAGGCTGGACGATCAAATTCCATGGAAGCTAATGCAAACATGGTAGAAGCGGGATCCAAGAATGGGAAGAAGAGAAAGCACAATGATGAAGGAACAAGTGGAGGGAAACCTTCGTCAAAGAAGTTCAAAGGAAAGTGTTATAATTGTGGCAAGCCCGGTCACCATGCTAAGGAATGTCGTGCTCCTAAGAAAAAGAAGACCAGACAAGTCAATATTGTGGACGACCTCTCTGATGACATGGGTGAAATGAACCTATGTGCCATGATATCTCAATGCAATTTAGTGGGAAACACTAAAAATGGTGCATTGACACTGGAGCTACCCGACATATCTGTACTATCAAGTGGATGTCACCGATTATCAACCTGTTGATAACAAGGAACAACTTTTTAATGGTAACTCTTTTACATCCAAAGCAGAAGGTTGCGGCAAAGTTGTCCTCAAAATGACGAGTGGGAAAACTCTAACTTTGAACGATGTGCTACATGTCCCTGACATACGCAAGAATCTGGTTTAGGACAACCTCCTTAGCAAGAATGGCTTTAAGCTAGTCTTCGTGGCCGATAAATTTGTACTTCTAAAAAATGATGTGTTTGTAGGGAAAGGCTATCTCAATAATGGTCTTTTCAAAATAAATGTACTTAACATTGTACCCAAAGTTGTGAATAATAATAAAGTGGGTTCTTCTTATTTGGTTGAGTCTTCTTCTATTTGGCATGCTAGATTAGGACATGTCAATTATGATACTTTGCGACGACTTATGCATTTAGATTTATTGCCTAAATGTCATATTGAATCATAAATGTGAAATTTGTGTGGAAGCCAAAATGATTAGAAAACATTTTCAAACTGTCACACGAGAGACCGAACCGCTAGACCTCATACACACAGTGTGACACCGCACCCGGATGTACTTGAATTTGAAACTCAAAATGTACTTGAACTTCCTAGCGAATAAATTTCGTGTGATTGTTTGATACATTTAATTAATGAGAGATTAATTAAATTATTCCTCGGGTCCATTATATGAGAATGGGCTACCAAATATTTAGTTGGGTCATCATAATAAATTATAGAAGCCCAATAAAGTGCCAACAAAAGTTGATAAAAATATTTGGACAAACCGAGTGCTAATTTGACCCAACCTGTCAAAAATAGCAAGAATAATTGGGAGGGACTTCCTATACCCAATTGGGGTTTTTCCTACAAGTCTTTAGACTCAAAATAATGATTTTGAGACATCATAACATGGGTTGGGCGGACTTATGTGGGAGGTGATGTGCAAGACAAACACCCACACCCCTATGTCCCCATTTACTCACTTATTGAGTAAGTGATCGAAGAGAGGACTCCCCCATTCTCTTGCAATCATTCGGCCAGCACAAGGGAGAGGAGAGCTCAGGGAAAGTCTCTCACAAAGCTCCAAGTTTGAAGGGAGCCTCAACAAAGGAAACCAAAGAGAAAAGAGCTAAGTTGAGGTAAGAATCCAACTTGTATGAATTAACTAGTATTGTTTTTGTATGATTTTTAAGAAATCATATGGTGGATTAAACATGAAGTTCTACACGTTTAAAAGTGGAGAATAATGTTATAAAGTGGTGGTATTTAACTTAGAAGAGTTGGTGAATCGATAGGAGTCGGAATCGCCGGAAACCGCCACTTGTAGGGAGCTGTTCGTAGCTGCAGACCACGAAAGCCGCCCACCTTTGGCAAAAGCCGCCCGGCTTTCGTCTGCTGGTCAGATTTTCCACTTCCAATCGGTTTAGAACGGGGATTGATCGAAAGGCTTAACAAAGGCAACTATTTCAGCACTTCATAAGGTGAGGATGGCTGACTATATTGCTTATAATCTTTGGGTTAATTTCATGAGATTACCTAAGGTAATTAAATATGTTTTTTTAAGTATTATTAATGATTAATAATGCCTAAGAATGAGAAGACTATTGTCTATAAGGAAAAGAGCATAATATACAAATTTGTAAGAAATTGTGTATGATTATGTGATATGAAAGAAATGGTATGGTAATGGAATTAACTATGAAAATTGTGATAAAATATACTTTTACTTCATGTATGAAATTCATGAATGGATAAAAGTGATATTTTTGATATTGGGATTAAATCATATTTGGATTGGAAAATCAATTGAGATAAACTATTTGGCTATGAACTTAGAACTTGGTTGTTCTAAGGTTATTCGACTAGTATCGAAATACTAGTCGGGAGATTTATATAAATAAATGATGGAATTAATCCTAAGAGATAGGATTGTGAATAGATATGCCTTAAGTAGTCTTAAGAGATGCTTTAAGGTCGAATTGTATGAACACTAAGGTGTGTTAGGGGTAGGCCTAAGGGCTATCCAAGTGAATTGATTCTAGGCATAGGATTTGCTTGAGAATTGAGCTATGAAAATAAATTAGAGTCGGACTCTAGGGTTACATGGAAATGTAGTTGGGCCGAGCCCTTGCCATGTAACGTGATTAGCATGGAAACGTAGTTGGGCCGAGCCCTTGCCATGCATTGTGATCTTCATGGAAACGTAGTTGGGCCGAGCCCTTGCCATGAAGTTATGGTTGGTATGGAAACGTAGTTGGGCCGAGCCCTTGCCATACAAATTTAGATATATTAAATTGAGTTAAAGGATTGTATAGAAATGTAGTTGGGACGAGCCCTTGCTATACAATCGGGACTCGAGGGAACCCTATGGGGTTGTCGTGACTCATGGTCACGGAAAGTGAAAATGGTAAATTCTAAATGAATATGGGCCCACGGGCCGACTACTTGACTTTATATAAAGTAAGTATATTTATAAAACAGGGTAACCGGGGGTTACGGCCTACGATATAATATCACTCTATTTGAGGGTCTTAAGAAATTGAAACATTGATTATACTTAGTATAGTTGTCATTGTACTTGTCAAATGCTTCCAAGTACTGACCTCCCCTTCACGGGGGAGGCCACCTCACAGTTTCAGGTAGAACTTGAAGAGTTGCTGCCACCCCCCGTTGCTTCGGGGAGATCAAGGGAAGAAGACGGGGTTCGTGCTTCTTCCGTTTCTGTTTTGAAAATAATCTAAATAATGCTCATGGATATTATTTTTGAATAATCATTCGGGGGCTTGTATGCCCATGTTTGCCGGGTGTGGCATAAACACTTGTATTAAATGTTTCCGTTGCTTAAATGAATATTTTACATTATGCTTGTTTATGGATGTACTATGTGTGAATGGTATTCAAGACGCCTTGTATAGTATGGATGAGTCGGACTGCGGTTGACTATTCGTACTGTACGGCGGGTTGTTGACGTGTCCGGATAGGCCCGGGGCGTGACAATTTAATTGGTATCAGAGCCTTAGTCCGTAAACGTCATAATGAAGCTTCAAAATTCTTTTGACAATGATTTTGAAAACCATGAGCATAAAGTTTTGTACTTATAGAACTTTTGGTACTTGAGTTGCAAGGTCTCTAATTGTTAAGATGGTACCCTTAACAATTGGCATGGCGGCGATTTGAGCCAAAGGATGTCTTAAGTACTTATCCGTCAATTGACATTTGATACGAGTCTAATGACTCATTCTCAATTTCTTTCAGAAATGGAACGTACCGGGAAAGTAACTAGAAGGAACCCGACTGGCCAGGCACCGAGAGGGTCCGTGCATGGAAGTAGAGGGGCTTCTAGAGTGTCCAGGGGACAAGGCCGTGGAGGCCAAGCTCAGACCGTGAGTGACGGTCATGTTGAAACGGTAAATGAGTCTTATGAGTCCGAGGAGGATTCAACGTATCAACCGGGAACGGAGCCAGTTGAGACCCCATATGATGGGGAATATGACGATGTAAGTGAAGAGAGCGATGATAATGACGCTCTTGAAAGAATGGAGGAACTACTCCGACAGTATCAACAAGATCGTCAACGGCGCCGGGCAAGGCGTGCTTTGGGAGGGGCTTCAAGAAGAGGAAGCCATGTGGGATCTAGAGGACATGTAGAGTCCCGAGTAGATCGGGGTGCTGAGGTCCCAATAATAAGGATCTCGAAGTACCTCAAAGAAGCGAGAGATTTGGGGTGTAAGCCGTTCGATGGAACGGGAGATATCTCCGTTGCGGCGGAGTGGATCAAAAGATTCAATGAAGCGGCTCTTGATATGCAGCTGCCGCCAAACATGAAGATGAGAGTAGCAACGAGGTTGCTAGAAGGAATGGCGTCCACGTGGTGGGACGGAGTCAAGGGGAAGTATGGTGAGAATGTCACTTGGGAGAATTTCCGGCAGGAATTCTTCAACCAATACTACTCCGACTTTGAGGTGAACTTGAAAAGGAGGGAATACACCAACTTGACCCAAGGAGGCAAGTATACCGTGAGGCAACTTGAGCATAAATTCAGGGAGCTTGCCGAGTTCATACCGGAGTATACTTGCGACGAAAACTGAATGGTCAACCACTTTTGGGATGCCTTGGATTTGGACGTGCGTGAGAGGGCAACACAATTGCCTAACATGACGTTTAGTCAGGTGGTTGAACAAGGTTTGAAAGGAGAGAAAGAATGGGAGGAAAGGAAAATGAAAAACGCCGAGGAGGCGAAGAAAAGGAAATGGGAGAGCACCGGCCCTCAAGGTTCTAGCAGAAGGGGGAACCACGGGGGAGGTGGATCTTTTAGAACACCCGCACCCCCATCTAGGGGAAATCAAGGCCCAGAAGGGCAAGGTTCGAGGTCGCAGGGCTCGGGCGTAATGAGGTGCAACAATTGCAAAAGAAACCACTCAGGCAAGTGCCGTGATCCCCCACGGTGTTACCAATGTGGGGAGGCAGGACACTTGAGATCGAATTGCCCACAACTTGGGCGAGCCATGGGTGCAGGACCTAGCAGCGGGACTACGGCAAGTAGGAACCGGGCAGGAGTACCTCATGGGAGCACGGGGCACGGCGGGCCAAGTACAAGCAACGCACCCTCCGTGAACCAAGGGAAGGCCCAAGCTAGGGTCTATGCAATGACGGAAGCCGATGCTCGTGCTAATCCGGACTCGGTTGCGGGTAATTCCTTAAACTTTTGACGTTAATCCTTGTGTGAACAATATAAGTGTTTAAAATGTACAAGTTGTAAGGCCTTTGGCCAACCGGGCATGTTTTTAGCTCGAGGAAGGGAAGTTACATCCGCCTGGGACGAATGTCGCCCGGCGTTGATGAAAGCCGCCCGGCTTTCGCCTTCGAATTATTTGATAAAATCCCACGGCAACGAACGTCGCCCGCCTTTCGTGAGCCTCGGCCGGCTTCTGTCCAGGGATTTTCAGTGTGTAAACTTCGGCGACGAACGTCGGCCGACATTAATGAACTCCGGCCGGCTTTCGTACTGAATTAATTTGGAAATTCTACGGCGCTGAAAGGCGCCCGGCTTCTGCAACTAACGCCCGGCGTTCGTCGGGCTGAGATATCCTTCGCATATGAAACCCGGCCGGGTTTAGAAGAAACCGGCCGGCTTTTGTAATTAAATGTTGAATTAAGCTGCGGCAACGAAAACCGGCCGGCTTTGGCAAAGCCCGGCCGGCTTACGTAACGGTGAGTTCCGAGGTAAATGAAAAGCGGCCGGCTTTCGCGAAAAGCGGCCGGCTTTCCCTCTGTGAGGCATAAAACTGGTTTTAAGGTGGGAACCGGGATGGATTGAGACGAGGCGTTAAGCGACGATCATCTAAACCATAGCCGGTGTACTCTATAACCTAGAAATGAGTCTATTAAATAAGGAGGCGTGTCTTACATGGTTTATGAATGTAGGAACACTAAGGATTAATGGGAGAGACACAAGAATCCTTATTGACACCGGGGCGCAACGATCATTCGTGAGTGAGGCGTTTGCCGGGGAATTCAATGAACCGCTTGTACCGATGGCTCAGGCCCTACTGGTATCCACACCACTAGGGGAAGACATCGAGAGAGATAGCCACTATCCATCGTGTGAGGTGGAAGTGGAGGGCCAAAACTTGTCGTGTGATCTCGTACCGCTGAGTATGATTGAGTCGTACCGCTGAGTATGATTGAGTTCGATGCAATCCTGGGGATGGATTGGCTTGAGAAGCATCATGCTAGGGTCGATTGCTACACGAAAGTACTTGAACTCGAAGGCGATGAAGGGGTAACCTTACGCTTCGAGGGGGATAGGGCAAAATCCAATAGTTGTATCATATCATCCGTGAGAGCTAGGAATATGACGAGGAAAGGATGTCACGCATATCTAGCGTATGTGGTGGACAAAACCAAAGAGGAGATTGACCGAGGCACCGGTACTCGCATTACCCAAGCAAGGTATGGGGTACGATGTCTATAGCGATGCTAGCATCCAAGGACTTGGATGTGTGTTGATGCAGAATGGGAGGGTAATTGCCTATGCTTCACGACAGTTGAAGAAGCATGAGGTAAACTATCCTACTCACGATTTAGAACTGGGGGCAGTGGTATTTGCACTGAAGATTTGGAGACATTATCTCTACGGGGAGACATGTCATATATACACTGACCATAAGAGTTTGAAATACGTGTTTACTCAGAAAGAGTTGAACATGAGACAGAGGCGATGGATGGAGTTGATAAAAGACTACCATCTTATCATTGAGTACCACCCCGGTAAAGCCAACGTGGTGGCGGATGCCTTGAGCCGAAAGAGTTCGTCTGGGGCATTGTTGACTAGTTTGAGGGCATTGAGAGCCCAATTGGAGATATCTAGCGATGGTGCCTTGTTAGCTAGATTCGAGGTGAGACCTACATTACTTGATGAGATCAAGAAGGGTCAAGAAACTGACGAAGAGCTGATGAAGGTCCGTGAACGCATGCTAGCGGGACCGGTTGAGGATTTCAGGGAAAGAGATGATGGTCTCTTATTATTTCGTGACCGAGTGTGTGTACCGTCAGATAGTGAGCTCCGAAAGTCCATCTTAGAGGAAGCCCATTCATCGGCGTATGCCATGCACCCGGGGGGCACGAAGATGTATCGTGACTTGAAAGAAAGTTACTGGTGGTCTGGTATGAAGAGGGAAATAGCCGAGTACATCAGTCGATGCCTTACTTGTCAGCAAGTCAAGGCAGAACATCAGCATCCAGCTGGGTTATTGCAACCACTTTCCATTCCAGAGTGGAAATGGGAACACGTGACTATGGATTTTGTGGTAGGGCTACCACGGACTGTGAGGAACTATGATGCCGTATGGGTTGTGGTTGATAGGCTCACGAAGAGTGCACATTTTGTACCTATTAACACTACCTATGCACTTGAGAGGTTAGCCAAATTGTATGTGGATGAGATCGTGAGGCTACATGGGGTTCCTATAACCATCGTATCCGACAGGGATCCACGATTCACATCACGATTTTGGCCGAAGTTCCAAGAGTCCATGGGGACAAGATTGAAGTTTAGCACTGCCTTTCATCCCCAGACAGATGGGCAATCCGAGAGGGTTATACAGATTTTGGAGGATATGTTGAGAGCTTGTGCATTGGAGTTCCAAGGAAGTTGGGACAACCATTTAGCACTTGTTGAGTTTGCCTATAACAACAGTTATCAGGCAAGTATCGGCATGCCTCCATACGAAGCATTGTATGGGAGGAAATGTCGTACACCGTTGTGTTGGGATGAGGTTGGCATGGCCAAGCTCGAGAGCACGGAATTGGTGGAGATCACCAAGTCAAAGGTGAAGATGATTCGAGAGAGGCTTAAGGCGGCCCAAGATAGACAGAAGAGCTATGCCGATAAACGCCAGAGAGCATTAGAATTCGAGGTGGGAGATGAGGTGTTCTTGAAAGTTTCACCTTGGAAAGGAATCATTCGGTTCCAAAGCCGAGGGAAACTTAACCCACGCTACATAGGGCCATTTGTGATTCTCGAAAGAATTGGGGCCGTAGCATACCGATTGCAGTTGACTCCAGAATTGGAGAAGATACATAACGTGTTCCATGTGTCTATGCTAAAGAAATATGTACCGGATCCGTCTCACGTGTTAGAGAAACCACCCGTGGAAATACGTGAAGACTTAAACTATGCCGTACGACCGGTGAGGATACTTGATAGGCAAGTAAAGAAACTAAGAAGCAAGAAAGTTCCAATGGTGAAAATCCTTTGGAAAAGTGACCGAGTTGAAGAAGAAACTTGGGAAACGGAGGCTTTAATGAAGGAACAATACGCATTTCTTTTTGAATGAGCATTTGTGAATTTCGGGGACGAAATTCCCGTTAAGGGGGGGTGAACTTGTGACACCGCACCCGGATGTACTTGAATTTGAAACTCAAAATGTACTTGAACTTCCTAGCGAATAAATTTCGTGTGATTGTTTGATACATTTAATTAATGAGAGATTAATTAAATTATTCCTCGGGTCCATTATATGAGAATGGGCTACCAAATATTTAGTTGGGTCATCATAATAAATTATAGAAGCCCAATAAAGTGCCAACAAAAGTTGATAAAAATATTTGGACAAACCGAGTGCTAATTTGACCCAACCTGTCAAAAATAGCAAGAATAATTGGGAGGGACTTCCTATACCCAATTGGGGTTTTTCCTACAAGTCTTTAGACTCAAAATAATGATTTTGAGACATCATAACATGGGTTGGGCGGACTTATGTGGGAGGTGATGTGCAAGACAAACACCCACACCCCTATGTCCCCATTTACTCACTTATTGAGTAAGTGATCGAAGAGAGGACTCCCCCATTCTCTTGCAATCATTCGGCCAGCACAAGGGAGAGGAGAGCTCAGGGAAAGTCTCTCACAAAGCTCCAAGTTTGAAGGGAGCCTCAACAAAGGAAACCAAAGAGAAAAGAGCTAAGTTGAGGTAAGAATCCAACTTGTATGAATTAACTAGTATTGTTTTTGTATGATTTTTAAGAAATCATATGGTGGATTAAACATGAAGTTCTACACGTTTAAAAGTGGAGAATAATGTTATAAAGTGGTGGTATTTAACTTAGAAGAGTTGGTGAATCGATAGGAGTCGGAATCGCCGGAAACCGCCACTTGTAGGGAGCTGTTCGTAGTTGCAGACCACGAAAGCCGCCCACCTTTGGCAAAAGCCGCCCGGCTTTCGTCTGCTGGTCAGATTTTCCACTTCCAATCGGTTTAGAACGGGGATTGATCGAAAGGCTTAACAAAGGCAACTATTTCAGCACTTCATAAGGTGAGGATGGCTGACTATATTGCTTATAATCTTTGGGTTAATTTCATGAGATTACCTAAGGTAATTAAATATGTTTTTTAAAGATTATTAATGATTAATAATGCCTAAGAATGAGAAGACTATTGTCTATAAGGAAAAGAGCATAATATACAAATTTGTAAGAAATTGTGTATGATTATGTGATATGAAAGAAATGGTATGGTAATGGAATTAACTATGAAAATTGTGATAAAATATACTTTTACTTCATGTATGAAATTCATGAATGGATAAAAGTGATATTTTTGATATTGGGATTAAATCATATTTGGATTGGAAAATCAATTGAGATAAACTATTTGGCTATGAACTTAGAACTTGGTTGTTCTAAGGTTATTCGACTAGTATCGAAATACTAGTCGGGAGATTTATATAAATAAATGATGGAATTAATCCTAAGAGATAGGATTGTGAATAGATATGCCTTAAGTAGTCTTAAGAGATGCTTTAAGGTCGAATTGTATGAACACTAAGGTGTGTTAGGGGTAGGCCTAAGGGCTATCCAAGTGAATTGATTCTAGGCATAGGATTTGCTTGAGAATTGAGCTATGAAAATAAATTAGAGTCGGACTCTAGGGTTACATGGAAATGTAGTTGGGCCGAGCCCTTGCCATGTAACGTGATTAGCATGGAAACGTAGTTGGGCCAAGCCCTTGCCATGCATTGTGATCTTCATGGAAACGTAGTTGGGCCGAGCCCTTGCCATGAAGTTATGGTTGGTATGGAAACGTAGTTGGGCCGAGCCCTTGCCATACAATTTTAGATATATTAAATTGAGTTAAAGGATTGTATAGAAATGTAGTTGGGCCGAGCCCTTGCTATACAATCGGGACTCGAGGGAACCCTATGGGGTTGTCGTGACTCATGGTCACGGAAAGTGAAAATGGTAAATTCTAAATGAATATGGGCCCACGGGCCGACTACTTGACTTTATATAAAGTAAGTATATTTATAAAACAGGGTAACCGGGGGTTACGGCCTACGATATAATATCACTCTATTTGAGGGTCTTAAGAAATTGAAACATTGATTATACTTAGTATAGTTGTCATTGTACTTGTCAAATGCTTCCAAGTACTGACCTCCCCTTCACGGGGGAGGCCACCTCACAGTTTCAGGTAGAACTTGAAGAGTTGCTGCCACCCCCCGTTGCTTCGGGGAGATCAAGGGAAGAAGACGGGGTTCGTGCTTCTTCCGTTTCTGTTTTGAAAATAATCTAAATAATGCTCATGGATATTATTTTTGAATAATCATTCGGGGGCTTGTATGCCCATGTTTGCCGGGTGTGGCATAAACACTTGTATTAAATGTTTCCGCTGCTTAAATGAATATTTTACATTATGCTTGTTTATGGATGTACTATGTGTGAATGGTATTCAAGACGCCTTGTATAGTATGGATGAGTCGGACTGCGGTTGACTATTCGTACTGTACGGCGGGTTGTTGACGTGTCCGGATAGGCCCGGGGCGTGACACACAGATCTATGTGATCTTAAGTATGAAGAAACACTACAAGAAAATTAACCTTTTGCGACTAATGATTTGCGACCGACATCGAATGTGGTCGCAATATGTATATGAATAGCAACCGCTTTTGTATGTAGTCACAAATACATTTTATATTTGTGACCATATTAATATCTCTTCCCTACTGTTCATATTTCCGGTCGCTAAAACTTTTAGTAATTGGCGCTCTTCTGAAAAAAATGCCGCCTTTGTATATCGAAAAGTCGAAAACCCTTTGGCGGTACTCCAAAAATAATTTGCGCTCGCACTGCCCATTACTTTTTATTTTACTTTTTTACAAAGTAAACATTAAACCCTCCGATAGAAACACAGCGAATTCTCTGAGGAGAGAAGCTTGCGGATCGAATTTGCGAAGGAGGGGAAGTATGCGGCCGTCTGCGATCGAATTGCGGATTTGAAGGAAAGAAGATCTTAGCGCCTTGTATGTGTACGATGATCTAAACCCTTCTACGAATTCCATCTTCTGAGAAGCCCGTCTGCGAAGGAAAGAAGCTGCGTATGAATCTAATCCTTTGTTTCTGCTCTGCGAGGGAAGAGAAGCTGGACTCGGACGATGAAGGAAGCTGCTCTTCGCCTCTTCGTTCGTTTATGCGTCCAATGAAGAATTGAAGGCGTAGTTTCCAGAAATTTGGTTGCCCTAGGAAGTAGGCCGCACAAATTCTTCAGGTAAATCGTGATTTTCCCTTTATTTCTTAGCAATAACGTGTGAAAGATCAATCCCAAATTAATGTAATCTGTAATTTGTGATCTGTATTTTCTTGCAATAATCGACCTAAACCTAATTTGAAATAATCGAGATGTATGCCCAATAATCTGATATATTCCCAAAAATCTGAAACTAAATCTGTATTATTTTTTATTGTAGCTTACTGAACGGATTGGATAAACAAAGTTGCCCTTTGTTTCAATGCTAAAGTGTTAAAGAGTTCTTAAAATAATTATGTTTTTCTAACATTAAAATGTGCTCCATATCATCGTATATCAGTCCCAGTTTTGCATGTCAATTTTGTAAAGAACATATTATCAATTCAGGTATCATATGAGTGGCCTGTGTTATTAATTTCATGTTAATTTTGGCTTCTTGTATCCAAATTCTCCCTTCTACTTCATCCGATTAAACTTTTGTGATGTTCTATCAGGTAAGTTTATTTATATTATTATTTATGATAAAGACCCTTTGATAGCATTTACAGATACATTTATTATATTGTTGACCTTCAATTCTATATTCTTCCTGTTAAATTTCAGTCTAAGATTCATGTAATTTCAGACAATGAGCAACTAATGGCAAGCAGCAGTTGGCAATCAAGTTTTACAAACTTTACATTGTAAGTTTATTACATTTAGGACTTTTAAAATGAAAATCAAATGATTGAAATAAAGATGATTTTTGGATTTGTTTCTGAATTTCTATTTGCTGATTGTTTTTCTGCCGATGCTTTAGTTTGTGCTGCTGGATTGTGACTCTACAGACTACAGAGTATCTATATAGCCGGTGTTGACTTATACCTATTTGCTGACAGATATATATGCCTATTTGATTTTCTATATGAAGCGGATTGCTGTAAACTCAAATATGATGCTTCATAATATCTGAACTTCAGAACTTCTGAAGCTATGCGTATGAATTTAATGATAATGTGATTTTCTTATTGTAGAATCTGCTATAATCCGTGGTTATATTTCTTATACCAATCCCAGTCTTCTAAAAGGGCCAATGAAGAAAATAACCGGGTAAAACATTTTTGTATATATTCAAATAATGATATGATGATGGCAAATCAATTTACTAATTTGATATTTACAATTATGGTACCCCTCCAGAAAAGATCCGGTGATAATACCTCATCGTGTGGCCAGGGTAAGGTTGTTTGACAGCTTATTTTTGAAATGATGTGCCTTAGTTCATTACTTTATATATGTGTTGTAAAAGTGGTTGTATTTAACATTTTTTGTTATGTTTCTTTACGTGTAGGAAAGTAAAAATAACAATCAATCAACAAGAAATGACTGTTGTTTTTATGCGAAGCTGGCATGAAGAAAGTCGCTACATATGAGTCACCTAAATGTATCAAAAGATTATCTCCAGGTTATGTGATATGCTCGAGCAGTGAACAATGCTCACATGTTTTAGATTGTTTGTCACTTGCTTCTAATATTTCAGCAATTAATATGAAAATTTGATTGTTGATATTTGCATAGTACTCCATACTATTTTTTATAACTTCAATATGATCTAATTACACTACTTTACGTACTTAAACTACATGTCTGAAATGTATCTACACCCTCAAATATGAGTTAATGTCCGTGTAAAGATCTTGTTGTTATTGTTAATGATTTCTGCCTCTTTGTTTTGTGTCTATTATCACACTTGTGATTGAGTACTACTACCTCCGTCCCAACTTGATTTGCAAATTTGACTTTTCTTGGTCAAACAGTTTCATTTTATTCACTTTATTACGATGTCAATTTTTAATTATATTCTAATTTAGAGTTTGCAACTTTGAAGAGATTTTAATGTAGTTTCTGAATATGTAAATTTTAATTATTAAAAATTGAATTAATTATCGATACAGAGCATTGACTTTTATTATTGATTGACCAAAAAATGTTGACTTTGCAAAACAATTTGGGACGGAGGGAGTATTTATTTTATGTTCAGCTGCTGCTTTTTTAAATATATTGTATATGGGTGTAAAGTTTTGGGAATAAAAGTGTAAAGCACCAAGTTTTCACTTTCTTTTTCTGCCTCTGTGCTCCAGTTTCTGAAGTGTGTCACCGCTTCAATGTCATTATTTTATGTTATTTGAATTGCAAAAAAAAGTCTTCTTTGGATCTCAGTAGATTCCTGGAAGTATATTAGTATATATGGATCTTCTAATTGGTTGTTTGAGATTGCTTTTATGTAATGGTTTATGCTAACAGCCCATTCTAATTTGCAGTTTGTAAACAAGGCTGCAATTTGGAAAGAATGCAAGAGGATGTAAGTTTAAATGTTTTTTTTTTTTAAATTTCTTAGTTCTGTACTAGATTAACGGACTGCTAATGTATCACATTGTGCATTTTTGCTATATTCGGTTCTTTTTTTCAGGGCAATGGCAGTTTAGATGAACTGATGGTTACTTCACTGACACACTACTACACTAGATCTTTACTTGAATTATTTTAGTGGTTTTTGAACTCGGCCTGAAGTCACTTGCCTCAATTACTTAATGAGTTTTTGTGTTTCTTCTTGTTGATTATAGCAACTAGCAAGTGTGATTTTCCTGCATTAAAAGTGAACTATATTCTAAGAGCTTTGACCTTAATTTGCCCATTACCTAATTTTTCCTGTTAATTAATTTTTTATATTTCATTTAACTCATTCAGGAAGAGGTGTTTGATGAGATCCATCTCTGCCCAAGTGTTATGGTCAAAACAACATAGTCAAATGGTTGGTTCATGAACATGAAGTCTAGTTGCATGTAGCTGAAGAAGAAATTCTGTATATGTAAACAACTCTGAAATCTGAATGCCTCAGAAGATGACCTTCAAAAGATTGAAGAGATGTTTCAAGGTTAAGAAGACTAAGATCAAGTGCTTCTAGCTTAAATATGTCAAGTGCAGTGTCTAAATTTGAAAAGGGATGCTACGACGTCTATATAGAGATGTTTTTTAGATAGTTTGTTGGTTTCTGTAAAACATCTATCCTAGAAACTGGTACAATGTGAATGATTTAATATTTGTAATGAGTGGTTATTTTGGAACAATATTTGGAAATTAAAAGTGTATATTTTCTTATGCGTAAGAGACCTTGTAATATAATCAAAGGAAATATAAAATTAGTTTCTATTGAAAGTGAATATTATATAGTTGCAAAAACTCCAATTAAGCAGTTGCAATTAGCATATACTCCGTAGTGCACTAGTCGTATGTATGATATTTTACTTTAGCGAAGGACAAGTGGTCGTTATTGCTCTTAAAAAATGGTCCACAATAGTATCATTAGCGACCATATTTTATTTGGTCCCAAAATGTATTAGCGACCGACTACTTTCAGCAGTCGCAAATTGTCTTTTGCGGCGAGGCCTGTAGCGACGAACTCACGACCACATTTTTTGGTCGCAAATACTCATTAGCGACTGTTTTTCGGTTTTTTGCGACCAGTTTTCCCTTCGCAAATAGGTCTTTTTCTTGTAGTGAAACTAGAGGTGGGAAAAGGTATTTCATCACCTTCATCGATGATAGCACTAGATATTGCTATCTATATTTGCTAAGAAGCAAAGATGAAGCAATTAATGCTTTTAAGCATTATAAACCGAAGTTGAAAATCAACTTGGTAAGAAGATTAAGGCACTAAGGAGTGATAGAGGCGGTGAATACGAATATCCCTTTGAAACAATTTGTTTGGAAAGTGGAATTACTCATCAAGTAACCGCTCCTTAACTTATACGCCTCAATCAAATGGAGTAGCCGAAAGGAAGAATAAGACTTTAAAGGACGTGGTTAATGCCATGTTAGTAAGTTCTTGTGCACCAAACGACTTGTGGGGGAATGTTATTTTAGGTTCCAACTACATTCTAAATAGAATGCCTCACAAGAAAACTCTCAAAATTCCATATGAGTTATGGAAAGGGCGCAAGCCAAGTTTTAATTACTTGAAAGTGTGGGGATGTCTAGCTAAAGTAGCTATTCTCAAACCTAAGAGGACAAAACTTGGACCAAAGACCATTGATTGTGTCTTTATTGGATATGCACAAAATAGTAGTGCATATCGTTTCTTTGTCCACAAATCCCATAGCATGGATATAGTGGTCGATACTTTTATACAATCTGGAGACGCTACATTCTTTGAGAATGTATTCCCTTTAATTTCAAGGGAGATTGTGAAGTTGTCTCCTCCGACATGGATACTTTCATTCCAACCCATGTTGAAGAAACAAACTCACATAAGAGGCCGTTTGATTCTATAAAAGATAACAACGAAATAACGCAAGAATGTGAAGTGGGACGCAGCAAAAAGGGCTCGGAAATCGAAAGATTTTGGACCCGATTTTGTTGTGTACCTTCTAGACGATAAGCCTCAAAATTATAAAGAAGCCATGTCTTCATCGGACGCTGCACAATGGCAAGAGTCTATCAAAAGTGAAATTGACTCCATCATGTCTAACCACGTTTGGAAAGTGGTAAATTTGCCTCCTGGATCTAAACCTCTAGGATGCAAATGGATTTTCAAAAAGAAAAGAAGAACTGATGGAACAATTGAGAAGTACAAAGCTCGATTGGTTGCCATAGGATACAACCAAAAGAGGGAGTTTGATTACTTTGATGTTTATTCACCAATTACAAGAATAACTTCAATTCGAATGCTACTATCAATAGCTGTATTGAAGGGTTTGGAAATCCATCAAATGGATGTAAAAACTGCATTCTTGAACGGTGATTTAGAGGAAGAGATTTACATTCAACAATCTGAAGGTTTCATTATCCCTGGACAAGAAAGAAAGGTTTGTCGCTTAGTAAAATCTCTTTATGGGTTAAAACAAGCCCCCAAGCAATGGCATGATAAATTTGATAGTGTAATGCTATCAAATGGATTTAAAATCAACGAGGCCGACAAATGCGTGTATGTGAAAAGCAATAAAAAAGACTACGTCATAATTTGTCTATACGTAGATGATATGCTTATTTTTGGTAGTAACAACGATTCGATAAAAGCTACCAAAAGTATGTTGGCCAGGAAATTTGAAATGAAGGATCTCGGTGTTGCTGATGTAATTCTAGGAATTAAAATCACCAAAACACATGAAGGGTTGATATTATCTCAATCACACTACATTGAGAAAATGCTTGAGAGATTCAAGAAGTATGATATCAAACCCATCAGAACTCCTTTTGATTCCAGTGTTCACCTCAGCAAAAACAAAGGAGAAAGCATATCACCAGATGACTATCCTCGGGTCATAGGATGTTTAACATATGTCATGAATGACACACGACTCGATATAGCTCAGGCTGTGAATAAGCCAAGCCGGTTTTCAATAAATCCTGGTAGAGAACACTGGAAAGCGCTTATAAGGCTGCTTGGGTATTTGATGTACATCAAAGACTATGGTTAACATTTTCAAAAATATCCAGCCGTGCTAGAGGGACATACCGATGCAAATTGGATATCCGATTTCAAGGATACAAAATCAACAAGTGGATATGTGTTTACCCTTGAAGGTGGTGCTGTGTCGTGGAAATCTTCCAAACAAACATGTATTGCAAGATCTACCATGGGAGCTGAATTCATTGACTTAGATAAGGCTGGAGAAGAAGTTGAATGGTTGAGAGAGTTTTTGGAAGATCTTCCTTGTTGGGAAAAGCTTGTCCCTCCAATATCCATTCATTGTGATAGTCAAGCTGCAATTGGAAGGGCAAGGAATGCAGTTTATAACGGTAAGTCTAGACACATCCGTCGTAGACATAATACCGTTAGAAAACTAATTAAAAATGGGATCATCTCTCTTAACTATGTTAAGTCGAAAGAAAATATTGCGGATCCGCTAACCAAACCTCTACCGAGGGAGTTGGTCGAGACGTCAAGGACAATGATGGGCCTACGGCCAATGATCCAATAAAAAGTCCATGGGAAAACCCTACCTATTATTGAGAGTGCCTCATAATTAGGTTCAAAGGGAAAACACAACTATGGACTGGCTCGGGCAGTACTAGCCAAGATATAGTACACTCATGCCATGAGCATTTAGGGTAAGTTACACTTTTAATGATCTCTATATCTTGATACATTCAAGTAAGGTATGGCATGATACCTTCCATAGAAATCACCAATGCTGGTGGAAGAATGCCGCTTCTATAAGAGTCTATGGCACGAGATAAATTCTCCGGTGCACGATATACTCTCGAAAACACTAGCTGAACCAGGAGGTGTTCAAGGCCGAAACGAACACAAACGTGAGAACCAAAGATGTACTCGGGGCTCTGTGTGTTATTCATTGTCTAGGTTTACACTATGGCTGACGATTCAAAGCAAAGTGCTACCGATTGTCCAGTAAATCCGATGGATATACACTAAGGTAGGTTCAAAGTTTCACGACTATTTAACCCTATGCAGAGTTCTCATCTTCTCATGTCAAATTCCAATCTGTTTCTTGTCTTTAAGCCAATTTCCCATTCATGTGGGGGATTGTTGGAAAAATGGTTCTACAAATTAATATCATGGTTATTCATATTATTTGTAGTAAATCATTTTGAAATGAATGAGAAATTGTTTCCCCAAAGATAAGTGTGAAATTATATCTCACACGTAAACACCGTTGTCGCCGTCTAGTCGGCCGGGTCGGGTTTTGGGTTAGAGTCTTAAACCGTCCGCCCGAGTATATGGTTTAAAGATAATTCTATTTGTCATTCTCAATTATTTGGATAATGTTTGGCAATAGACACATCCTTTGGTTTTAGAAGGAGGATCACAATCTTTCTCTCTAAAGGTGTCTTTTGGGTGTAGATGGCCAGAGCTCTATATATGCAGGCAAGCAATAGAAAATTCTTGCCTGCATTTTCATCGTATCCGAAATTCCAAAACAGTTCCTTCATATTCTCCCTACCTTCGTTGCATCTTTGAGTTCGTCGGAATCCCGTTGGGAGCGAAGAACCGTTCTATCTTGGGAGACGCTTGCTACGTGTGTTGGGCAAAAACGTCTTAAGGAGACAACGCTTTTGTTGGGCTCAGTTGATACAAGTATTTTCTTTTACTTCTATTTATCTAATTAATGCATGCAGATTTAGATGAATTTTGCTTAACATGTACTCAGTGTATTTTATGGATTGCATTTATACTATCCAAACATCAAAAGATAGGCAATTTTTCATTCAACTAATAGATGTATGAGACACAAAAAAAGTGCAAGTATTGAATTGAAATAACGTACCTTAGATTTCTCATTTATATTTCTAGTACTTTTATAGCTCCAAATTAAAACTAACATCACTATTCTGTTATTAGTAATTATCGTTATAGGACATTTGTATGATCCTCTTCGTTGATTCATGGGAGTCCTCTTTACGGTTAATAATATATAATTACTAAAAGTTCAAATCATGAAATCGAAAATGATGTAAACGTCATTCTTTTACAAAATATACAAAATTAAACTTTATAACCGATGTAAAAGTACAATGCCCTGTTGAATATTTGGTCCAGTGTAAGCAACTAGTATCTTACCCGTGCGCAGGGACGGATCTATAGTGTAATCGGGGTTAGCACAGGCTAAACCTCAAATATTGCTAGTAGCTTGGTGGTAGAAGTATTGGTTATTTGGTTGTAATTTCTGTCCAGGCTACACGTCCTGTGTTCAAAACCTCTAGAGTGCATTGATATGAAGCGGGAATAGCATGGGGCGGGACCGGGCTTGGGTCCACTTCCGTGGGCTAGGTTACCGTGGGCTGAGTTATTAATTTTAATTATCTTCAATTTTGATATTTACTCTACTATGCTTCTTATTATGTTTAATTAGAATTTTCCTTAGGCTATTACGTAAATCTGGTCTCCCACTAGACTTAGGCTACGTTTATTTAATTACTTTCCTACTGGAACATCTCTTTTACCACTAGGACTTAGGTTACGTAGAATTGATTTAGTTTCCTAGTGGAACATTGATGTACGTATTATTATTTATACCCACCCAGGTCTATTCAATGGGGCATCGATAATAAAATTCAAATTCATTAGCTAAAGTAGCTTGGGCAACGGATCCAGCCGTTGATTATTCTGGGCAACGGGTTACCCCGTTGATTGTTATTTTTCTGTTCTTATCATGCATCCATTGATTTTTATTTTTTTTAACCTTTTCCTTCAAGCGAGATTCAAATTCTTAAAAGGCTACACACGGTAGGCCCAATTACTATTGGGTATCTAGTAATTAGTTTTAGATATAAGCATATGAATTTAAATCCCTGCAAGTCCAAACAAAGCTTTAAATGTATTTGGGGAGATTTCAACAATCAGGACATAGGCCATGTTTGGTTAATGGCTGATCAGCCAATTTTCAGCTTATTTGACCATTATTAGATGGTTTGACCAGCTAAGTTGTTAAATAGATGTGTTTGATAAGTAGATGTTGGGCCTAGATGGTTACACTCGAAACGCCGATCTTCTAAATGCTAGCAAGGGCAGCATTTCCCTCTGGCTGATCGATACATCTTTATCAAATGCCTATTCGATCCTTTCTTTAGGCGTGAGTGCTTGACTCCTTTTCTTTTCATTTTATTTTTATTTATTTCCTTTAAATTTGTTGCAACTTCTTTAAGTGCACTACGGATGGGATAAAGCTCTTTAAATGAGTAATGAATACCCAATTAAATTATCTTTCCTAGCTAATAAAAAATGTTGTCAAATATCACTAAGCATCCAAAATGATTTATTTTCTTTTCATGCAATAATGAATTTATACACATTTTCGGTTTCTTTTTTCCAACTAAAAATTTATACGCACTTATGATTTCTTTTTTCCGTCTCTCACCTTTGATTGAAGTAAAATAATTTATACTCCCTCCGTCCCTTATAACTTTGTCAACTTTCCTTTTTTGGATGTCCCATTAACTTTGCCACTTTCCCATTTAAGTAAAGAATTTGTGGTTCCAGTTAATTCTCTCTCCTCTGCACAAACCTCAACCACACAGTTTTTACTTTATTAATCCCCGTGCCGGTCAAACTTGGCAATGTTATTAGGGACGGAGGGAGTACTTTGTAAATAAATGTAGGTAATATTGTTTTGGTATGCAATAACTAAAATAAAAAAAATACTAATGTCCTTATATATCTTTTTACACGCAAACAGCTATTCTTAAACAGTTAATTTACCAAACATTTACAGACAACCAGCTAACATTATCAGTCAACCAAAACAGCTGACACAATCAGCTAATGTCAATCAGCTGTCATAACCAGCTAACAGCTAACAACTAATAGAGCCAAACAATTGTTAATCAGATCCTATTTGAACACCGCACTCGGTTAAATCACATTGTAAGCTTTACACATCTTTCAAAGAATTTTTTATAATTATTGCAGGGTATCATATTGGAGACTCCACCACATCTTTCCTGAAAATTTCTCTGATGTAATCGAATCATCTTCTGCCAATTCTCATCTACAATTTTGTCTTGCCACACTAAGTGTTCATATATCTATTCTTTTATTTTTCTAATTTTAGACTATATTTTCTTGATAGAATTTTTATACTCCGTAGAGATATGTTTCCTTGAAGTGTTTACTCATCATATATCTTATTTTAACATTCTTATCGAATAAAACATGTAAGTTTATAATGATTTTAAAAAACTCATCTATAATAATATAAAAGTAACAAGGTTTGACACCTTGCTCTTCCCTCCTATTAGACATTTAATGCTTCATACTCATTAAAAAATAAGAGTTACATGAATATTGGAGTAATTGGAATATTTTCAATTCAAAATAATCTATAATGATGATGATGATAGATAATCTATCTATAATAATATAAAGTAACAAGGTGTGACACCTTGCTTTTCCCTCCAATTAGACATTTAATGCTTCATACCTATTAAAAAATAAGAGTTACATGAATATTGGAGTAATTGGAATATCTATTTAGAATAATATAAAGTAACAATGTGTGACACCTTGCTTTTCCCTCCAATTAGACATTTAATGTTTCATACCTATTAAAAAATAAGAGTTACATGAATATTGGAGTAATTGGAATATCTATCTATCTATCTATAATAATATAAAGTAACAAGGTGTGACACCTTTCTTTTCCCTCCAATTAGACATTTCATGCTTCATACCTATTAAAAAATAAGAGTTACATGAATATTGGAGTAATCTATAATATTTATCTATAATAATATAAAGTAACAAGGTGTGACAACACCTTGCTTTTCCCTCCAATTAGACATGTAATGCTTCATACCTATTAAAAAATAAGAGTTACAATGCATCCAATCACTCCAAATAAGAGTTTCTCAATAACATGAATCCTTTGTAACTTTGTTATTACTCCCTTCGTCTCGCTAAGATTGTCCCCATTTTTCATTTTCAAGGAGTCTCACTAAGATTTTCGCATACCAAATTTGGTAAAGTTTGTGTGACTATAAATCATTCGTACTTTATCAATCTTAAAAACTCACTTTTCTTAATAATCGTGTCACCTCTTCGTGTCCCAATGTTAGTGGGACAGAAGTAGTATATTTTATAAACACAAATACGTAACAAAATATTTATATATCTAATAAAAAGTATTTTTATTATTACGAAGTGATTCCGATTTTATCCAACTTTGTGCTCTGAAAAATTCATTCCAAATTTTTAACATATGTAAATCCGAGTTACTTAAACTATTCATTAGATTTTCACTGTCATCTAATGACATGGTTAAACATATAACATATGCATCCTGTGCAACGCACAGGTAAATAAAGAATCTAGTTGTATATATAGGAAGAAAACATATACGAAGTAGTACGTATATTTGAGGTTCAACCAAAATTGTCCAAGTATTTTTCAAAGGAAATAGGTTTTATCATTCGCCAGTTTTATATTTACAATTGTTCGTAATCCCACGCTGCCATTTCATTTATCTATTACTTTATACGGAGTAATTTTCTTATTTTGTAAAATGCATTTTTATAATTAATGGCTGTCAGTTGCACATATCTTCTTGCACTTTTAATATAAATTTCTCATTTAGATGAAGGCGTACTCGAAATCAAATCGTCAGTAACATTTCAGAAGTGGTTTTCGATCTTCCGTCTAGCTCCTCAACTCGTCTACATTTTTACCTATCTATTTTTTTCTGGAGTGGTTCTTTTTTCATCTTTTATTTGATTGCTTAGGCCGGGATGGATTCTCTGTATATTCTGATAGTAAAAATAGTAGTATGCACCTCTCTGTATCGATTTTATTTTTCTATTTAAAATTCAGACCATGACATATGATCAAGTTTGTTTTCTAAAGTTTCTATTTAATCAAATCGCATACTTTTTGTGCATAATCTCATAGTCAGTAGGGCATAGAAATTCAAAATAAAACTTAAAATATGAGTAGAGCAATACATTTTGTGCATCTGTATAATGTTGCTATATACGTAGTATAAGTTTTAATAATCTTAATTGGAATCCTACTTACCTCTATCTGGAGATTCAACCAACCCTCTCATGCTAAACTTGAAGGGAAATTTACCGGGATATGACTAAAACTCAATGAGTTTCTCAATCTATGACCTAACTAGTTTTTATACCTTTATATGACCAAAAATCCAAAAATAAATAGAAAATTCGTTTATATTTAAATGTTGAATGACGAAAATACCCTTGTTTAAAATATGTGTATTTTGCACTAATTTCATCCAATTAAAATTAATGCACTTAATATTGCCGTTAATGCACAGAATTAATGCACGTCTTCACTGCACATCCGGTTATAATCACTGCACTTTCGCCAAAATTAATTCTCTTCTCATTCACTGGATGAATTTATTTTTGTTCTTTTTTTTTGTTTTTTTTAGATTTAATAATTTTATTATTTTACGTCTAATTAAGTATATTGCATTTCATGATGAATTCACTGCTCTGTGTTACTGCAATACCGGTCATAATCAATGCAGAACAAAATTTTTCAATGCATTCATTCACTGCCATGCACAATATGCCTATTACCATACATTTTCACCGTCCATACTCAAAACTTTATTGAAATGTTCACTCATGGTGTTCAATGCCCATATTTAATGCTCCAAAACCCTAAATTCAATATAAAACCTAATCTAAAAAACTATATGCCGCAATAGCAAATCTGATCTGCAGGTCAATATTGTACTGCCAAGTTGAAACTACAAAGCAGGTATTCGATCAAGAATTCAAAAAAAAAATGTGACGGGGTGAAGGTTGGGGCGCAGATGGATGGGAGGCGGTGCGGACGGCCTGGGACGGCGGCGCACAGGCCGGGGAAGGGCCGCAGAAGTCTTGGACGGCGACACACAGATCTGGGACGGCGGCGCACAAATCTGGGACGACGAGGAGGAGCGGCAGCTGGACGACGGCGAGGAGCGGCGGCTAGACGACGACACCTTCGGACCCTGGTCGGGCAGAGAACTGGACCATCAAGCTACGTCGGAGTTCTGTGGAACGCAGTGGCACTGAGCGGCTGACGGATGCTAGACGATGTGCGGCAGCGCGCGGCTGGCGGCGGCTGGATGGCGTGCGGCTGCGGTTGGATGACGTGCGGCGGCGGCTGGATGGTGGGGTGGCTGGACGATGGTGGGATGTTGGGAGGTTATAGCTAGGGTTGTAGAAAATGGGTAGGAGGTTAGGGTTTTATAGGTATAACCAAAAGGGTATATTTGTCCCTAAAAATTAATTATTAATTATTAATTACGAATTTTAATTAAAAATAGAGAATTATAATATTATTTTGAGAAAAAAACTAGTTAGGTCATAGATTGGGAAACTCATTGAGTTTTAGTTATACCTAGGGTAATTAACTCAAACTTGAATTAATGATGAGGAGTAACTAATTTAAAACCATAGAAGCTGGGTAAAAATCATAGGCAGGAGGAATTCTACGAAGCTTGACAGATCATGCCATGTTGATTGATATGATGCACGTGTTCTATTATTTATAAATTAATAGATTCAAATATCACACCTTCAAACCAGTCGTTTTAAAATTATCATCTCAAACGAAATTTTAAAGGTTCGTAAAAAATTAAGCCTTACTTTCTCTAGCTTTGGGAGGAGGATTTAGATTATACTACGTATCTTGAAACTATGGTATTCCATAACCGAGTAATCGGTAAGTAAAATGTTACACAATTATCGTATAGGTAGTAACTGCACTTGTACGTTGTACACGAAGTGATTTCTTAATTTAGAATTATAATTGGTCTAATTTTATATTCATATCATATAATTAACACAGATATGACAAATTAATTTGAATATGAGTTATATTATATGATCTTGTTAGAAAGTATAGCTAATGACGGAAGACAACCCATAGAAGTTAGGTTAAAGCATTTATCTTACGTAGTACGGAGTAATATTTTATTCATTTGTGTGGAATTCTTAAGGATAGTTACAAATTTTTGAAGACTTCGTGTACAATGAACACTATATAAAGTGTAGAATTACAAGGCTCACCTTAATCATCATATATGATGAATTTCCATCCACATGGATTTATAACCCTAAATAACACCATATATAATTGTTCATGGGTAAATATCACACCATATATGTAAGAAGATGCATACTCTTTCAAGCGATTGGCCTTGATTATTGTTGATGGTCATTGCATAACTAACCACTCAGGATAATTGTCTACACTAAAAGAGTAAGATTGTATTATTAATGTTGAAAGAGGAAGATAGATATTTTTATCAAATTAACATTCCATTTGATTTTTTTTCAAATTCCCAAGAGTATAGTTTGGGAAGAAATCAACAAAAATGGATGTAAAAATCTAAGAAGAAATAAAGTTATAGAATTAGCAAGAGGGGCCATGGAAGATCAATCAGATGAGATGAAATGACAAAGCAGAGGGTCAAAAGAGAAGAATTACAATTAGGTTAAAAGTTGTAAATAAAGAATCATAAAATTAACAGGTTGTGCCATGCATATGATACAACCGCCTATAACTCTATAAGCATTAGGACCTTACATACTTGTTATCTTTTACATGTTTTTACATATCTTCATGTACTAAAATCCAATAAAATTGGAATCCATATTAAAAGCGAGACTTTGAGAACTTAATAGTTAATATAATAATGAGACAATATAATTAATCCAATGAGACAACTTTTATTATAGTACTCAGTATGAATGTATGAGTAATTCAATGAGACAACTTTTGTCATAGTATTAGTTAGTCATGGACCCGGGCCGGGCCGGTTCCGGTTCCGGGCCGAGCCCGGCCGGGCTTTTTTTTGGGAAGGAAGGCCCGGGACCGGCCCGGGTAGCCACCGGGTCCGGGCCGGGCCGGGCCTCCGGTTCGGTCATAATTTTTTTTTTTTTGCTTTCCTAACCCCCCCACTCACCCCCCACCCCCCCAAACCCCCAAACCCCTCCTAACCATCAAGCCCAACCCGGCTAACCCCAACAAATGAAAAAAAAAATAAAAAAAAATCAATTCGGCCCGGGCCCGACCCGGCCGGGCCGGTTCGCCAAATACAAGGCCCGGACCCGGACCCCCCACTGGGCCTAGGCCCGACCCGGACCCGGACCCGGACCCGGACCCGAGAACCGGGCCGGTTCCGGGCCCGCACAGTGGCGGGCCGGGCCGGTCCCAGGCCGGGCGGCCCGAACCGGGTCCATGCCTAGTATTAGTAGGGTGGGATGGGACAGGACGGTCCGACCCAGGACCCGGCCCGACCTGCTACTGTGTAGACCCGACCCGACCTGACCTGGTTGACCGGTACTGGAACCAAGCCCGAGGCACTACCCGGATGAAGAAGTAGGTGGTACCAGGCTTTGATTTTAGTGGACCTAGGTCAGGCAGTCAACCCCTAAAGGTCAAGAATTCCAAAAAAAAAACAAATTTTGGGTTTGGAAATGTTTGGCCTGACCCAACTCAGTCCTGAAGCCCGCACGGGTAGCCCATCCTGACCCGGTACCGGTACAAACCCGGGCCGGTCCCGGGACTGATAATTTTGGGTCCAAAGTCCATCCAGTCCAGGCCCGGAGCCTAGCCAAGACCCAGCATAGTCCACCCTTAAGTATTGGTCATTGCGACTTCCGAATTCAATTGGTCTCGATCCAGTTTCTGTCTAAACCTTGATCATGTCCATGGCCCCATGCGGCCATGCCTAGTGCTAATTGAAGATGTGCCTAGAGCTGAATAAAAATGGTTTACATGCTTTTTGTTTTTGCAAAAAAAAACAAGATGCATTACTAATTAGAAATAGGGGCAAAAATGACCCTAATGTTTTGTTCTAAGGAGAGATATTCCAAGTTCTTACGTTAGTTTAAAAAAAATGTCTTACGTTAGTCAGTGCCTAATCGTTAGTAGAAGAGGTGCCTGTATTCTCAAAAAACTTAATTCTTAAACCTATTTCACCCAAAAAAAAGTTCAGGGTCATATCTCCCCTAGAACAAAACATTGGGTTCATTTTTGCCCTTTTTCCCTTACTAATTTAGCTCGCAATTTCAACATCTTCAGACCTCATTAGTAAACGAACTTCAATTACAGGATAATAAATACTTTAGATGCTATGTTAATTAACCTTAAAGCACACAAACAAATAACTTGTCAATCACATTAAGTAAAAAAAAATGACTAGCATCTCTTTTCTGAAAGGGATACATATTCCAAAAAAGAGAGATACAGATGGCAAAATGGAAATTGAAGAAATCTGGGAACGCTGAGTAAGGAAAAATATTTGCTTTCCTCGTAAGTGAAGCTAAACAGATCTCCTTCAATCCTCATGACTCTTTGGGCATAGAAGCTTGTCTAAGCCTACGTTGATGCACATCCCAGTTGTATATGCGAGCAGTCATGACCTGAGCGAACCAACATTATAAGTGCCTTAACAAAAATGCCACAAAGATAAACCATAAAGGCTTGTTTGGTTCGGGATTTCGAAGGGACAGGGCGAGGAAGATTGATTTTTTTTATCTTGCTAAATTATTATCTCTATTAGAAGGGGAGACTTGGCACACAAGTTAAAAAGTTGTGTTAGGGGTAGGTCACATGTTTAATTCTTCGCAGCAGCTTCTTGTCAAATCATGAAGGAAGGCTTACACATACCCCCTATTGGGACCCTTTACCGGATCCTCGCCTTGAATGGGCGCCCATGTGCACTTACTCTTTCTAAACTTATGTATTTATTGTCAGATTTGGATTAGAAATAATTATATGATTCTAATAGCTTTTATCATCACTTAATCACTTTATTTCCAACCATCTAATGTAGAATTTATTTAAAAAATAAATCTCACTCCTCCCCTTCCATCCCTCTAAAATCTCAAACCAAACACACCTTAAGTGTCTGCTTTTGAGGTTCTCACAAAGGTAAACAAGAAAATGGAAACATACTAATTTAAACACATAATTGAAAGAGTTACCTGAGAAATTGTCACTTGGTCCCTCAAAAACTGGAGATCAGCTACAAGAACCTCCAAGCTAGCTTTTGCATTCTCCAAGTTCTTCTGAAGAAGGGAAGTGGCCTGCACCATAATGTTTAACAGCCAATTAAGAGCAAGTTTGGCATTGTTGTCAATAGGTCTTCATAATATTATGATAATATTGAATTGTACAAAAGTGTGTTCGGTATATTTACGATATAAGTTGAGGTATTGTTGTTCGGAATTTTCTTTTAGCAGATGTGACCTTGAAGTTGTTTTAAATTTATGGATTTAGGCCACATTACTTTTTTCTTTTGCCAAAGTGACCTTCAAATATTGTACGCGTACGCATAACAACATCTTGAAATGAAGAAGAAATTACAAAAATACAGAAAATGTGATTGTGTGAGGCAGACAGATGGATATAATTAAGCGCGTATAAGTACCTCATCAAATGAATACTCCAGCATGACATTTGCTCCTAGCCACAGGCATACAGAATTTGTATCTTCTATACGAGCCCGGGAATAAATTCCTTCGGACACTTCAAAATCAGCAATTAGAGCCTGCACCCAGATACATTGAGCAAAAGATTATAACCAACAGGTAACGTTTTTTAATCGGGTGCATATTAACTATCAAGTCTTAACATACTCATCTAACAAGACGATCATCTTCAAACACTGCAGATAATTAAATGTTTTGCCTATTCTGTGAGAAAAGTTGATGCTCTAGAAGGTACCAAATGGGGAGGGACAAGCTTAGAGACTAGGAGGAATCTAGTCTCCGTATTTATATTTTATTGTTTTAGATGGAATATATATATATATATATATATATATATATATATATATATATATATATATATAGACACATACACCAGAAGGGCATGTGGTTTTATATTACAAGATTGAGACAAGAAGGGCATGCACTTTTATATTGTCACTACGCTCTGCTGTTTAAATTTATAATGACAATTGAAAACATAAATTGCATGCACCAACGCCAATGCACTTAAGGTTATGTTCATGATTATTGTTGTTGTTGTTGTTAAGGAAAAAGTTAATTAGATTAAGCAGATTACGTTATGCACAAGGTAGTCAAAAGTGTGTGCTGGTCACTCAAGGGCACCAGGCGCAGCACACAGGGCATCCAGCGCTTGAGAGTATGAAGTGCACACAGTCCATGAACAGCTTAAATGCAGAAGCGCATGACGTGCAGAAGCGAACACAGGGCCTAGGTCGCCTGATGCGGATAAGGCTGACAGCCTTTTTTGGTGTAAACCTTTTAAAAATAATTAGCCCGTGTCTTTAATAATACTCAGCCCATCTAAATAATAGGGTAAAGCAAGTGAAACCTACGTAAAACCAGCACCAAACACTACAGCCATCATCTCTCTTCAGTCTACTCACTCTCCTCTCTCCAGCTGCTCAATATCGACCAAGGGGAAATATTGAGTCTACATCACTCAGTTTTCTTCATGACGAATAGTCCTTCACAATATCGACCAAGGGGAAATTACCAAACTAATGAGTGGTTTCCAACTTCCAAGTAATTCTAACTTAAAAGTTAAAATTCTTTCCCAACCATCTGAGTTAATAAGAAGACTTTAAAGTACTAAATAACACTTAATCATTCTCTTATCTTGCTTCTCTATCCAGGAATGTAACAAAATATAGAATAATACAACCTTCACTAGTTAGATAAGTATTACTAATATGGAATATGCTACAGCTTTAAGTTCATCTAAAACAATAATTGAGAAACTAGAGTGCATTATGGATTATTAGTCCATAATTACAAAACGTCGTCGGTCTATACTAATAAGCTTAAACTGATGTGTTGGTTAAGGTTCACTTTACTAAATACCTTAGTAGATAGAGCAGCCATTATGAGAGTCAAATGTAGCAAGGCAAATTCTTAAGATATAAAACATGAATACGCGACACCTAAGAAGCACCGAAACTTCACACCGCTCACTTTTTCACCGTTTCGAAAAGTCAAAAGCATGTCAGAAGCCAAGAAACTTCTAGAATTGGAAAACTTGATTCCCGAAATAATTAGTGTTTCAGAAAATACGATGGTTTTTTAATTAGTTTGTGTTGGGTAAAATTTTGTAATGAAGCTTTTATGAATTTTTTTAAAGTAACATGGTTGTGATAATTCACTATGCAATGTGTTACTGGAAATGTATTTCTGCATTTCATTATTCATAAAAATGTAAAAAATCTATATATGAGCATGTAGACTATTTTATATTGGTTATTAAGTAAACTTATAAAAACGAAAAGGTGCATGTGTGTGTGTGACTATGTGAGAAAAAAATATAAACATATCCTCATTTTTTATAAATATGCATCTTTATCATGTTTCGTATCCCACATTTTCTAAATTCTGTTTCTGAGTTCACCATTTCACATTTCATGTTTCACATTTCCGAGCTTTGTAGGATGACAAACTGAATTACTGATATATAAGTAAATCAGAAAATGATCAAGCTCGCTAGTCAAATACAGAGGTCAAATACATAATCATGATGTGTAATGAAGTAGTCTAACAAAATCTGAAGGCATTAAAAAAGTGAATAAATATCTAAATAAATTCAAATATTAGAACGAACCTCACCAGTGGCCTTCTTAGCTTGCAAAGTGCCAACAATATCCAAGCATTTCTCAATGTCAGGAATCTTTGCCTGGTGGACAGTATACAAGCATCAGTCCATCATGTCTTTTCTCAAAAATTGAACTAGAATGTCCTAAGATATGCAAAAGCACAGAATATTTGCCCATACATTGGACCATAAAGTGAAAGGGAATGGAGAAGCACTCAAGCACATATTTTGTATAGTAGCTCTAGCTATACCTCAACACTAGTCCTGAACCTGGATCTTATTACTACCATCGACCACTATATAAATCAAAGCGGTAAATGTTTCCAGATTATAAATTTTCGCATTTGAAATATGCAATGAGTGTAAACATGAACTTGAAAGATCTTTTTTGAGCTGCCATGTTTCAAAATTATTGCCTTGCCTAACCATATATTAATATGGTTGCAACAAATGCTCAAATATTTACTCCATTTATGTAAACTATCTCATCCAATCTTATCACTAAAGTTGCAGAAAATATAAACTTATGATGTACTATACTATGAGGTGTAAAGCTTAACTAGTAGTAGAAGAGCGCCAGAGATGGATGCAATAGATACTTCACTAGGATTGGAAAACTACATTTTCCTGGATTTGCCACTCATTCAAAAATAAATAATAACTAAAGGTGCACCTGAAGATCTCTCTGCTGAGCCAAAAGCTTCATTTCAACCACCCTGTATTGCTGAAGTCTGCAAACAAAATTACAATGTTATTGCACAAAAAGGTGAAAGGTATTAACTGTATATCAAATTTTCCACTTTCAGACAGAATGTAGAAACTCAAGTATAAGATTACACAAAAAATTAGTAGAAAGGAAAGAATTAAAGAAAAAGCATGAAATAAGAATTATGAGCAAACTACATTACTTTTATTAAACTACTTAAGAACAGCTTGCTCCAATAAGTTTGTAGGGAATATTGGTGTCTCAAGGTCAGAAAATAGAATAGTACCTCTATGGATACAAGTCAGACAACCTCTACGAAAAGATAATTAGATGGTACTTGTATCCTATTGGTTTTAGAATTCGTTTTTTAGTTTTCTTAGTTTTTTAATTAGAACCCTAATACTTCGCCACCAGGACTCTAGGGAGTATTATAAATAAAGGGGTTCCTATTCCTTAGTAATATAGATCATTCTGGAATTATTTCTAGTGTGCCTTTGGCAAGACCAAGCACTAAAATTCCTTCTTTGCAAAGGGTGCTATATGTTCAATATCCTTATATCTGCAAGTAGTTGTATATGCTCACAGATTTCATCTTTTCTTTTTCTTCTAAACACACGCTGGTAACAAAATTACTCCAAATTCAATAATAACTACTAACCATAATAAAATACATATTGGAAGCAAAAACACTTTTATTTATAGTATCAAACATGCAGATACTTCAGCCTAGTATCCCCAACCCCAGCGGCGGACCCAAAGGGGGGGGGGGGGCAAATGGGGGCCGCCGCCCCTCCAATTTTTCCCTCTAGCTATATTTACCCCGAAATTTTTAATGTATATGTACTTGTATGTGTTTTTTTTATACTGCCGTCTCTCCTACCAGGAACTCCTGCGTCCGCGGTTGCCCAATCCCATACAAAGAATGAAACATACATTCCCATATAAATAAAAAAAACTACCCCATACAAAAAAAACTACCCAGCATCATATTTTGATACATCCACATTCAAATGCACTCAAAGAAGCTAATTTTGTTGAAAATGCCATTAAAAGGCACATCTTTCACGGTGTTACAACAATCATCTATCAGAAAGACAGCATGTAGGAAGCAACCTTGAGCATTTGTTGGTTCATACTAAGCTTAAGAATGCAGATGTCGGGATGTCGAACTAGCAGAATCCGTAGGAGTTCAAAGTAATAGGGAACAAAGAAAACCAAATAATAATATTAATTCCATGAATTTAATTACAGGTAAGAACGGACTATAATCCTTGGATTTGATTAGAAGTTCTAAACTATCATATACCAAACAATAGATACCGATACCTAAGCACGCCTAAAGAATGTGAAAAGGAAAAACCTTTCTTGAAGGAAGGCGAGAGCTGAGTTAACATCAAGACCGGAATCGTTCAGATACATCTGAACATCTTCCACGAAGACCGCCGCCGGAATTCCTCTCCTCTCCGTCATTCCGGGGGAGGACGATAAAGTGGCAACATCTCCCGCCATTAGCAACGAGCCTTATGGCATAGAAAGGCTAGGTCCACTCGAAGATGATTACTGATGGTCGTATGCTCAGCTTCGCCAGCAGTAGTGGTTAAACTAAACGAAGACTGGGAATTGGAAGCAAGCGACGGGTAGGAGGCTAGGAGCAGAGGAGTTTGCTGGAAAAATTAAGCCGTTCTGAACGGCGGCCCAAATGATGCTATTTGGTCATCTTGAAGCACATGGATCCATTGCCACACCAACTCAAAATATGGCCCATATTGTTCATTTTCCAGTTTTATGAAACACCGAAAAATATCTCTATTAATAAACGGTCCCTGATTTTTCCTCTAAATCTCTTATAATGGCTCCACTAGTGTTATAGATAGAGGTGAAGACACGGCACTGGACCGGTACAGAGTATTTTTGGAGAAAATTTTCATAGAATTTTTTACCTTAAAAATATGGACATTTTTTACCTCAGCTAGGGTTGGCCCTTCCCTAACTACGCCTCTGGTTATAGATGTATGTAAATTAATTTTATAGCCAAAAGTTGGCTTGAACCAAACCATGATTCGGGGAGGGTATATCCATTTAGCCATTTAGGAATGATTATTCAACATGGCATTATGTTGAGCACACGAATGATATGATCACCCAACGGAATTGGAATATCCCCAGATGTAGCTTACATATGTCTTCCGTATAAATCAAGTAATTACTTCAGGTAAGATGAATTTAAAAAGTCTTTTTACACTTTTGTTGGTGCCTTCTAACCACCAAAGGAATAGAATTTTCTTAATGGAACAACGGTAAGAATGTTTCATATATAGTCCCGAAAGCACTCATAAAATGTGATTAGATTTTCGTTGCAAAAGGGCATAAGTAAAAGCAATGCCTCATCTCAACATATTCAGCCCTACAGAAAGGGAAAATGGAGGGGAAAACAACGGTAAATTTGCATAAGTTTTCAGGAAAAGGAAGAATTTGATGCAGCACTTTTCATATAAAATGTTTGATAGAAAGAGATTGCTTAGAGATCCAATTAAAGGAATGGGATAGAGCATAATAGTTGGAAGGTCTAATCTCCTCATATGTGTTTTTCAAAATGAACATACCTTCAGAATAGAGCTTCCAATTAGGAACATGATCCACAATATCAGCTAACTTCAAGCATTGTGAGTGAATCGCATATTAGTGTTTCCAAATCGGGGAGTCGGGTAGTTTGGGAATTGTGTCATTTCTGTGATATTTGGCATGGACATATTCAGCCCAAAGAGAAGAGTGAGATCTCCACTTCCATTACAATTTGTAAGAATAAGCTTCTTGCATTGTGAGATAAAGAGCAAACTCCCAAGCCACCTTCAGTGTAATGGTAATAGAGATTCTCTCATTTAAGCCAATGATATTTAGCGTGTTCGTGGTAAATTCCCGAGGAAAGCAGACACAAGCTTATTCAAATGTGGATTATATTCTTAGGACTTCTTAGGAAGTTTATCTGCAGGTAATAAGTGAAGCAGAATTGTAGAAAATACATGTTTGATTAATATAAGTCTACTTCCTGGAGATAACACTTTAACTTTCCATGGGGCTAATTTCAGTTCAAACTGATGGATTAATTTAGTGCAATATTTAGCTCTGTTTATTTCCTGATACATACGTATGCCCAAATATTTAAAGGGAAGCTTAGAGGATTTCGTTACTAAGATAGTTTTATAACCTGTCGTCTAGCTTTAGGGATATTGTTACTACAAACAAAAATGCTCTTACCCAAATTAACTTGTTGGCCTGAAGTTGTTTGATAATCTCTAATAAAACTCATGAATCTAGTAAGAGAAGAAGAAGAAGATCCATTGATGAAGATAAGAATATCATCCGTAAAAGCAACAGAAAAGTCATTAAAATGATAGAGAGGCGGGAGAGGATTCTCCCTTTAGGTATATAGGATATAGGATATAGGATAGGATTACAAAAAAACTGGATGTACCGTGCACACGGTATAGCCGGTTGCGGTGGAATTTGCCCGTTTTATATATACTCCCTATGAAAAATAATGTTACGAATTCATCACCATAAAACTTACTACGTACTTTAGAGACATTTTTTAATTTTTTGCTCCTATGTTGGCTCACTGTGTATACATGTGAAATCCCTCACTTTAGGTGAATGATATTTGTGGGTGCAAGCCATAAGTCAAGTCGAAGTATTCCGAAAGTGCTCATCATTTAGGGGTGGCAGCGGGTCGGATTTATACCGGGTGAAGGCTCATCCACGTCCACCCCGTTAATTTTTCATATTCCACCCACCCGTCCATCATCCATTAAAAATAACATCCACACCCAATCCATCCATCATGAGCGGGTTATCGGGTGGATCGGGTGAGTAACGGGTGAATATAAATGGCCTAACTTGAAACACAAAATAAATAAATTATGAATAGAAATAATGACAATTAAAAACCAAAAATTAAAAATTCATTGAATAATAACAACAAAAACTTGAGCAGTTAAGTATATTACAATCATTAATTCATTGCAATAAAGAAAGAACTAGTTGTCAAACAAAATAGGCATAAAACTTTTTCAAGGAGTCAAATTTTACATTTTTGCATCGGCACAAAACTAGTTTTGCAGTTCAATTGCCACTTCTTGAAACTCTAAAATTGTCTTTATTTCACCAATTCATAGATATGTCTTCTTCATTAACAAATACATATCTTTTACTCCGTAATACATTAATATTAATTATAATTATATATTATTAAATAGATACGAGTATATATATAACGTAATATATATTTATTTTTATATGCGGGTTAGCGGGTGGGTGGATGGAGCGGGTGATGGGTCGGGTGATGGATTGGATGAGTGTTCATCCACACCCGATCCAACCCGTCTTTCAATCCACCCGTCATCCATTTTTCATCCATATTTTTTCGGGTTTTCATCCATGTTTTCGGTTCGGGTTGACCGGATATCCGCGGGTGCGGGTGATATTGCCAGCCTTAGTCATCATATCGTTTTTTGTTAAAATAATCAAATTATACCCACAAAAAAATCAAATTATGCCAAAAAGGTTGCGGTTTGTGGAAAGTTCAAAAAGTGGGGGACGATCTAATTTAACGACAGGCAGTCAGGCACTCAGGCACATGGGATCGGTGTGCCATATTTGTTTGTGCACATGGGGATACTTTACATGGATAAAAAAGGTGGAATCTCCCACCCAATGAGCCCCACCCCGACTCCACAGGATAGTGGGGAGATTAGTCACGGTGACTCAGTCACCAAAGTGGAGTAGGCTTATACACCTGTGCGCACAAGAGACTCAGTTTTATTTCAGGTTCTGTGACCTCTAACCGATCGTTGTGGAGATTCGAACCTTTGTCCATTAATCCAAATCTCCCACCACTTGACCAACTAAGCTACCCGTGCGGGTATGGGAATACTTTACCAAAAATCAGCTTTCCCAATACCAATCCTTCATTTCTATTTTCATTTTACGAGATTGTAACTCATACATAATATGGTTACATGGCTCGTTCTTTAAAAAAAAAACATGACTGTTTGGGATAAATAGCTACATGAAAAAGTCATTTAACCAAACATCATTATTAGTTGTTTATCTGGTCAAATAGTAAAATCAGTCAAAAAATGGTTGGTAACCTTCTCACCAAACACCTTCTAAGCGTGTTGATTTTCTTGGATCAGTAAATAATACCCTGTACTCCGTATGTAACACTAACTCCATTAGTCTCACTCAACTTTGTCAAATTGATGTTGAATGTGAAATTTGAATAGCAAAAATTGTATGATTAAAGTATGTGCAAATGAAAAAGAAATGAATAAAACTGTAAATTCATAGCTTTAAAACAAAAGTGATAAAAAAATTTAAACAAACATAAAGGAAAGTCATTAAAGTTCAATAAGAGTGAGGGAGTACTTTGCATATAGTATGAGATAACACATGATAGGAAGATTATATCGTGCAACCGGCGCACCATGAGGATGATGCGCCCGGTTGCAAAACGACGCAGTATCGCGGCCGCCCCCTTCCCAACAACACTCTCCCTCCCCCAGCCACCTGCCATCACCATGTGGCCGCCCAACGATGAAGTTCACTGCCCCAGTTCCAGCCTCTCACCCATTCTGTAGATCGCAGACTTGCAGATCTTCAATATTTGAAAGCTATGGTATGGAAAGAGCACTAAACATAAATTTATCCATTATAATTGGCGATCTTACAGGAAGAACACGATAGAAGGTGGAGGCAGTGCTCCTGCTACAAAAAAAAATGTATCTATATATATATAGATATGGAGTGTGTGTGTATATATTATATGGAGTTACATCTGTGTAAAAGCTATTTACATTTGAATAGCCTAAAGTTACATATCTCAAGTTACAACTAATTTGTTCCCCAAGTTACATTTCAATAAAAGTAATTTACATTTCAACGAGTTACATGTGAATGAGCGCAATTTACATTTGAATTAACTTGAATTTACATCTCGAATAATCACACGAGTTACATTTCATATAACCATGGGTGCATGGTGCTCCCCATGCACCGGTTGCACGGTATACGGCCTCCACATGCATGATATGATCAAATTAGAGAAAAGGGATATTACCCAATCATATCAGACGTGACATGCCTAAATAAATTTTAACAAGAAAAATTATCAACATACACTTTTTTTAAGGTGGGTAAAATCCATGTACATATACTATACGTTGAATTGAACAGTCTAGCGGTCTAGCCTAACCGTCGATAGATGACTGTCGATGGATTGCTAGTTAAAGACCTCACAAATATGAGAAGTACTTGACGCAGACGTGATAGGCCTAATGCGCAACCATTTCAACTAGGATCAATGTTTTAATTTATTTATTTGATCGTTTACTCATTTTGAGATTACCAAGGAATACACATTACATTATTCTTTCTTTTAACAATTCAAGGGTGAATGTCATATTAATACATATTTTGAATATGGGATCATTGGAGTACTAAATACTCCCTTCATCCAATAAAATTCTTCTTATATTGACTTGAATCATAATTTAACAAAGTAGGAAAAAGTAAAAATGTATAATTATAATTGAGTAAAAAAAATTAAATGAGTTGATTTTGGGATTAATGTTTTAGCCTCAACTTCTTCAACTAGAATCAATGTGTTTATTTGATCGTCCTCCTCATTTTGGGCCGGATTACCAAGGAACGTTACATTATTATTTCTTTAACAATTCAAATGTGACATGTCATATGAATACATATTTCGAAAATGGGACTATTTTCAATTGACTTGAATCCTAATTTAATAAAGTAGGAAAAGAGTAGAAATGTTTGGTCATACTTTAATGGCTAAAGGGTCAAATAGGTACATGAACTAACTTAAAGTGTTCAATTAGCCCCTTATATAGGAGGTTCTGCCCGGCCGTCGCCAATTGGGGCGGTTCTCAGTGGAATTTTTTGATGAAAATTTTTGAGCATCTTCTTCATTAAGTCTAGTTTACTCATATCAAATTTCAGATAAAAATTAAATCGGGAAGGCAGTCAAATGATTTTTCAAAATGTACTGCGTTGTTTACCTGCGCAGTTATCTTCAAAAAATCATTTGACTGCCTTCCCGGTTGAATGTTTAGCTGAAATTTGGTATGGATAAACTAGACTTAATGAAGAAGATGCTCAAAAAATTTCATCAAAAAATTCCACCGGGAAACGCCCCAATTGGCGACGGCCGGGCAGAACCTCCTATATAAGGGGCTAATTGAACACTTTTAGTTAGTTCATGTACCTATTTGACCCTTTAGCCTACTTTAATAATAAAAATGTCAATCAATATGAGAAAGATTTTTTTTGAGTGGAATTTCATTGGAGTATGGAGTAATACATTTGTGTTAGCTCTTGATTTGTGACTTGTGAGTGTCACGGAACCTCTCTATTTGGAGTTCATATTGTAGAGAAAAGAGCACACATTAACGTCTCCACGGTCATTATTTCATTAAATTTGATTGAATCTATTATAAGCCGTTATATGTACATATATTTATCCCAATAATTAGTTAATTATCTCTGCAGTTTTGTATAAACAAAAAATCACTAATATGATGACTTGTTCGAACATCTAGTACTTGATGAACATATAACGAAATGGTCGCGAACCAGGAGCTTTTATCAAGCTTTTATCAAATAACATTGCACTTCCGATCTTGACTTCCAACTAAGATTTACACGTTTAATACGAAGCTCCAACTAATTTTATGATAATTGATCAATGAAATTAATGGACAAGCTAGAAGTCTAGAACGGACACCAAAATGTCCAAATACAGTTTGTTCACTGAATTAATGTTCTTATGTTACTTATTTACATTTGCTGTGATAAAATTAGGTTTATCTCCATAAAAATTTTACATACAGGACCAACTTGGTGACGTGATAAATTATTTTTAGGGACATGATTAAGTGAGAAAGATTATTTAACAAAATAATCTGATCGAAATCAAGATATAAATCAAAATGACAATGTGTCAACACTTAAAAATTTGTGGTGGATGGTATATATATGATGGCCGGGGGTACTATACACCACCTCAGTTAAAATAACAATCCCTATGATTATATTAACTTTATATTAAAGCTAATTGTTTCGGGTTTTTATCGGTCCGGGCAGGATTATAGATTTTAACCGTTCATGAGCCCAAAATTTTGGGTTCGGTCCGGGTTTTGTAAAATTCGGGCCGGTTAAAAAGAAAAAACCCGGACCGGGATCATAATTCGGGTCGGTCCAGGGTCCGTTTCCGGGTTTCGGTTCGGTTTTTTCCACCCCTATTTTGTAATTTGTATTGAGTGTAATTTGTTTTCAAATTATATTTGTATTTAGTGTTACTATTTTGTTAGGCTGTAAACATTTGTGTGCTACTCCACAATCATTGATACTCCGTAATTCGTATTGAATACATTTCATTTTACATTACACTTGATAATTGTGTATGTTTTTTTTCTAATTTGAGTAAAATTTCGCCTTCTAAATTTCACCAACCGAGCATCGCACTGGAGTTGTACATATTTTTGAATTAAGAACTACTATAGATTCTACCTATTGAATGTGTTTCGAAAGTTATCGTGCTTAAATTATAACATTACTTTTCATATACAGACTCAACTAACATTTTCTCACAAATTCATATTTGCGTATTGTTTAATAATGCCATAACACACTTTCACACATTTGCACACCCCCTGATTTGCCAATTTACCCGGGGCAATTCATGTAAAAAATGCAATTCGTATAAATGCACAGTCACCATATTACTTTAGATGTTTATATTTAAACTCATTTCAGTCTCAGACCAAACCAAACTTAAACAAACCAAACAAGACCAAACCATACTTGGATACTAGAAATAGTAGAAACACCTATTTGAACATTTTCCCACAAATTTAGATTCAAGTATAATTAAAGAATTGAATGACATAACACACTTTCACATATTTTACTCCCTTACTTTACCTAGTTAGAGAGAAAATTCGTCTAAAAAATGCAATTCGTGTAAATTTATAGTCACCTTATTACTTAGTCATTATAAATAATTTACATTCAATTAATTTATATAAACCTTTGAAAGTGAAAAAAAATGGCAAAATCATGTGTGCATCGCAAGGTGAATTACTTGCACAGCATTTTACTAAAAGAAATGATTTTGACATAAGTTAGTGCGAGCTAAAATGTGTTGATTCCTAAGCATTACTATTAACAACTTCAAATGGTAGCAGTCAATTGTTGAAAATGCCTTTTTAGTCATATTCAACTTTTTAGTCAACATTATAGTGCGTGATACATAATATAAAAAATTTATATAGTATAACTTTATATAGTATGTAGTATAACTTTTTTAGTAATATCCAATTAAAATTACAAGTTTAGTTTTATTTCAAAATAAATTTGATTAAAACTAACTGCACCTGTGGAATTTCACCAACCGTGCATCGCACGAGCGTTCAACACATTTCCTCTAATGTGGGACTCTTTCAATAGTCGTGTATTGTGTAGTTATGTACATTTTTAGGAAAGAAATCACCAACCGTGCGATGCGCGACCAGTCGATGAGATACATATGTACTATGACTGTAGATACATTTCTGCGTGCGAGGCTGCTTAGCGCATATTTGGGTTTGAAATTCAATATAAGACCCGACAGTTGAACATTTGAACTTCCATTTGCCAGAAGAACAAAGTGTTGTCTTTCACGATGATCAACCTCTAGATTCAGTGGTTCGGTCATGTTCAATTAAAGACATATTTTCACAACATGGATGGAGCTGGTCAATAAGAAGTACCCGTAAGTAATGCTTTAGTATTGTGAGCACATCGATTTCAATGCATAGTCACAATGTTATGGTTTCAACGGCCAGATAGTAGCGACCACCCAGAGCTAATACGTTGAAACCATAACATTGTTCAGCTAAAAATTTCCCATTATTTCTGTCGATTGGCTTTTTTTCCCCATTTATTACCCAACTCTTCTACACTCTTCTCTTTCTCACTCTATCTTATCTCATTCCCTTCCCTACCGGTCCTATAACTCATACCCTCTGACGCTCCTTCTCACTCTAACTCATATTTGCCGCTACAAGCCCCTACTTCTTCTCCTTCGCTCCTACCCCTACTTCTCCTCCGATGTTACCCCTACCTACCTCCTATCTCCATCGCAACCAGCCCATCTCCGAGCCCACATCTCAACATGGAAAAGAAGCATAATCCCACCCATATCCGTCCGATTAAGATCTCAAATCCTGTGACCCAATCGCATGCAACATCTATTCCAGATGTCCAGGAGCAAACCTATTCGATTTGTAATCAGGTTTCTTATCCAGTCTCATCGGAAACGTCACATGCATCAGAGTCGTTTCGTATGTCCCTACGTATTCACTTCGGGTATTCAAGTGAGTCTGAAAGCGATCCAACTTGGGCTTGGAGGAAGATCTGTGGAGACAGGTTGTTGTCTGACTGTTCTGCTGGGCTAAACGGCGTGAATGAAGACAAGGAGGTCTGCTCGGCAATGGCAGAGGGAACAAGGGAGCATGCACTGGTTGTGGCTGGCCATGACACTTGTAAGGGAAGTACCCTCTACTTTTATCTATATCCTTAATTTGGTGTATGTTTGATTATTCGGGGCTTGAGTTACGGTTGAAGCATGAATTTGGGGATTGAGTTACAGTTTGCCTGATATGGGGTCTAGTTTTTTGTGTGTTCGTTGAAATCTATGATGATTTGGGGTTTGAGTTCAACTTTAATGTATGAATATGTTGCATATGTTTGTAACTGTAATTGTAGCAACCAAGTTTAAAGACTATAGCAGGCTCAATTACAAGTGCATTTGACTTGGTGGATCTGTGTGTATGCGTTGTATTTGGAAAACATATTTCATGTCTTAATGCATTTGGGCTTATAAAAAAGTTGCCCTTCTACACATGACGGTACATGTATAATATGTATTGTAGGTGTGTACATGTACATACAAAAATTTGTTACACACAAACTGTGTTTACAAACACAAATAAGAAAAAAATTGTGATTGCAAAACAAATTTATAACAGTTCATATGTGAAGAATTATCTACTCTTCAATTATGAACTGTTCTTCAGTTTGCTCTGCATTGTTGGTAGTTTCCATTTGTCCGATTATTATATTTAAAACAGATTGACATATTGAGTATATACATCATAATACATGGTACATTTGTAAAAATACTCCTGTGAAAATTGAAAAGTACTTTAATTAAAACAATAAATCAGCATAACATTCTATTTCTATAGCAAGAATGCAATTTGTACACTGAAGTAATACATGATGTTTACACGCCTCACCTATTGAAAAAACTACCAAAAATAATTACCTGCAAAATTAAATGGTAAAGTTTAATCCTAATTGTCTATATACATATCTTCTTGTTTTGAATGAAACACATTTTCTGTTCTTATTAATAGCTAAATTTTGAATAATATACTTTATAAACAAAGTAAGATATATTTTGATAAATAGCTTAAACTCAAAATCAATATTTTCCAGAACACTAACTTGTACTCCGTATATCCCATTTATGAAATTAAATTGTATTTTGATCATTAATACAATACTAAGTAATTCTTTTATCAATTATATATTTTACTTGCACGGTTGCCCTCCCAAATACTATTTTCTTAATCTATTAATATCCAGAGTCATTCTATACTGACTGAAAATAGTATCCGTACACTAAAATGAAAACAATGTGCAGTTTGATCCCATAATATTGTTGAGGAATATATGAAAGATTTTTTAACATACAAAAGTTTAAAAGGATACATGATCTTTTCTCTGTCTAGATATCTTACACATAACTCCAAATTTGATTCAATATATGAGAGGTTAGTCTTTCTATGTATAACAACATCTTTATCTAAATTCTAAATCATACCAATATATCAGAAACAATAGTAGTAAAAGGACCAAGTAATTTTAGTGCTCTTTAATTAATACTCCCATATTGTATTTATGCATTTCAATAGTACTAAATATAAGATTTCTGAAGATTACACAAATCTGCAGATCTTCTTCCACATAAACTATAAACTTTATAGTATTTGAACTTAACAAATCATCTTCTATAGTAGCAACACTGACATCTAAAATGTCACCTGTAGCTATATATTGTTAGAGATATTTTTAGTGTTGTGATCAATGTATTTTATCTAGCCTCTTGGTAGTATTTATTGTGTATTTAATAGGCCTTAAATGGAAAAGGCTACTAAGCTAAATTAGGAATGGGCCTCCTAAAAAGGAGAGCCCATATCATTGTAAAACCTACCATTCTAAGGAGGCTATAAATAGACCCCTTAGGAATGGCTAGGTTAAGCTTTCCTCACTCAGAAAAATTCCCTGCGCATAGAATAGAGCCTACGGAAGTTTTACGCTACATGTTCTTCATCTTTATGTAAACTTTCTGGCTATCAATGGAAAGCTTCTTCTACTCCTATTAATCAGATCTTATACATTATAGAGTAGAAATAGGGACCAACAATTGGTATCAGAGCCGAGCGTGTGACCGATTGAAGTTTCTGCAATTTATCGATCGATTGAAGATAGAAGAAAACTTTTGCGCGAAACTCATCGACGAAGTTTTTGCTTGTTGAGCGATCTTCTAGACCATTTTTGTTATTATTTTTGCAGGAAAATGTTTACAGGGAAGTGTTTCTAGGCTTGCTGGGATTCACTCTGTGAAAAATCACACCCAAAAAGTTGGCGTACAGGTTAAGCGAGAGTTGAGCGATCCTGCAGTTTTGCGCAACTCCCCAGAAAGAAGAACAGATTTAGCGCAACAAGCCTTCTGCGCGATTTCATACTTCGCGCAACACTACTTGCGCGATCTGGAACTTGCGCCATCCCCAAAAACTTGAGCGATTTCCCCTTTGTGCGAAAGCAGGTGCAAGATCCTTTTTGCGCGATTTTTTCTTTTGCGCGAAGCTGACCTTGCGCGATCCATCCTTGTGCGCGATCTACCCAGCGAGATTGCTCTTTGCGCGATTTAGGTGTTGCGCGATTCCTATAGGTGTTGCGCGATCCAGGTCCGTGTGAGAAAACATACTTGCGCGATCCAAGTCCGTGTGAGAAAACATACTTGCGCGATTCTGGACTTCGTTGCGCGATCTGAAACGAGTTGACCTTGCGCGATCTTCTTCTGTTGCGCGATATTACTTCTGCGCGATTCTCACATAAGGAAACTCACATCGCCCATTTTTTTTAATTCTGCGCGAAGGAGAAAGAGGGGCAAAACTGTCTTTTGAGACCCGACAAATTTTGCGGCTATCGTGTCCGCAGGTCGCCCGCGCAGGGGGGGTGCGAATTTTCAGTTTTGAACTTCAAGCCGAAATCCCTTGTGCGCGAGAGCTCCCCTCTTCTCCTTCACCATTTAATCTTAAGGAATGAGTGTTCCATATATATAGGCTCCAAAAGTCTCTTGGAGTTTAGGTGTGGGATAAGTTAACAAGCTTGTCAAATTCAAACCTTGTGGTCAAACTCCAAAACCAAAGGTCTACACTTTGTCAAAACTTCAAATAGTCAACCTTGAGATAAAAAAAAAAAAAAAAAAAAATTAATTAATTAAAAAAAATCAAATAAAAAAAAAAGTCAAAAAATCTCAAGGTTAAGACAAATTTTTCTCAAAGTCAAAGCTACATTTTCAAGAGCCACTAACCTGCAGAAAAACTTCAATCAACCACACGTCAACGATCAACATTCAACAATCAATCATGACTACCCCAACCGCTGCTGATAAAGTGACTGCCCTCTCTGCTAAAAACAAGAATGCAGACAGCGCTGTAAGCACTTCTAATCCTTTTGCTTATACTTGCTCTAGAACTGACCCACACGATAGAATTAAGGAGCTTGAGGAAAAATTTAATACGGGATTTAGTGTGTATAACAGACTACGTATCAATTCAGAGAAAATCATCACTAAGCTCACAACTGAAAATAAGAGACTTAGTGCTAGCGAAAAAGAACTGACAGAGAAGCTTAGAACAACTGAGAAAGAGAGAATTAGACTTTTTGGTGTCAATAATTTACTTATGGAAAGAAGGGGTGCTCTTTACACCAAAATCAAAGAACTCGAAGACCTGTTAGCCAAGAGAGACCAAACAGACCAGACTATTTTCCTTAACCAGCCTAAGGACACTCGTTTCTATAACGCCAAGGAGGGCCTGGGTTTGACCAATCCTCAGAACCTAAAAAAGGTCAACTGTAGACAACTCTACGATGTTAGATACATGAAAATAGGATTGACCAAACTCATGGCCTTCACTGGAGCTGAAGAAACGAATGCCCTCGAGGACGAAAAGAGAAAGACAAAGGCTGGTGTCGAGGTTCCTTTTGACTACACAGAGTTGAACAAGAGTTACAAAACCAAAGAACCCCCGCTAACACCTGCTGATGAAGTCATAACTTATGCTCCTGAAAAGGAAATTGTGCAAGATGGAGAGGAACCTTCAGCTTCAGAACCTGTAGTCAAACCAGCATACATTCCACCTCTTGTGAGAAAGTTTGTTGAGTTAAAAGAATCTTTTGAAAAGGAGAAACAAGTTTTAGAAAAAGAAAAGGATCAACTTTTGAAAGAAATATCCATGTTAAAAACATCCTCTCAGTCCATCACAGTCTCTCAACCCTCTTCCCTCTCTTCCTCAGAAAAATGTTTAGAAAATTCAACCAACAGTTCTAAAACTTCTTCCACTCACTCTGAGCCTCCTTCTCAGACCGGAAATCATGTGAAGAAGAGAGTTGAGAAGAGAGGAGAGTGGATCGAGGAGAAGTTAAGGAGGAAGAAAGAAGAAGAATCTCATCTAGGAAATAAGAATCGACGTTCGAGTGCTTTGTTTTACGTAAAGAATAAGTCTAGATCTGGCATTAGTGAGCTTTCAACTAGTAATACTAGAAGTGGTGTTCCTAGGAATTTCCTAAGCGAATCCTCGACTAGTAATGCTAAAAGAGTGGCTCCTAAGTTTTCTAGTTCTAAGACATCTGTCACGAATCACTGTTCTAGTTGTGCTTCTCTGAATTGCATTAAATCCATGAAATGTTGTTTTGAGTCTGATCTCTCCTCCAACAAAGATAAGAATGTGAATGTTCAGAGATGCCCAAAGAAATCAACTGCTGTGAAGGTGAACTTTGAGGGAGAGTACAAATTGCCGTGTTTAAGGTATCCCCTCAAGGTTCGCTCACTTAAACATTTGAGAAGGCTCTCTCAGGAAACAATTTTAAAAGATCATCTGTCTGAACATTCACTCACTGTTAACGAAATCTCTCTCGCTCCAAAGTTCAAACAACAATGGGTTCCTAAGGACAAAGCTGAGAAACTAAGAACGTCAAATCCTTCTCAATCAGCTGGCTTAGGTTCCCACATCAAACAAAAATTAAAACAGCTCTTCACCACTAATAAGGATGGACCCATCTGGAGGTGGGTACCAAAACACACTTGATCTGTTTTGCAGGTCCGTCATGTGTGGTACCTGATCCGATTACTCCACACACATGGCGGGTGAGAAGAGCTGTGAGCAATCAATTGGTGCACATTATTAAGGGGGAGTATTGGCATGTATACTACCCCACTGAGCAAAAAATCAACAAATGCACACCTCAACACCAACACATGCCAAGAAGAAACAACAAGTGCTTATTCTGAGGGGGAGTGTTTCATTTTCACTCCTCCTGGTGCCTTACAACGAAGAGAGCACATATCAAGGGGGAGTTTTCTACTTTACTCCCGGGTGACAAATAACACCTTGCACATTCTGAGGGGGAGTTACATTTTTCTCCTCCTGACGCCAATCAAGGATCAATGCAAGACAACCCAAGGATGTTATGACAGAACTAGTACCAATCAGAACCGTCTACAGGATCCAGAACTTGTACCCATCAAGGAGAACAACTCGAAGTTGGAACCAAAGGTCTTATCCTGCCATGATGATGTCGTGGTGGCTGTTTTGACAAGGCGCAAAATTTAGAAGACACTGAACAAAAACTACCGAAGCACCAGAGGTGTATCTCTAACCATTATGGGGAACACTCAACTAAGCAATGGATGCCTCTGGTGCGAGAATTCTGAAAGCCACCATTGACGACACCAAGGTGACCAACACCAAAGAGTTCATGCATCAAGTGCTCCAAACACTAGAATTGATAATGGGATGCAGTTCAAGAATAAGGGGATTGAGTTCTACGAAGCTCAGGGAATTACACAACAGTTCTCTGCAGCTGAAACACCAAAGAAAAAGGATGTCGTAGAACGATCGAACAAGACCTTGGTGGAAGCAACCAGAACCATGCTAATACAGTCAAAGCTTCCTCATTTCATGAGCGCTGAAGCTATCAACATGGCTTGCTTCACACAGAACTGGATGGTGATTCACAAATGATCCGACTAGATGTCCTATGAGATTGTGTTCAAGCGACTCCCTAACATTGCCTTCTTTCGCATCTTCCGCTACAAGTGCTACATTATGAACAACAAGGATGCTAGGGGACAGCTTGATCGAAAGCAACTGAAGACAAAGAGGCTCAATCATCTTCTGAAGTAGGAGGACAGGGAGACGAGACAAGATCGGATGAGCACGTGGTACTAGATTCTCTGTTCGAGCACTTTTACAGTCAACCACGTGCATCACCAGCTACAACCGCTACAAATTCTCAGACCTTCCTGTTATATGCTCCCACCGCAGAGAAAACACTCACTCCCACTCAGAATGATAATGAGCACACAGATGACGAAGCTGAATATGAACCATCTACCCCGCATAATGATCAACCTGAAGCAATTGCAACACAATAAACCCCAGAGACACAACAAGATCGATAATACACTGATCCAGATCATCCAGTCATAACTCCACTACCTCTACAACATGAGAGAAACTGGACGAGGGCACATCTGCCAGAACTAATAATTGGTGATCCATCAAAAGGAATCAGTACCAGAACCTCTTCAGCCAATGAGGGCTTATATTCATATTTCCTGAGTCAGAAAGAATCAACAAATATGACTGAAGCATTGGCTGATCCGGATTGGGTGATTGCAATGCAGAAAGAGATGAACCAGTCTGAAAGACTGAAAGTTTGGACACTGGTGCCTATGTCTTATAGAAAAACCATTATTGGCACCAAATGGGTATCCAAGAACAAGAAGGATGAGGACGGTGTGATTATCAGAAACAAGGCCCGCCTGGTAGCAAAAGGTTACAATCAACAAGAAGGAATCGACTACGATGAGACCTTTGCACCAGTGGCGAGGATTGAGGCCATCAGGTTATCTCTTGATTATGTTGCTCACAAAAGATTCACCGTTTGTCAGATGAATGTAAAGACTGCATTTCTGAATGGAGACCTGAAAGAAGAGGTCTATGTAGCACAACTTGATGGATTCGTAGATCCCGAATGCCCCAAACCCTAGAACAAGATGAATACGATGAACTGGCCAATAAAAAGACATCATGGAAGAAATGATCATGTTAGGCTATGCTATGCCGATCAAGCTCATCTCCCAGGTCAAACCCGACAGACTACCACGACCATGGAGGACTCTGATGGCAACCTTGAACAAGTGTTGCGTTGCCAAACACAATAGCTTCGACATGTGTATCATCTATCTTCTGACTGCCTTCCATGGTGTGGCATTCAACAAAAACGACGATTTTGTCTCGCTGATCTGGGACGACATCAGGAAGAAGGAAAACATCGATCCATTCAAACATCTACCATATATGAGATGGTTTTCTATGCTGATACGACGTGTCTCTTGAACAACTCCAACTATCCACCAAAGACTATCTACTGAGATTCTGAGAACGTCAGCACTCCATCCCTCAAGTACATTCAAATGGTGACTGAGGATCCTACACTCTTACCATTCACCAGACTTGTGTCTCTGCTGCAGCTCGCTAATCTGAATGATCCATCTGTCTGACGCTACTGCTAGAAGAACAATATCATACTCCCTATGGCTCAGATTAAACCCCCCTGAGCCTACCCCGGGGAGTCAGCCGAGAGATAGTGAGGGTCCTGAGAGTTCTTCCCAGCCACAAAGACCAGTGGCAAGTCGGCCCCATGATGATCAGACTATGTCTGCTGAGGGCCACACCCGTGCTGAGGAGTTTACCCGTGATTCGCCAAGCGTAGCCACAACACAAGACGCTGACGATGAGGGCTCTGGGAGCAAGGCTAGGAACGACGACGATGATGATGATGAGGACGACGACAATGCCAATGCAAAGAGCAAGAAAGTCGAGAAAGCCCGCGCTAAGAAAGGACGACTCGTTATCAGGCTTTCTCGGGCTACAACACAAGAGCAGTCTCACCAAATCAAGGACACTCAAGGAAATATCATCAGTGAGACTCGCTCCAAGGTGCGTCACGACATTGCCTCATCATCTACTCCTGTGCAAAGAGTGCAAACTGCCAGCAACCTGGCAGAAGAGTTAGCTTTATATGACAGCTGCTCTGACCTTGACACAATAAACCGGGCTAACCCCATAGGTGCAGAGGCTGATATTTTCAGTCTCCGAGTAGAAGACGCAGCATCTAGCCCAACTGCGCATGCACAAGCCTCACCTAGCCACTCTGCTGCCTCCCAACAGGTAGTAGTTTCACATATAGGGGATATTATACCCACCTCGCTGTCTCCTTACGAAGCAGCTGAGGATTTACTTTGTGGTCTTCCGCCCCAGACCACTACCCCTCCTTCTAGCACATTGAGTCTAGTTTCCACAATCCCGACATTTTCAACATTTTCTAGGACACATACACTGCTCACACCACTGCACACAACAGGTGCACTTTACCTGTCCTCAACGATCGGAGATACGTCAATGATGATCGGAAGTCCTGCTGCTCAACAGATATCTCCATCATTATCTGCAGGCCACACTTCGGTAATTTTTACTGATGCTGTGACAACGGTTACTACCCCTGTAACCGGTAACCCTGACCCCACCGATCTTTCTGTCATTCTGCAGCGTTTCTTGGATTTCACCATTAAGCCATGGGTGCACGAAGCAATAACCGCTCGGGCACAGGAATTCACGAACACCCCGGCGCTGTTTAACGACATCATTCAACCTCAACCATCATCCTCACACTCTCAACAACAACAACTTACCCCTTTCCTTACACATCAAAATTCTGAACCCTCCACCACACAACCTACCACTCCTACCACCTCAAGGGGAACCCGGGATACAGAACTAGTGTCCTCCCCTATATCGACCACACCAATCCACACACTATGGTTTTCGAGGAACTCCAATCTATTATGCTTGCAAGAAACCGACAGCACATGCAGTGACAGTCTCCGCGGTCACAAACGTTCGCATGAGGACCCTGATGATTCAGATCCTCATGAGGGGGAGAACAAGAGGCAGCGGACACTTGAGCATGTTGCGTCAACTAGCCAACAACCACAACCTGAATCCTCTAACAACCAACAACCCCAATCATCTAGCCAACCCAAAAGCCATACCACTCAGGAGGTTGAGCTGCGTGAAATACGGATAAATGCAAGGTTTCTCTCAAGGATGCACATTTTTAAGGGGGGTTCTATTTTCTCCTCCCGGTGACGAACAATGACAAAGCATACCGAGTGCTCCAGTTGAGGGGGAGCACAGAGAGAAAATAAACAAGATCAATGAGAGATAAGTCCCAATGGCTTAGTAAACCCAACTAAGCCTACCCAAGGGACAAAGCCGAGAGTGAGTGAATGAGTGAATATTATGAGAGTGAGGAAGCAGAAGGCTCCGATGAGCAAGAAGATAATAATCAATGACAAATCTGCTACCTCAAATGAGCTATCAATCGAGGAATCAATCCCAGTCACTCAAATACTCCGGACAATCCCCATAGGTTCAGGACTGAATTTATTCAGATCCCGGGTAGAAGTCGTTGCATTTTGTCCAAACAGCGCGTGCACAACCCTACCCTAGACCACTCACCTGTCTCCCAACAGACAGGTGTTTAATCACTGTTCACGGGGAACCTCATCTCTTATCACCGTCTCCTTCTGAGGCGACTGATACTGACTACAGTGGCCCTCAGCCCCATGCCACTAAACTTTCATTGATCACGTCGTGTCTAGTTATCTCACTCCTAAATGTTTTGAATTTTCTAGGACACACACATTTTTAGAGTCAGTTGCAGGTCCAAGTGACCATGCGAGAACTTCCATAGGGCTCATCTAATATAGATGTAGACCGATGATTGGAAGGAAGTCCTGATGTTGCAACATAGAAATCACCAACAATTTCAGGCCATCATTTAGAGTTCGTCTCTATAGTGATGATAACGGGTGTCTACACGACCCCGGGGGCTACAATTATCCATGCTGATCCTAGTGATCATGCCATAACAACCAGAGTGACATCTACTTCAGATGTTTCACAATGATTGGTTGGAAGTCCTGTTAGAGCTACAATGTTTCTATCATTATATACAGGCCACACATCAATGTTTACTTTGATGTTGTGTTAACGGAACACCCCAATGTCTCCGATTCTTATCTTTTAATTTTTCTTCCAATTTCTTTTTCCAGAATAAAAGAATAAAGGCATGACATCTCGATTCATGGGATCGTCATGAGAGGGAGAGTGGTTCACATGCTGTTTACACTCAAAAATCATTCTCGGACACTTCTCTCCTCCAGCCCAAAAACGATGGCTCTCTACTCCTTCAGATTCATCAACTGCCAAGTCAGCTTCAAATCTAAAGGTCAGCCCTGCTCACAAGCCAACCATCATTTTCCGCTGTGCCACCGACAACTGCTCCTCAAAAGCATTCACAACTGAATAGTCAGAAAAGGCTACATTCTGGAGGATACAGAGGTCGGGTGATCAAATACTGAAGACGAATCCCTTATGCGCCTAGATTTCTTCAGAACAATCATTCTAAAGGCGCCATCGGATTCATTCAAGCTGATCAACATAAACTTCTGAAAGGCAAGGATTAAAAGCAAGATTTTGAAGAATCCATCAACCCCGACATCAAAGAACGAATTGAATGAATAACACCAAAGGGGAGATTGTAAGGATTTCTTCATGAAGCATTTCCAAGAAGACAAAAGAAGCTGAACTGAAAGAATTTGATCGACTAAAGGCGGTGCTAGATGCAATCAACACTCGACTCGAAAAGAGGAGAATGCTGCGCCAATATGAACATGCTCTAGCACTGCAAAGCAACTACTACAAGAGGCAGAAGAACTCACAAGAGCCAACAACGGACATCTGATCACAAAGGGGGAGAATGTTAGAGATATTTTTAGTGTTGTGATCAATGTATTTTATCTAGCCTCTTGGTAGTATTTATTGTGTATTTAATAGGCCTTAAATGGAAAAGGCTACTAAGCTAAATTAGGAATGGGCCTCCTAAAAAGGAGAGCCCATATCATTGTAAAACCTACCATTCTAAGGAGGCTATAAATAGACCCCTTAGGAATGGCTAGGTTAAGCTTTCCTCACTCAGAAAAATTCCCTGCGCATAGAATAGAGCCTACGGAAGTTTTACGCTACATGTTCTTCATCTTTATGTAAACTTTCTGGCTATCAATGGAAAGCTTCTTCTACTCCTATTAATCAGATCTTATACATTATAGAGTAGAAATAGGGACCAACATATATCTTCTAATCTAACATAATCATTGTATATAAAATGAAATTTGTTTGAAATGTAAAAACTTTAATCTAATTTGTTGGGCAGCGAAGAACACCAAAGTTGATCCTTTTGATTGATTTGTTGTGGTCTGAAAATTATGTATATATGACCCATCTTCAAAGCATATGTTGTTCGAGTGCTCTCGTATTGTAATTTTGTACCTACCAAAACGAAAACATACATACCCATGAAGCTTAGTGTAGGTTATGAGCAAACATAACTATTTTCACATGAGCATAATAACTGATTGCGTATATGTTTTCTTAAAATGTCAATTTGGATGTAAATCCGAATTTTATTTAAAATTTTGGTTTTAAAATTTGTTTTGTTTTGTATGCAAGAACTGCAAAATTAATCTTCTTGAATGCCCATCTTCAACAAATTTCTCTAAATTTCTGTACAAATGCCCATCTTCAACAAATTTCTCTTACCTGTATTTTGGGCTTGTATTGGTCTTACCTGAAAAAATCATTTGAAAAATTATACCAAACATATTGAGGAACTATGGACATATGCATAAACATGCACCTTGACCGTTGAGAAATTAATGAAGTTACACTTACTTTTGAGACCTAGAAGATTTGTGAGGAACATTTTGCCACAGATAAAGAGTATTTATAGTCATGTTGTGAATGTATAGGGCAGGAGCAAGTGCTAGCTAGCTGGTTTCCACAGAGCTGAATAGTGTATATTACTCTGTACTTTGAACAGTGTTCAAATCTTTCCTGATTTCATGGGTTTTATTTCCACCGTTTTGCTGACCAATAGAAACTCAATATCTTTTTCTTGACCAATAGAGAGTCCGTTTGGTAATGCTAAAATTGGTTGATTCTGCTGAAATTTATGAAGTTCTGGCTGAAGTGGCTGTATTGGCTGATTCTGCTGATTCATGGAAAAATTATATTTAAAATATTTTTTATTAATAAATAAAATAAAAAATTATATGAAAAAATAGTTAAAATGATCCTCTACAGTAACTTCAGCCAATACAGCCAGAAAAGTAACTCCAACCTTACTTTTTCTGCTTATTACACAATTCAGCGCCCGAAATAAAAAATTACGTGTTTTGTGAAAAAGCTGGCTGATAAGTCTGATAAGCCGAAAAGGGGGTCACCAAATGGTCTCAGAAACTCAACATAATTCAACATATACGTAGTATAATTTTACCATGTGATTTATACCACATAATTCTAAAAAATCCGTATTACACGTGTCTAGTGCAACATGAAGCTATTTCGGTGCAACGCCGTCAAATATTAGTGCAACATGAAACCGTTTTAGTGCAACATGTGCAAAATTTAAATATTACTGCAACATAAAGCCAATTTTAGTGCAACTTCATAAATCCAATGGCTGAGATTCATTCTCATTTCTCACATTAGATGCATTTCTCACCTGAACCAAAATCTATATATATATATATATATATATATATATATATATATATATATATATAGGAGAGAGTTCAAGTGAGAATGAGCTCTTAGGAGAGAAATGAGAATAAAATCTAACCAATTATTTGATTAATCTAATGGCCACGATCAAGATGTCATGATCCTTGATTTTTGGTAACAATTAGGATGTTTTCTTTTGGACTGAAATTTGCTGGTCTGGTCTGGTCTGGTCTGTTTAAGTCTGGTCTGGTCTGGTCTGGTCTGAACTGGTCTGGTCTGGTCTGGTAAACGTCTGGTCTCTGTGTATTTTATAACTACGAAAGTCTGGTCTGGTCTGGTCTGGTCTGTTTAAGTCTGGTCTGGTCTGGTCTGGTCTGTTTAAGTCTGGTCTGGTCTGGTATGGTCTGTTTAAGTCTGGTCTGGTCTTGTCTGGGACTGAAAACAGTCCAAAAGAAAACATCCTTAATGAGTTTAGAAAGGAATTCAGAACATTAATTGCTGGCAGGGCACTTATGTCAAAGCACTAAGCAAAACAGTTACACGCATGTTTATATTTTTGGATGTTTCCTGAGAATTAGGAAATCTAATTTCCACTTGAGACGTCCTCATATCTTATTTTCTAGAGTATGGACGTGTTGTGTTTTAATTTGGCTAGCAAGATTACAAAATTTAATTCTTCAATTTTAGTATGTCAAATTTTTCGTATTAAATATTTGAATCAGTGCACTTTTATTGAAAATGCTATGCACTTTTGTAAATAGTTTACGCACTTTAGTTATTTAGTTGATGCAAAATTATCTAAATAGCTTTGCATTTCATTTATGATTTATTGCTCCGGATTTAGTTTGCACCTTCTATAACATTAATCTGCACTTTAACATTGAAGTAGTGCATATATATCCATGTCTTAATTAAACAAAATGAATAGAAATATACAAATATAAACTATAAACTATCATGTGTATTTTAAATATATATATAAAAGTGCATTATTACACTAGAGTTTCTAAATTCCTACATTAACACTCTTTTGCAAAATGAATGCACTTTTACCAAGTTCATTATAAATATAAATAAAAGTGCACTATTATATCACATTTTCTAAAATAAAGTGCATTATTTTCACTTAGAGAGTGCACATATATGTATTTCCCTATTATACACAAGAAGTTGACATAATACAAATAAAAAGAGAGTGCATTATTCTTTTCAACACGATGCAATAAAAAACGTCATTAAAACTTTACCCAGTATATATAATTTTCTAAAATACAAATAAAAATGGATGTAATGAGAACCTGTCCAAAGAATAGTGTACTATTATATTTATTATTGCGTATTGTCATATTTATTGTGATGCTAATATAATTTTTGAAGTGCATTTGAAATTAGGAATTGTGCACACGTGGTTTTTGTAGTGCACAGAATGTTGTTGGTTTGCAAGAAATACTACAATTTGGTTAAACAACAACACTAACGAGTATTATTAGATGAATATTTTATTTATATTTAAACTTTGATTTTTTTAGAATGCACTTTTAATGATCTATTTCAAAAGTAAATATTTTTTAATTAATTTTCAAAGTTTTGTTACATTTGTGAAAGAATCGTTTGGATTTTATTGTGCACCACTAACGTTTGTGGCTTCCTATAGTTAATACTTCGTATGAAAGAAGATGAATCATGGTGTGAAATCCATGCATGAGATAATAAATTAAAGAAGCAAAAACTTTGGGAGAAGTTATGGAAAGAATGGTTTCTCATTAATAGATTAAGCAAATCTAATTTGTCCTCAACTAAAAAAGAAACGGAAGATTAAAAAAATCAAATCTAAGGGATGTAATTCATTCTCATTTCTCTCCTAAGATGTCTTTCTCACTTGATCATAAATCTATATATATATATATATAAGCAAAAAGAAAAGCAATAGGAATAGTATTTTAATTAAATAGAAGCAATAAAAATTAACATTGTATGGAACATGTGAGTTGTGTAACGCCGTACACACAAAATATCACATTGTTAGGTTTTGAAAAACCTCTTTATAAACAACATTGACTGTCTTTGTGGAGAACCCTTTTTCTTTTGAACGGATGAGTATCTTCAGACCATCTCTGCTCCTCACCCTTGATATTGCCACATACAACTGACCATGATCGAGTGAAAACTTGTCGCTCAAGGTATAAACCGACCTGTGCTAACGTCTGACCTTGACTTTTATTTATTGTCATCGCAAAGCATACCATCACAGGGAATTGCTTTCTCTGAAAATTGAATGGCATTGTCGTATCTGATGGTGACAATAAAATTCTGGGAATGTAAACCTTATCTCCCATAGCTTTTCCTGTTATTACTTTGGCTTCAAACACGTGCTTTCCCAGTAACATTAACCACAACAAAATTACTATAAAAATTCTGAACATCTGCCTTTGATTTGACGATGAACAACAACTCCTTCTCTAAGAGTTCAGTCAACTTTGCAGGAAAACTTGTGTCATTTTTTTCCTGTATTTTAGTAAAGTTCAATAAAGGTAAACTTTAAACATGTTAAATATTTGAGATGTATACGTTAACACATACCATATCTTGTTCAAGTTCTGATGCAGTAGCCCCAACCAACTCCACACCAACATCATTGAAGGCAATAAAAATTGTTGTTCTAGTTGTGTCTTGCACTTTGAATTTTAATTTGTAACTATTAATAAAACAGGGTTACGAACATGGTTAACTTTTCTTTTTTATAGGTTTCAAGTTCAGTCAAGAACAAAGGTTGATGTGAGCAAATATTCATGTTACAGGTAATTCTTTTTAGAGCAATACGATTAAAAGAATTTCAAAACCTGTTATTTGGCTTCTCAAAATAAGTGTTGCAATTATTGCATTTTTTGAAGCTTCATCAATAGCCTTGAAACATGATGCACAACTGAAATAACTCCATCCCTTGTCATCCATTATACTCACTATTGTTCCCAAAACAACGTGTTTCCCAACCTGTGTCAAGAATGTAGTATACATGATATATATGGTTTAAAAAATGTATTTATAAAATAGATGTAATGTAGTTAGAGAAGTACCTCTTCAAACATTGCTAATTCAGCAACTGTTTTAGAGGCATAAACATCTAAAAATAACTCTTCAACGCTCTTTCTCTTGTAAGAAGCATGAGTAAAGACTTAGTGAGTGAGTTGAGGTTGGCTGCTCTTTTGAGATACTAAATAATCAACAAAATGTAGTGTTAGCTTTTTAAAGTATTATAGTTTTTATTATAGATCTAATTCTATTTTATCTCCCTACCTCTCTCGAAATTCAGTGCACCATTTGTCCTTTCCATTCAAAACAACAATGCTATTTTCGAAGAACGTAGTCACGTATATTTTGTAGAAAAATAAACCATGTGTTATTAGATATATTGTATATTAACATTTGAAAATAAGTAATGTATTAATTTATGTTACCATTAAATTTGTCACTAATTCCCAATCGGATAGAAATTATAAAAGGTGGCTTGGGATTGTTTTGAATTTCTTCCCCGACATACTTGGCCTTTTCACCCTAAAATACGCACGGTAGAGTCGTCCCTCTACACAAAAAATATTCATTTTTTAAAATAAGATCTAGTGAGTCATGCATACACGCATAAGTAATATAAAAAAATATTACTTACTCGGTGTCCTGTAGGAGCATGCGTAACTTTAGTCTCGACTTACCAGTCTTTGTTAAAGTAACCGTTTCTAAATTGGCATCCAACACCTGACCAATGACATCCACTAAATAGGAACGGTCAAATGATGGATTCAAAATAGATTTGAAAGGCGAAAAATTGTAGAAAGTGGATGGGATATCTAAATCCTTTATTTCATTGACAATAGTAGCATTTGTAAAATTTAGACGATATTTGTGTTGTGTGGCCAAATAGCGTCCACGATTAACCCCAACATAAAAAATACACATTTTGTAGCACTTGTCTTCAACCAATAAATCCTCAAATCGTTCAATAAACTTTGTCGCAATTGTGCATTGAATGGAGTCGCCCTGCATAGCATATCAAATAAATCATTTTCATATTAATATATACTAAATTAAAAACATTTTCATATTTGCTAATGTTTATGCATTTTACTTTATTCATATCTTCGCATTGATACGATGCCTACTTGCTAAATTTCAAAGTTTAGCTATTTTTATCGTGTCAATCATAACTTGTAAAATCATATATTATTACTTGATCAAAGATGAAAGCATATAAAAACTACGTATAAAAACTTAAAATCAAAAGTATTTACACATTCGTCTAGAAGGACCAGCTCTATTGTTTTCTTCGTAGTAGGTGACTCCTTCTCGAAAACTGTCAATCTTCTCATAAGTCGGACTTGGAGTCTCCAACTTTGACGGCCAAGAGATATGTTTTTTATAAAATCATACATTTTAGAAGAAACAACTTAACTTTCAAAGGAACAAAATAGGTAGTATGTTTATGACTTGCTCGTGCTTGGGGACTGAACACTACATATTCCGTATATATATATATATATATATATATATATATATATATATATATATATATATATATATATATATAGAGTCTGGTTCAAATAAGAACATCATCTAATGAGAAAAATAAGAATGAATCATGGCCATTAGATCAACTTATTTTATTTGATACTCACGTGTAGATATGCAGGCTAAAAATGTCATTGCTTATTTTCTTCCTTTTTATACTATGGCTACCTTCCTTGAACGTTTCTTTCCATAATTTTTATCAATTAAAGAAACCTTTTATTGTTTTCTTTTTCAGTTACGAGTTCTCTCTTCTCTACGCTTAATCATTCAATAGACGTGAGGCTTGACTGTCTGACTGGCTCTTCTTCCCCCAGAACTCTAAACCTCCATTAATGGATAAAGGTGTTTTTTTTACTGTTTGTTCCACATGTTTTTTGTTTCGTTTGTTGTTCTTCTTTCTAGATTAAGTTACAGTGATTATGTTCGTTCATGTTGATGTCATGTAGAAGCTTTACAAATATCTCCTGGATCAACAAAATATTGGATCCTGGAATGTGATGAAACATATAAACCCAAGGTTGACATGATATTCAAAACCCTTGAGGATGATATTGAGTTTTATAGGCAATATGCAGGTGCTTGTGGCTTCGACTCACGTATTGGTTCTGAAACTAAAGACCGCGGCCGGAGGACGGACATTGTTGTGTGAAAATATGTTGTGTGCAATAGAGCGGGTTTAAAAAATGGTGCTTTACTTTACTTGCTATGGGTTCTTTGGTGTACTATTATGGGTTCTTTGGTTTACTATTATTTTGTTAGCTTGTTTTGACATTTCATAATGTTATAAATGTGTTTTTTGTTTGATTATGTTAGTCATTTATTCGCACATTCCTTAAGTTCATTCTACACATTTAATTCAAACCATTTTCAAACTATCAAAATTTTATTTAAAAACAACGACTATTGCAAAATCCTCATTAACCAATGTAAGGAATTTCTTGCACATTTTTTATGTTCAATAACACACATTTACAATTACGGGTTATTAATATTTCCTTAATTATACTAAACCCTTTATTTGTGCACATACATATATAACCGTGTGCACAAATATGCAAAAAAAAGTGCATAATTTCATACAAACAACTTTAGATTTACTATTTTCAAACTATCACAATTTTATTTTCTAAAAAATAGTGACTATTATTGCAAAATCCTCATTAACCAACTTTGATTACTTGAACACCATGTAAGGAATTTTTTGCACATTTTTTTATGTTCAATAACGCACATTTTTTATTAATCTATTTTCGACGAGTACTTAACATTCGTCAATCTTTGGTAAAAATTTCAATAGTATATCAAATTCATCAAACCCATGCAAAAAGACCTTGTGTAAAAGCGTTTAAAACTTCAAATAAAACATCACAACCAAAATGCAATTCTACGAAAATAAGAAATTCCACAAACAAGTATAGCATGAAATATGATGTAACGACACCAATTCAGCCCCTTAATCTTGCTCTCATCTTCGAAGTTGTTCATTATTAACGGGTGTGCATATCCATTTGACCCACTGACAAAGATCACACTCACAACCAGCACTAGAAAATGTCTCATTCACTTTTTTACTGATTATTGATGTACAATACTCATCCTTCTCAATGTCTCAATTCTTAACACCTTCACCCCTGCATCTTGTCGTGTGTCTCGTCTTTCAAACCCTGTAACCATACGGGTCTTTCACATATCTCCAACTCATGGCCAGCCTCCTTATTTCGGAATTTTCAAAAACCTTCTTGCTTTAACTGCTTATACAGTATACAAGTAATGCACTCAATAGTAAATTATTATGCACTTTAGACTAAAGCATTCAGAGTGCATGTTATGCACGTTAATTTAAATGCACACAAAGAGTAAATGTTATGCACTAGTGCACATATAACATTTGCACTTTTTTCTGATTACCCAGAGAAAAAGTTATTCAATGTGCAATCAATCTCACACAATGCACACCGAAGATTTTACCATTGTGCAATCAATCTCACACGATGCACACCAGAGATTTGAAACTGATTCATCTAATTTACCACTAAGGATTTTATGTAAATGCACAATCCATTGTTCACAAATGTACAAAATAAATTCACACAACGTATCACAAATGTGCTTCTTTAATTGCACACTAGCTAATTTCAAAGTAAATCCTCTAATTTACCACATCTGATGTTATCTAAATGCACACTCCATTTATCACAAATGTACCACATAAATTCACACAACGTATTACAAATGTTCTTGCTTAATTGCACACTATATACTTTGAAATTGATGCATCATATCTATTTTACCGCTGATGAAATTGTCTAAATGCACATTCCATTTGGATTAATCACACAAAAATGAGTACATCATATAAATCATGCTCCCACATTTAGAGGATACACACTCATTAATGAACTGTTGAACAAATTATTTTAGCTAAATGCTTTTACCTAAATGCACAAATGGTGTTATCTAAATGCACATTCATTCATTCACACAAGCTGCACACCACCGATAATGTTTTTCCACACGCATTCATTTAACTTAACACAGTGTGAAATTACAAAAACTATGTATTTATCACATATGTAATTACCTAATTGCACATCCCATTTATGTCCAAATTACCAAGTGGAACTTTAAAATAGTACCAGATGCACTTACATTCTTCTTTTGATGCCCCTGTCTATTCTTCTCCATCGCCATTCACCACCAAGTTTTGCAGTCCACTCGGTTCGTTCATGCATGGTCTCAAACCCACATTTAGTAATCCTAAAACTCACGAAATTAAAGTATAATGCCACTACAGTGTCCTTTCCAAATGTTATTCTTGTTGTTCAAATTGAAATATTAACAACTTCAATGTTCTTACCAGTATTGACGATAGAGGCGGGGACGGTTTTCGAAGCATTCATGGTTGAAATTGGACCTTCCATTGATGAGTTGTTCGTCGTCTTCCTCTTCGCCTGTTCACGTTTTGCACTGGACCTTGTTTCTCTTCTCTTCATAGTTTAAATTACTTAGCACGATTGAGAAGGAAGTTACCAAAAGTAAAGTCTGCTTTAATTTGGTAATGGCGATAATGATGGAATTCAACACATCTGCCGCCTTTCCTGCACATGTCATGCCTTTTATAAAATTAACAAATGTCCAGAGTACCCCTCACGTGACAATCCTTAAGCTGACTAGAATCTGCTATTAATTTATTTCCTTTTATAACAAAATCGGCTGCCCTTTTTTTGCACTCAATCTGACCATCGGATTTCAGAAATCTACGGTTCTAAATCGTTCTTATTTATCACCTAAAGCAGTGTTCTTACTTGAATCAATCCCTATATTCCCTATATATATATATATATATATATATATATATATATATATATATATTTAAGTGCTGAAATGCAGTCCATATATAAGGAAGGACAATAAGTATGATATGGAGCATTTATTGACTTTCTTTGTAGACCTTGACTTGTCCGCACATATATATTTTGGTGTAAGAATATTTTAATATGAAGTAATCTATTCATGGTCTTAATAGATGATCTCGTCCTTTCAAGTTGTATTGGGTATAAATTGGATTCACATAAAATTATTTTATGGAAAGGATACATACGTATGCAATTATTAATGATCTTTCTTTTATCGAAAGACCTTGACCTATCAATATGGAAAGAGTACAAACACTTCCTTTGTTTTATTATTTAATAATTTCATTAATTTAGTTGGTGGAATATTGAAACAATAATTTAAAAAGGAAAGAATATTCTTTCCTTTCAACGGTAGAAGGTAGAAAGTACTTAATGAACAAATTCAATTTTTCTCAAGTAATTTGATCACACTTGATAAGATACCGAGTATGTGAAGTTTATTTTTCTCAAGTTTTCTTGTGATCTTTTAATATATGCTAGAAGAATGCCTTGATAGCTTAAGTGGCTAATATTTTAATATACATGCATATCTCTTAGTTTAGTAAGGCTGGTTCGAAATTTGTTAACAAAAAGTATTTGCTAACTTAAATTTTTTATACGAATTGTTACTCACTACCTATTTAATTTATAACCTTTAATTTATTAAAGGTTTTGAATGCAGTTGTGGAAGATGAAGACAAAACAGGACGTACAAAACAGGACGTATTATGCCTAGCAGATGATCGTTTTTGATAATTCATTAACTTGAATTGCTATTGAATTTATTAGGTGGTGAAGATCTGGCGGAAGTAGAGACTATCATTCTAAATTGGTGCTCGTTTGTGATACTTTCACACTTTAAATTATTACATCAATTTTGGAATGTAAATAATTAAATATGTATGGTAACATGCTATTTTTATACTTTAACACTTTAATGACCACATTAACTTTGGAATGTAAATAAGTAAATACATACTAACGAATGCATGGAATAACGCAATTTACATAATATGCCTTGAGATTCTATTGCTTGCAAATATAATAAGGTCTTAATTAATTGGACTTAATAGCAAAGTGTAAATTTATAATTGGACTCAATAGCAAATAGTTGAAAAATCAATTTCAATTTCAAGGTTCTCAAGTGAATCCTACAATTTTGCCTTTTCAGCTCTAACGAACCCTTATCTAACAGTTAATATTAATTTCTCATAAAAGTCATACGGAGTATATGATTTGCAGAATTGACAGAGATTCGACACAATTTTGTCAAAATTCATAGAGTATTTGGTTCGGATTTAGCACAAAGTTGACACAGATATTTAAAATCCGTGCCAAATTTCGTGTCAATGTCATTTTGGCACAAGCTATTTGACACGGCACATTTCTAAAAACATGTTATGATCCGTGCCAAATTCAGTCAATTCGTGCCAAGATCATGCTAATATCGTTATTTTCTTGTAGTGATATTTAACACTGGATAATCTTATTTTTTTTTATTAAAATTATCATAAACCAACACAGTTGGAATAATGAGTATTATTATTAGTACTCCAGCTCCTTATATATCTGACTTGAAGCTCGCCTCTGGGACTCCTAGTACATATGCATATACGGAGTATATTATTACGTTGGTTTTACTTTTTTTGTAAGAGCATATTACTTCGTAATATATATCACACGCCTACGTACATACGTACATTTAGAAAAGAAAATATCACACACACACGTCACATTTATAAATTTACAAACGTAACACAACTTATGTCCAAGTAATTGCTTATGAAGTTATGATGTATGTTTTATAAGTTTAATGCTACTTACTTTCGATCCAATTTCGATCTTGAATATTGATTTTAGTGATTTGATCCCAAAGACCCTACTGATCCATATATTTTCATTTACCCAAAGCTGAGTATTGATTTTATATTGATAAGAGTCTATTTGTAAGTCTTAAATAGATTGAATTGAACATGCATAAAAAGTGAAAATAGCTATAATTGACGGTAAATCAATTAATCATAAAGTAACTTCAATCTTAACTTTTTTTAGCCAACTAACTCTAATCTTACTTGTTTTGAGTATATTATACAATTCAGTGTGCGAAATCAAAATTACGTGTTATGGTAAAAAGTTAATCAGCTAATAAGTCGTAATAAAGTGTAATAAAACAGGCTATAAACTACTCTTGTCTCAAAAAATTGTTTCTTTAGTTTGACATGTTCACATTTATGTTATGCGATAATATATTAGCCAAATCCCCCGTTTTCATAATTCAAAAATAGTGAATTCTTCAACCTGCAATCCAAAATTGGTTCTAATGCTCTTTACTAAATTGTCATATGCATATTTTATATTTGCAATGTTACATAAAAACTAGTATTACGTAGTAGAAACAATTATGTGGTACTCCGTAGTCAGCATCATATAATTTCTTACCGGCCTCTTAATATGTAGATTTGGATCCAATAATAACTTCTGGAGACGCTTTAATTTGTACACTGAAACTACATAATTAGCATATATACATATATACTCCGTATATGAATATACGTTGGACAACGTACACATAATTTCAGATTAAATATCTGTCTTGCTGTGTAATTTTGAGGAACACGTTTCTAGCTCATTCTATATGAAACACCGAAAAATCTAGGGAAAGAGTACACACATTTTCTTGCGGAAACTATATGGATATGAAAACTCTCAAAATTGTTGTTTTTCAACTAAAAGATGTTGTTTCCTATTTCCCCGTGATTTTCACGTTTCCGTGAAACATACCTCATTTTTAATTGTTGAGGAGTGATTTATACACTACAAAAGAACATTTGGCAGAGACTTTTGACAGAAATTTTCCGAAATTGGCAAAGATTTTAGCAAGTATATGTCAAAACCGTGACAAACACAGTTTGACATGAGATATTTGGAACAAAATTATTGGTAAATTCGGGCCAAATTCATGTCAATCCCACAATTTTTTTTTGGAGTGATAGAAAATTGGCATCGTAGATTCGTAGGACTCGAAATAGCAAAGAATTCATATATGTGCATTACTATATAAATAATGAAAAATTGAGTCAGACTTAATACAAAATTGATCTAAAAGAGGTGCACGTGTTACTATTATCAAGGATGTTTTAACACAACTATAAGCATTAGAAAACCCTTTAAAATAAAGACAAAACATGGGAGTGGGCGTTCAGAAAAGAATCACAGAGTAAATGACAGAACATGGTATTTTTTTTGCAAGTGTTTCCAAAAGGTGTAGGTTTGACCGAATTATTGGTTGAAGTGGTGGAACATATTTGGCAAATATGTTCACTATTTGCAAAAAGAAAAGAATATGTAGTTGGACATATTTGGTGAATATGTCCATCTTTCTATTGGTCAAGAGGAGTTGGCGCGGATCGTCATCTTGGATCGCCAGCTGAAGGGCTTGGACCGCATTAAATTAAGATATTCCCAACATATTTGCCAAATATGTCAGTCTTCCTATTGGTCAAAAATATTGGGTGCGGATCGCCATCTCGGATCGTCAGCTGAAGGGTTTGGATTGCTTCGATCTACTTGAGCAGATTTACGAATCTGTTGTAATAAATTAATATATTTCTCAACATATTTGGTGAATATGTCCGTGCTCCTATTGGTCAGAATAAGGTGGTTCGGATTGCCAATTACTCAACATATTTTCCAAATCTGTTCTATAAAATCCACCACAAACCTCACCTCACAACACATCTCACGGTTCCAATTTCTCTTCTAGCTTCTCCAAATTTGGTCATCTCCTTCATCTTAACCCAAGTAAGTTCTTCCTTAATATTTTTAGTTTAATTTAATTTGTTACTTTATAAAAGTAGGAATGAAATGAATTAACGTTAAGTAATTTAACATTAAGTTATATCTTCTCCAAATTAGTTAACGTTATGTTACTTTAGGCCAACTCCTCCTCCAAATTTATTAATAATGTAATTAAAATTTTCCAATTTAATGGTTAATTTAGCTAATAATTAAAGTTAGTAATTTAGGAATGAAATTATTTTATAACAGTGTTAATTTGTAATTGTGAGTTAGGAACCTAAACAAAAAAGTGAAATAGGAAAGTTGCGAAATTTTAGTTTATTTACCAAACATGAAATATTAGTGTTAATTTATCAAATATGTATGTATAAATTTAGTAATATGCATGCTAACCTTTTTTGGAAAATTTTGTCCACCTTTCGTTTGTAGTAATTTTTCCTATTTTGGTGTAGAAATTAGTCTATAAGTTGTGATAATTAACGAAAAATTAATGTATAGTATTAGTCTATAGTTAACGAAATATGTTGTTTTTTAATTAGGTGTATTTATTTGTATTACAAATTGTATTATAAGTAGTGTTGTTTAATTACATATATAATTTGTATTATAAATAGTGTTGTTTAATTAAATTTGTAATTACGCACGAAGTATTACAAATAGGAGTGTTGATTTGGAATTAATTTAATATATTATTAGGTTTTCATGGCTACACAAAGAGAGCACCCCCATCCCGGGCCCAGAAAATGTTCTGTATTGGTAATGAAACCTGGAGAACGTCGTGCTGATAATGTGTGGAAAACTGAAGAGTCGAGAGACCTAAAACTGAGGTGCATTACTTTCCCCAAATCCGCCAAAGACGATGGCAAACGTGATCCTAGAGTCGTACAACTGCTGAGGGCATCAGGCTTTCAAGGAGCTGAACGAGTAGTAAAAATCAAAATTGATCACGGTCTTATCACCGCATTGGTTGAGAGGTGGAGACCAGAAACACATTCTTTCCATTTACCTTTTGGCGAGGTAGGCATTACCTTGCAAGATGTACAGGTGCTGCTGGGGTTACCGATTGATGGTCTCCCACTTACTGGTCCGACGGCACATAGTAAGACTGAATGGGTCCAAATGTGTGATGATTATCTTGGTTTCAGACCATTTGAAAAAGATATAATATCATCCAACAGCATTAGAAATCTAGCCATTCAGCGCTTTTTGTTGTCACCGTGGAGCACTGACATTGAAGTTATTCAACATACTAAAGCGTTGATTTGGCAGTTGCTCAGTGGGTTGTTGCTCCCTAGCACTTCCGGTAGAGCGTCACTTTACTTTCTTGAGTTGTTGCATGACAATGTAGAGAATTTGACTATGTGGAGTTGGGGCTCAGCTGTTTTGGCATTTCTGTACCACAACTTATGTGAAGCGGCGAAGGTGGACACATGTTCGATTGGAGGATGTTTAATCCTTTTACAACTTTGGGCATGGGAGAGGTTGTCAATGGTTCGACCCCAACGGGTTCTTCCACTGGATGCAATATTTGATTTGCCCTATGGTGCTAGGTAAGCTTCATTGACATAATATATGACATTGTACTGTATTATGGTTTTTATGATTTGTCTTATAATTCGTTTAATTTAGGTGTGCTTGTGCACATAACTGGGCCGACTCTAGCAGATTCACTCTTCGCATTTATAGGGACCAATTTGACCGATTAAGCGAGTCGGAGGTAAAATTTAAATGTATTTAATAAAATACTTTTATATATATTTTGTTTACTAATATGGAATACTTTTTTTGCACAGTTTGAATGGACACCTTACCCGCTTACTAGTCTTCTAGCTTTTTGCACTCATGCATTTGATCTGTGGGCAACTACAGCTCCACTTATTTATTGTTCATATTTTGAGGCATACTATCCTGGTAGATTTTTCGTCAATTCGGTGCAGTCCAGGATATACCTAGGATGGTGACTCATAACGACCGTCATCATGCTACTAGACCAGAGAACAGTGCTGAGTTTATTACAGAATGGGAGCACCGATGGCAAACATTATATGTGTTTGACCTGACTAGAGGCGGGGGATTCACTGATGAGTATCGTGGGTGGTTTCATTACATGGGCAAGACACACATTAACAACCCCTCACAAGACCGTCCTACAGCCGGATTTGTTCCAGCTCATCCACATATTGCTATCATGGTTATTATTTAAGAGTGTTTGGTATTCTCATATAATGTAATAATTCAAATTATTAACTGTATAAATTTGTATTGCAGTCTCACTGTTTAGACCACTACTATGCAATTGAGTAGTGAATGGTCATATAATAATATGGGATATTATCCATTGGATGATATTTGTCCAGAAAATGCCACTTTAATTCAAACTATCTCAGATGCATCTTCTCTATAAGGAAAAATGATTTGCAAGGCGAGTACGTCAGTAAGAACGAGTCTAGGACGTATGCAGAACCGAAAAGATTCAGGAAAGATTATGAAAGCATGCATCATTTTACAAAACATGATTATTATTGTAAGTGAGAAAAATCAAGACATTGATCATCAATAAGGACATAATCAAGATATTGATCATCATAACGTAGTCGGGACCATCTGCAAATTTGAAGAGGGGAGGAACTGGTAAACAAATTCAGTTGCAAGCATGGAAATCTCCTTTTTCATCTAGCAGGCTAATTGTTGGCCTTTTAGAAGATAAAAAAGCAACTGAAATCTGATCAACAAAACAAAAAGCATCTTAGATAAGAAGATAAATAACTTATCTTGAAAGAGAAGAGAATAAACGTAGATATATAGTTCTTTTCCAAAGATTTTGCGGGTGGATGGTCTCTGCTAACATATTTGCTCACATTCATAATTCTTTTTCAAAGCTTCCTGGAATTCACTATACCTTTTCCAAAGTCTTAGTTTTCATTAAATATGTAAGAACTAAGTTGGAGGATCTTTCTATCAGCACCGAACTTACCCCAGCCAATGAACTTCTCTTGAGTAGCAAAATAAGCTTCATGGCACCTGAGATTCAGTTCATATTTTTGGAAGAAATGAACTAGGTTGATACTAATAACATTGAATGATAGTATCAACATTTTCATCCAATTTATACACATAACATCAGTTCTACCAATAAATTCATACAAATATTAGTTTAAAAATTGATAAAATTCAATAAATTAAATGAAATTAAACCTCTATTAAGCAAATATGGAAAAGGAGGAGGCCAGCGACTGTACTGGGAGGGGCGGCAGCGTGCAGCGTGCAGCGGAAGCAGCCGGTGCGCTGTTGGGAGGGACGGAGGAGGAGGCGGTTACTATCTCGAAGAGGCGGCCAGCTGTTGGAGGAGACGGCGGCTTGCTGATGGACGGAAACGGCTGAGAGGATGGTGGCTTGCGGCTAGAACGAGGTAGATGGTTGGAGCTGGAGAGGGCGGCGGATCTATCTGCGAGCTAATGGAGGGATTAGAGGGCACGCTGGATGTACGTAGGTTTACCCGTCTCAATTCATTGGAATGCTGTAAAGTACTGAGTAATTTTCGCCAGAAATGCTGCGGTTTGTATAAGTCCGTAGCAAATAAACTCTTATTTTTGCTTTAATTGCTGCGGGTATGAGATGACCGCCGCAAATACTTCAATTTTTCAACATGTTGCTGCGGATTATTTAATAACCGCAGCAAATAAGGAGCAGCAAATGACGAAAATTCTAGTAGTGATAAGCTGGTTGAATTGGTGGGGTTGAGACTTGAGTGGAGTGATTGACTTGAGAGTTGAATGGTATTGTGTGATCGCACCAGTGTTAAAAAAGAAAAGGTCTTTGAATCTTGTAAATCCATTACTTTATAAATGCATAATAAAGACACAAGTATACTAGTAAATTCTTATCAAACTGGATAATTAAACTCTTGTGACATATTGCTATCTTGAATGTAACATTAAACTATCATATATAAACAGTAAATTCTTGTCATATTAGCACAATCATTTAGACTACAGAAAGCATTAACATGATATACATAGAGAAATAATTAGGCCTGGCCGTAAGAAAGAAATTGGAACTACTGGAGCGTATGAATTGCACACTACAAACTTTTGAAATTAATAGACCTCACAAATACTCCGTATGAGAAGTACTTAGCTTGACACACACGTGATAGGCCCAATGCTCAACCATTTCGACTAGGATCAATGTGTTAATTTATTTATTTGATCGTTTACACATTTTGAGATTACCAAGGAATATAATACACATTACATTATTGTTTCTTTAATAATACACATTACACATGCTCAACCTTGTCACTGACATGTCATATTAATACATATTTTGAATATGGATCATATCATTGGAGTACTAAATACTCCATCCAATAAAACTTTTGACTTGGATCATAATTTAACAAAGTAGAAAAAAGTGAAAATGTATAATTATAATTGAGTAAAAAAATGTAAATGAATGTTAACTTAAACTCTTAGAAAACAGAATGAGTTCATTTTTTTGAGTGGAATGTCATAGTGTCATAGGTGGATGGAGTCATACATTTGTGTTAGCTAATTCTTGATGTGTGACTTGTGAGTGCCATTGTACCCCTCCATTCGGAGTTCATATTGTTCGCACGTGTAGTACTTTGATCAACACATACCTAAATGGTCACGTGCGAACAATTTTATCACATAAAACTAGTTGGAGCTTCGTATTAAACGTGTAAATCTTAGTAGGAAGTGCATTATTTGATAAAAGCTCCTACTAAGATTTACACTTGACTTCCTACTAAGATTTACACGTTTAATATGAAGCTCCAACTAGTTTTATGATCACTGATGAATGGAATTAATGGACAAGCTAGAAGCTAGAACGGACACTAACATATCCAAATACGATTTGTTCAGTGAGTGTTCTTACGTGCCGGGTTATATACATTTGAAATCCCACTTATATTAGGTCATTTCCATTCATCAAAGTTTTCCGGGATCAACCTGATGATGTGATATGCTATTTTTAGGGACATGAGTAGAGATTATTTAACAAAATAATCTGAAATCAAAATATGAATCGAGATTGTTTTTAAAAACGGACCATGTGTTATCAACACTTTAAAAAATGTGGCGGATGCTAATATGTAAATGTACATCAAACTTTACAAAATGTCATTGCCAGAATCACACAAAATTTACCAATTTTGATATGAGATAATTGTCATCTCCATTCCAAATTGATTTGCAAATTTTACTTTTATTGATCAAATAGTTTCATTTTATTTGCTTAATTAGGATGTCAATTTTTAATTATATTCTAATTTAGAGTGTGCAACTTTGAAAAGATTTTAATGTAGTTAATTTCTGAATATGTACATTTTAATTATTAAAAGTTGAGTTAATTATTGATAAGGAGGATTGACTTTTATTATTAGTTGACCAAAAAATGTTAACATTGCAAAACAAATTGGGACGGAGGGAGCATATGAAAAATTAGGTAGAAGAACGTTTGATTCAAACCCAACAAAGTGATATATTCTACATGCACAAAACAACACTAAATTATAAAGTATTAAATTATACATGTTTCTATTCGAACTGAATTTTATACGTAGTATGTGATAATTTTTTTGCTAGACTTTTTAGTCTCTTATAGTATTTGTTCAATACTTCATTGTTAAATGTCAACATTACTGACTAGAATGAGTTTTGAACCTGTGACATCCTTCTTCAAAGTGTCGAACCACAAGTTGCTTGACATGTGATAATATTAAATACCGGTCTACTTAAGTATAATCTAGATTGGCCTCTTTAAATCTAATTCGCTACAATAATAGTAAGAATATAATTGGTCGTATACTTTAAATTCAGTCTTATATGAAGTGGTTTTTGTATAACATGTACGTAATAGCGCGTTATTATTATTATTATTATTATTATTATTATTATTATTATTATTATTATTATGAGAAATTACTCCAAATAGGAGTAAAAGTAAGGTAAAACTCAAAAATAGGACTGCTTATGTTTTTATTCCAAAATAGGACCAATTTACTCCTATTATGAAACATAGAGAATTTGGCATCGCATTTTTACCCCTGCAGTTATTTATTCTTCTCTCTCACTATCTCTCCCCACAAATGGATCACACTTCTCTAGGCTCAAAAACCGCACTCATCTTCACCGATCTACTCTGCAAATCGTCTTCTCCCTTCCAGATCCGTGATTTCGCTGCAGGCCATCGCACGCCACCTCCGCTGCCTCCACCTTCACCACCTCTGCAAATCATCTTCTCCCTTCCAAGTTCCAAATCATCTTCTTCCATATTTCAGGTTTTTATCTTCTTCTTCTTCTCTTCTTCTTCATCTTCCTCCTCCTCTTCACCTTCTTCTTTTTTTTCTTGGTATTTCTATGATTTTTAGGGTAATTTACATTCCTCTGATTTTTTGGATAATTTTTACATTGATTTTGTCAATTTTCAAATTTATATTTTTCGTATTTTGATTTCTGAGTATTTAAACATTTTTTATTTTCCAGATTTTTGGATGATGGCATAGAATTTTGCCAAGTTTGTGGCAGAAATAATGTATAATGACAATCGGATTATGGCAGAAATAGTTTTTGAGTAAATCGGCTTTTCTAATTTTTTTCCTTTTACTTCGTGTTTCTGATTCTATTAGAGTTTTTATTCCATTAATTTTTTTCGAACATTTGCTAATTCCTTTCATGTTTTTGCCAAATTTATGGCAGTTTTCAATTATTATTCCAAGATAAATCTGCCAAATATGTGGCAAATTCAAAATCCATGTTCATGGCAGATTTGAAATTAATTTAGACTAAATATGCCAAACATTTGGAAGTTGCCGGCATTGGAGTTGTGACGGTGGCGGTCGTGCCCGGAGGTGATGTGGCGGCCCTGGAGTTCACAATGGTGGTGCTCGGAGGATGGTGGTGGTGGTGGTGGCAGGTGGGCGGCAAAGAATGGTCACACTAGTTTGGATGCGGCGGTGAGGCTGGAGGAAGACAGTACTAGCGAGGGTGGCACCGGAGAGACGGCGGCAGGCGGCGCCGGCGAGACGGCGGCAGAAGGCACCGGTGAGATGGTGGCAGGCGGCGTCGAGGAGGCGGTGGGCAGGCTGTAGCAGCACCGAAGTTCGGGGAACTGCTCATGTTGAGAATTAGGTTTCATTAGATTTTTATTTATAAATTCAAAGAATAATTTAATGGGGGCATTTTTGTCCAAGCAGGTGATTATATGTCCTATGAAACATACTTTTGTTTTTTGGTCCTATATGTGAACATCGGTCCTCTTTTAGTCCTAAACAGATAATTAACCCTATTATTATTAGTATTAAGGACCTATGTGTAATTATTGTGTAATAATAACACGCTATTAGTACGTAGTATTTTATTACTCTTCCCGTTCAGTTAATATTGTCTCATTTTTTTATTTTCGATTTGTCCCACTAATATTATCTCATATCAAAATTGGTAAATTTTGTGTGTGTGTGTGAGATTATGAAACATTTTTACTTTAGCCTTATTATCAATTCAAGATCAACCTCATAAATCCATTTTTTCATTAAATTTATACTGTACCTTTTAATTTTTTGACGCATAATATATCATGCAAATGTGTCTGGTGGGGTCTATCGGTAGCAACTTTAGGAGAACATCTACTCATATAACTAATACTCCGTAGGAAAATGCTTTAATTTGTTGAGAAAAATCTGCCGATATGGTATCAAGTCATTTTCGATAAAACTTTGCCAAACTAATTAAGAAACAATAATGATTCCATTCTAGAATACCACAGATATTCTTCGAAGAAACTAATGGAAATTTTACATTGTACCCTATATCACCTCAGGTGGTCCAAAATCTAAATAGGAGAACTTTTCAGCTTCTCTTTTCTTTATTGTCATTAAACTCACCTGTGCGATGCACGATCGGAAAATTTTTCTTCAAATTTATTTGTGCTCACTAATACATAACTACATACGGTTGGTGAATTTTCCTAAAAAATGTATATAACTACATAATACATACCATTGAAAGAGTCTCACGTTAGAGGATTTGCGTTGAACACTCGTGCAATGCATGGTTGGTGAAATTCCATAGGTGTAGTTAATTTTAATCAAATTTAACTTGAATAAAATAAACTTGTAATTTTAATTGAATTGTCTGGAGTTATGCTATATAAAGTTTTTATAGTAGGTATCACTGCACACATTATAAATAAAATTTGAAAATACATTGCATTTCATGCTAAATGATTTGAAACACTTTTCATACACAACATTCTCGGTTTCAATGTTCATTCCCATGTCCTCATTTGGAATGTGATTTTTTTTACGCTCGTTAATTGGTTACTATTGATCCGACCACATAAAGTTGAATATGACTAAAAAAGCAACAATGACTACTAACATGTGAATGAATGCTTATGAATTAACATCTTTTATCTCGCACAAACCTATTAAATGATATTGACAAAGAACTTTTCCATTTTCAAAGGTTTATATATATTATTGAAGGTAAATTATTTATAATGATTAAGTAATAAAGTGACTATAAATTTTCACGAATTGCTTTTTAGATGAATCGTTTCTCTATAAAGGTAAAATAAGGGAGTGCAAATATGTGAAAATGAGTTATGCCATTCTTAAACTATTCTTGAATCTAAATTTGTGAGAAAATATGTGCTTATACTATTTCTAATATCAAAGTACGATCTAGTCTGATTTGGTTCAAGACTAAAATATACTCCCTCCGTCCCATTTATATTGTCCCGGAAGAGGGTGACACGGTTATTAAGAAAAGTGGGTTTGTGTGGTTGATATTAATTGATAAAGTAAGAATAAAGTAAAAATGATTTAGAACCACACAAACATTGCCAAATATGGTATGGGACAATATAAGTGGGACTTCCCAAAAAGGTAAAACGGGACAAAATAAATGGGACGGAGGGAGTATAAATCATCCAAGTAAAAACATCTCAAGTAATAGGGTGACTATGCATTTATACGAATTGCATTGTTTACACGAATTGCCCATGTAAATTGTAAATAGCAAATCAGGGAGGGTGCAAATATGTGAAAGGGTGTTATCTAGTCATTATTAAACAATACTTGAATATTAAGAAAATGCTAGTTGAGTCCGTACACGAAAAAGTAATGGAAGAAGTTGGCAGGAACACTGTGCCCATTTAAAAAGTACTCCGTACAATCATTCTTCCCAAACCTACATATCATCTACTTCAGTCCATGAAAATTGTATTTTTTGGGATTTCTTTTTTTTATTATACTATTTCTCTTGATGTTGACACTTTTGAGCGGCAACTTCCTCACTGAGAATTCTTTTTCTTTTATATTAGAATAGAAGATATATCAGATTAGAGGGTGTGCAAATATATGAGAGTGGATATTTCAATAAAAAATTAAAAAAATACTAATTAAGACCTATAAATACTTTCAATCTCGGCCTTAATTATTAAGGAGTAATAAAAATATCTGCACATAACTACATAAGTATACCGTGTGATTTTATGGGGCATGCTCAATTTTAGACAAATCAACAAAGAATGGTTGATTAAATGATCAACCATAATTTTAGCTTGATTTCATTGAATCGGCCCATCAACATTCAGCCCAATTTTCACACAGATACGTGTCTTTACTCATAGGCAACAAATGACCAGCCATTGAACTTCCATCTGCCAACAACCCATTAAATGTCTCAAACCTTTTTTTCTCCACAAATTCTAAGTTCTACCTCTGCCTATTATTAGATCTACCGCTTTATTAATCCTAATGGCATTGGACGGTACCTAATAGATCGTGATTAAATCGTCAAAAAATCAGTCAAAACAAAACGTGAAAAATTGAACACGCCTTGTATCGCTATAGCTGTTCATACAAATCATAATGTAATTAGAGGAATTACTGTCCGCTAACAAGGTGTGTATTAGAAGATAATAGAAATGCTTGGTGCACCATTTGAACATAATTGTTTATATATAGGCAGAAAATGTGTGTGAATAGTGTACTTAAAATCATGTAGACCCAACACTCCGAGCATTCCTCTAGGGTACCTTTGAAGCTAAAACTGTATAAGTGGAAATATATAAGTGGCAGCAAGTATAAAATGTATTTTACAGAATTACAGGGAATTGGAAAATAAGAAAATTAGGATTGGAATGATCAAGATGGATGAGGATCTGAGCTTGAAGATGCACCGGAAAGTAGGCCGGCTAAAGTGCTCATGGCTCGTACTTGCATTTCCAGAGCGGCAATATAATCGGTGGCTTCTTCCAAAATCACCGGCAGCGGCTCTTTCCGGCATCCAGGTATAATCCGGCCCAATACCCGAGCCTTCCTCTGTACAGTCGGCAAATTCTTCATCTTCAGCTGCTGAATAATCAATCTCGGTTTCTTCGAACACCGGCGATTACTCCCTCTCGCCGCCGACACCAATCTCTGCCGCTTGTTGTGCCTCTTCATAAACTTCAGCTTGAGGCGGTTGGTGAGGATCGCGCGGCTCCACCTGGTTCGCCCCTTCGCAGTGACCGCCAAAACTTTGTCCGCGGCTTCCCGAACCGCTCTCCCGCCCTTCGGCGCCGTCGGAGACGGCGGATTTATCCGGAGCATCCGCAGAGCTCCGAGAAGCCTAGAAGAGTAAACTTGCTCTTGCGTCTCCGATTTCCAATCAGCGGCGGAGTTGTTACTGTTCGCATCTTGACTTTTCGCAGCCGACAGTATGCTTAGCTTCCTCTCCTTCCTCCTCCTCCTAGCCGCTACTCTATTCGCCGTGTTCGTAACTGGACTCGATACGAAGCTCGGGTTCATCATCGCGGACGATTCGATCGGATTCCAGAATTCGAATTTCGGATCGAAATGGTCAGATCGGGACTCTGATCGAAACATTCGGAGTTCTTACGGAGAGAGACGAATCGGATGATCTGTGGAATCGAAGAAACGGAACTGGATAGATCAGATTACGGATTCAGCATATTAGCATAATTAATCAAGGAGTAATCCAGCAATGATCGTTAATATAAAATGATAAGAACAGAATTACACCGTACCGTAAAAGAAAAGCAAGGATTTCCAGTTGCTTGGAATAGTCAATATATCACTTCCTCCGCGAGAAAAGGTCTATGACTTGTGACGGGAAAAACGTTTTCAAATATTCCTTTTGTTAGTACACGTTTTTCATATACTCACTACGTCTTTACATTTTGAGAAATGCTAGAGGTACACACTTTGTGTACACATTTTGTGTACACTCGTCTGTCTCTTAAGAAAATTTTGTTTGTCACATACAACTCATATATGAATTGTCTGTGACAGACAAAATTTTCTTAAGAGACAGACGAGTGTACACAAAGTGTGTACACAAAGTGTGTACCTCAAGCATTTTTGTTACATTTTTTGGCAAAAAGGAAACTTCTTTACTAAGAATAATAGAAGTATTAAGTGATAGATCAATGCAATAACTTGAGCCTACACTAGAAACAAACATACAATTGAAGTGTTTAAGAACTTTAAGCTAAAATTAAATTACATTACGAGATGATATGAATGAAATTGGGATCGTACAAGATCAATAATCTAAAACAATAACAACAACATCCAAGGCTTAGTCCCAAAAGAATTGGGGTAGCCTAACATGGATCAATATATGATATCACCAAAGGGAAAAGAAAGAAAGTAAAGATAAAAAAGATAAGTTATTATAAAAAAAAGATAATGTAAAAGAGATGAATATACGTATAAATGATAAAATAAAAAGGATAAAAATAATATTTATATATAAGGATAAAAGGATAAAAAAATAAGAAAAAAAGAGGGGAAAGGATTGTTGGAAATATGTGTTAAAATTGCATTAAATGGTAATTTTGGGGCAATTTTTTGAGTGGGATCCACTTTTGATTTGGGTGGGGTCAAAGTGGTTTCGGATTGTCCTTGCTTAGAGCTACAATTCGATATATGGTACGTTCAAAACGGATAACGGGTGAATGAGAAATTGAATCTCAAAGTTTACCCGTTAGAATGGAAAAACTGGGAAAAATGATGGGTTTCTAGTGTGTTATTTATCACACTGGAAAACCCAAGGGATTTGCAACCCTTTATAAAGGGTAACCCCCTTAAGGAGTTAAGATTCATTAGGGTAAAGGCACTCTCCACGCGCGCAGGGGGGTGCAAATCAAATCCCGAAATCGGAGAAGAAAAACCACGACTTGTGTGCGCAGCGACCTTAGGACACGGATGTCGTCCAAAAATCTATCTCTCAAGAGATACGGTTTAATTTTTGTTTTCTTCCCAAAACGTTTAAATTTTTCCCAGCGGAAGAAGGGCTCGGACAGAAGCCTACGGAACAGAAACACCGCGTTGGTGTTCTGATGGCCTCATGATAGAACCCCTCATGGGGTCTTTCTGTTGGCCTCGGAAGAGAACCCCTCACAAAGACATATACACAAACGAACTCACATATTTCTGAGCTCTGAAAAACACCTCCTAAAATTCCCTTCTAAATTTTTCTAACGGCGTTAGACGCCATGCCTCTGCTATGATAACAGAATTGATACACATGTCCCACTTTGTTAGAAAATGAACCACATGCCCCTATCTGAAAATGGCCCAAACCACAGGTATGTTTTCTGTACTTTTCCCTTAATTTTATAAGTGGGGATGTGACATCCTACTAAGGGTTGGATTGCAAATTCTTTAAAAAAGCACTTTTCAGCTTTTGACTTAAAAACACTTATTTTCCCTCTGAATCCCCAAATTAAATCCCTAATTTCCCAATTCCTGAATTCCTAAACTACCAAACGGCCCATCCCAAATTCCCAATAACCCAAATACGGAGTACTAAGAGCATCTCCAATGCTACAATGTGCACGGTGCACATGTGGCATAAGAGATAGGAGATAGCCACATAAATATTAGTAAATAAATTCTTTTTTTCCTTATTTGAATGATTTTATACATTTTTGGTAAATTTTTTTCCATAATGTCAAGGAGACCGTCTAGATGTTGACATTGCAGTTGACATTGCGGGAAAAAACATACCAAAATTGTATAAAATCATTCAAATAAGGAGAGACATAATTTATTTGCTAATATTTATGTGGTTGTCACTCATGTCACATGTGCACCGTGCACATTCTAGCATTGGAGATGCTCTAATGAAGTTATCTTTTCCATGTTTCCTATTTTCAAATCGGCAAAATCCAAAATCAAGTTACGAAGCAAAAGCCGCCTTGTCTGTTCATCTTGCCATCTTGGCCGACTGGTCGTTTGCCCAAGCCGCCAAGCACCGCAACTCCGCATTCCGCAAGCCTTCAAGACAACTCTGCAAACCGTCTGATCTGTGAGATTTCTCAAGAAGGGAAGTCAATTAACAATCAGTCCAAGAGCCCAAACGACGACTAGAATTCTAGAGCACCTTCTTTCAACTTTCAAGGTTTCAATCTATCTACCAGTCACCCGTGGTTAGTAAATTAATCTCAATCTATTAGTTATAAATGATGCTTCTATTAAAATTTCTTTTGATTTATGATTAATGATTTATGATTTATCCTTGCAAATTTGCAATTGCAATTTGTATATAAAAGAATGTTTTTGTTATATGATGCATTTTTATTCTCTTGTTAAATTGATATTTGTGTGCTATTGCCTATTTAGTCTATTATGCAGTTTTGAATTCTTTTATTGTTTTGTATGATTGTGAAGGTGCTTCAGTGTTTGATAAAATGGGTGAATCTGGTTGGGATAAAGAGAGAAAGAGGCAAAGATTAGAAAAGGCAGCCTTAAGTCAAAAGGGTGCAATGGAAAAATATGTTGTTGTTAAGAAGTTGAATCCTGAAAGTTTTTCTCAAGTTGAATCTCAGGTAAATACTTCTGCGAATGAAAATCATAACACACCTGGGAATAATGATATTGGTGAAGAAGCCGCAAATGTTGAAACTGAGCCAATAGGTGAAGAGAATAAATTAGTGGGGGGTCATGTTTCTTTTGATATTTATGATCCGGTATATTGGGGGAACCTGTGAGCGTTGCCATAGCGGAGAGAAGTTTTTCAAAGTTGAATATTCTGAAGAATTTTTTGCGATCAACTATGTCTCAAGAAAGGCTGAATAGATTAGCAATTTTAAGCATTGAACATGAGGTATTGGAAAAGGTTGATTAGGAAGCAATTATTGATGATTTTGCTTCACAATGTTTGGCAAGAAATGTTTTTAAGTAATGTTTTTTCTTTTTATGTGATACTTGTGACTTTTCATCAAACATGTTATTTAAATATCATTAAAGTGTATTTCGTCTATATTTTTTTACCTTTATTCAATTTCTCGGTAGTTTTATTACAATCTATGTTTGTCTTATAAATTTAGGCCCAAGATTGTATCTCGCCCATAGGCCCGAAAATTGACCGGAACGGCCCTGCTCTTGACTATCCAGATGGATATCGAATTTATCATAAGTGGACAAAGAAAAGCATTTTCTGGGAATTGCCATATTGGATGGATCATCTCATTAGGCATAACTTGGATGTAATGCATATTGAGAAAAATGTTTTCGAGAACATTTTTAACACGGTTATGAACTTCAAGGGAAAGGCTAAGGATGACCTTTCATCAAAGAAAGATGTAGCTTTGTTTTGTGATAGACCGGAAATTGCTATGGGCCCTGACTATGTTGGTCCATTCAAGAAAGCAGTTTATCAGCTCACGAACGAGAAGAAGAAATGCATATTGGAGTGGCTCATCCAGCTACGATTCCCTGATGGATACACTTCTAACTTTTCTAGGTGTGTTGACTTAGAGAATTTGGCGATGAAGCCTATGAAGAGTCGTGATTGTCATGTGATGATGCAGCGCCTCCTTCCAATTGCATCCAGGATAATGTGTGGGCGTCTATTTGTGATGTTTGTCAATTATTTCAGTTAATATGCTCACCGGTGCTAGACATACAGGCAATTCAAGATCTTCACCGTAATGTTCCCACTATATTGTGCAATTTGGAAAAGATTTTTCCTCCATCATTTTTCGATGGAATGGAGCATTTACTTGTCCATCTTCCATTTGAAGCAATGACCGTAGGGCCGACTTGGTATAGATGGATGTACGGATTTGAGAGGTAAAATTATTATGCACTTTGTATATGGTTTCATATATTGTAGTTATTAATATAAAATAATTTATTAATATTGTAGTACATTTTTTATGCATCTAGTATATATATGGTTTCATGCATTTTTTTAGATTTTTGTGAGAGCTTAAAAAGAAGGTGACGAATAAAGCACACGTTGGAGCATCTATATGCCAAGCATACCTCACAGAAGAAGTTTCCACATTCTCTTCCTTCTATTTTGAAAGAGATATCATGACTAGACGAAAAAGGCCTGTTACAAATAATGATGTTGATTCAGCATTGTATGATCAAATGGTTTCCATCTTCAACTATCCGGGCAAGGGATATGGTAGAAAGACACACCGTCGTGTTGTCGGAGACGAGTTTCGAATTGCACAAACTTACATTTTGATGAAATGCCCGGAAGTTATTCCGTATTACAAGTAAGTCAATATTAACAAACATCAATAATCAGTTATTGTCCATACTAACAAACACTAACCATTTCAGTGTCTTATAAAAATGTAGTGATTATAGAGAAATGCTTTCTCTATCTGGTTATTCCAATACGGTGATCAATGTGATGATCGACACTGAATTTGCAGGATAGTTCAAATCTACGATAAATCAATAAGTTTTTTTAGTTGCAAGTTTACATTTTATAATATTCATTACTCAAGAAGTAAATGACATTTGCAGCTACTCCGTGAAGCTGCAAATTCTTCAGTTGATCCTTTTCTGGAGTCATTAGCATGGGGTCCCGAAACACCTGTGAGGTGTTGGTCGATATATTTTGTCAATGACTACAAATACCATACACGGGCTTACGGAGACAATAAACCCACAATGAACAGTGGTGTGAGTGTGTTGACTTGTAGTTATGACAATTCATAGACTAGTGTTTTTGGATACGTGGACGAGATACTGGAAATGAAATTCCCTGGCCACAACAAGTTATCGTGTGTATTATTCAAATGCACCTGGGTGAATCCAGTGAGGGGGGTGAAAAAAGATCACAAACATAACTTGTTGGATGTTAATCACAGGCGTGTGTATCCGAAAAATGAACCTTTCATATTAGCTCAACAGGCTGCTCAGGTATATTACGCGGAATATCCGACGACACAGATCAATCGCACTGGCTGGGTAACTGCATGCACTATTAGACCCAGAAAAGTTGTTTCTCACGCGGTACAAAAAAACATTGATATTGATGTTTACCAACAAGAGTTTTTTCAAGCCCCAGTTTCAGACATTATTGAGGAGGATATGTTTTTGAAAGATTCTACTGGAGAAGAAATAGACCTTGACCCCAACGACGCCAACGATGGTCCGAACGAGGGAACTGAATATGAAGAAGCAGAATGGAACTTTCAAACGAAAGATACTGATGATGATGAGTACGTGGACCGGATTGACTCCGAAGAAGAAGAAGAAGAATGAATTGTTTTATTTTCATGACTTATTCCAAATAATTCAATTTGTAGTCTAATTTGTTATGTTATGATTCTCATTTCTAGTCTAGATTGTTTCCGATGCTTTTATTCAATTTTTATTCAACTAATGCTTTCTAGTATAGTCTCATTTCTAGTCTAATTTGCTTGTATTATTCAAATGCTTTTTTAATCAAATTAAAATGTGTCTAATAAAAATTTTCAATCTTGTCGATCCTGCTCTAATTCCCAGTTAAATAAAAAAACTATTGCAACTTAAATACTAAGACCGATTTTATTACGCAAAGAGCGGACGTTTTTATTACATTAATTTTAGTCAAAACAGACTAAATTAACTGAAAGATCAAACGATACAACATAATAAAAATCACAGAATCAAACGATTTATGATAATAACAGTACATAATAAAATGATACACCAATTTGAATCTTCAAACTGCCTTCCGGCCATGATCTTCACTTTTAGCCTCCGTTTCACTTCCGTTTTTCAGTAACTTTTTAATTTCATCGGTTGCAGCATCATCAACAGGCTTTATATATTTAAGTATTTCTCCGATAGTATCAATTTTTTTTTCAACGCATCAAAATCACATCCGCATATTATTATTTTTTCACTTGAACCTTCTGATTTTTCAATAATATATTTCTTTCTAATTCACAGTTTGTAATTTTTTTGACACAATTACATATATTTTCCCCATAACCCATATTTATAGTACAAGTTCAACAATTGGCAAGGATTTGGGTAGAATAATTCCGTCTCAACGCCGTAATTCCGTAAAAAGATACGTCTTTGGCACAGACATATCCCTCCCAAATCTAACCCACGGCCGTCTAACATAATCATTACTGCCCGCACAGAGTTTTAGATGCCTTTTCAGATTGGCACGGATATATCCGTGCCTTATCCTATTCAAAATTCAAATTAATTTTTCCCACCGGTCTACTCTTGTTTTGCGCGCAATTGGGACAGATATATCCGACCCATCTAGGCACCAACAACAAATATCTTTCCGGAATAATCTAGAACAAATTTGGCACCAACTTTGAGACGGATCTAGCCGTGCCTCTTCAAATTCAAATTAATTTCACAACCGGCGTTTTTTGTTTTGCGCGCTTTTGGGACGGACATTTCCGTCCCAAGTCGGCACCAACACTGAACAGTCATACGAATTCTCTAGAACTCGTGTGGCTCTGCACTTGCGACGGATACATCCGAGCCAAATGACGAAGTATATAACTTGTCCTTAGCACATTTTGCCCAAACCCTAGCCATTTGTTCTGCCTCCCCCTCTCCGCCTCTGTTTCTATTCCGGGCACCCTTTACCCTTCCACCCTCTCCGTCTCCCACCAAGAACTCCGGCCACCTCTTACCCTTCCTCCCCCTCCATCTCCCACCACCAACTCTGGCCATCTCTTACCCTTCTTCCCCCTCCATCTCCCACCATGAAGTACTCCTGCCACCACTGACTCAGCCTCCCCCTCCATCTCCCACGACTTACTCCATCCACCACTGATGATGGCCACCACTTAGTCCGTCCAGCACGAGGCATTCACCGACGACGCTTGGCTCTATTACGAGATATTAGTTTATATAATTAAGGATAGAATTCTATTTTAGGTAGAAGATTATTTTCATTATGATTGTATCTTGCATATCTTTTGGCCGATCCTATTTTTTTGGCTCTTGGAACATGTATTTATACTGGCCGATTGGCCTTAGTAGTGGGTGGGAAAAATTCCTCTTCATTATTCTTCTCCTTCCTAGTATATCATACGAATTTCATTATGGTATCAGAGCATATACACGTTAGACTGTTGCGCATACTCCAATAGCAGAGATGACAACGGAAGACGGAGCTACGTCGGCGGCAAGAACTGATTATACTTCGCCGTTTTTCTTGGGACCCCAAGACAGACCAGGTGATTATATCACTTCGGTTCGTCTAACAAATAACAATTACGAAGAGTGGTTTAACGCAGTAAGATTGGCACTCCGGGCAAGACGAAAATATGTGTTGGTTGATGGAACTGTCACAAAACCAACACCCCCTTGGACCGAGGAGGACTGGGTTACTAACCATTCCATGATAATCTCTTGGCTTCTCAATGTCATATCGCCGGAAGTCAAGGCGACTCTGTCACATTACGAAGATGCCCGAAAGCTGTGGAACGACTTGAAGGAGAGGTTCGCGTCAGTCGACGGTCCGAAGATCCACCAGGTTAAAACGGACCTGGCTAGATGCGTTCAAACAAAAGGGATGACCATCAGAACGTATTATGCAAAATTGCAAAATTTATGGGATGAATTGAACAACTATGAACCATTAATTGCGTGTAAATGTAACAAGTGCACCTGTGATGTGCTCAAACAACACGAACAGAGGAGGGAATCTGAACGACTACATCAATTTTTGATGGGTCTTTACACTGAATTTTTTGGAGGTGTTTGGTCACAATTGTTGACACAAACTGAACTTCCGACTTTGAATCGGGCGTATCAACAAACTGCTCAGGAAGAACGTGTCCGGGGCATCGTGCAAGCACAAGAAGAAAGGCCAGAGGTTTTGGGTTTTGCCCTCAAGACAGAAGGAAAAAGTGCAGGACGCGGGGTCAAGGCGGACAAGTCGGGACTAGTATGCACTTATTGCAAATTTACGGGACATGAAGTGGCCAGTTGCTTTGAACTTCATGGATATCCCGATTGGTGGGGGGATAGACCTCGACCTGGAATTAAAGGAGGAGGGAGAGGACGTTCAAGCAGCACCGGAGCTCCAGGGAATTCGGGTGCACACCGCGGAAAGCAGATGAATAAAGCTCACGCCACGGTGGCAGCTGAAGCCGTGGCTAAGCCAGGGCAGAATACTGGGGAGAGCAGGAGTGGGCAGACAACTCCATTACCGGGCTTTACACCCGAACAGTGGACTTCATTACTCTCTATGCTTGGTAACACTCAATCTACAAATGACCGCATGACTGGTAAGTTCAATCATAATGCATGGATTATTGATACTGGAGCTACAAACCATGTATGTGGAAATCAATCTTTGTTGACTGAATTAAAGAAGATTGATCCGTGCACAGTTGGACTTCCCGATGGACAAACAGTTCAAGCAACTCTAGAAGGGCGTGTGCGATTTGGACATAATCTATATTTAAATAATGTTCTTTTTGTTCCAAGATTGGAGTGTAATCTTATTTCTGTGTCCCAATTAAATGATGCACTTGACTGTTTTGTTCAGTTTGCTTGTAATGTGTGTGTTATACAGGACCGTGTCTCAAAGAGGCTGATTGGAACGGGTGAACGGAGGAATGGACTGTACTACTTGCGGGAGGAACCAATGGAACATGCTTTGACAATTCGAGAATCCGGGAAGAAGGAGGCAGAACTCTGGCATCAAAGATTGGGTCATCCGGCCTATCAAGTTGTTGAAAATTTAGTTCCCGTAAGTGGTTTGAAGGATCTTGGAAATTTCCCGTGTGATATATGTTTTAGAGCTAAACAAACTAGGGAATCTTTTCCTACTAGTTTAAATAAAACTCGTGATGTTTTTGAGATGATACACTGTGATTTGTGGGGTCCATATAAAACCCCGTCTTCATGTGGTGCTAGACAATTTTTGACAATTGTTGATGATTATTCTCGTGCTGTTTGGACTTATCTCCTGATTGATAAAAAGGAAGTTTTCAAAATGTTTCTTTCTTTTGTCGCTATGGTAGAGCGCCAATTTAACAAGAAAATCCGATGTGTAAGAAGTGATAATGGAACGGAGTTTAACTGTTTGAAAGATTTCTTCAGAACTAGTGGTATTATTTTCCAGACGTCATGTGTGGCTACACCCCAACAAAATGGGCGTGTAGAACGCAAACATAGACACATTTTAAATGTAGCACGTGCGTTGAGATTCCAAGGGAATTTACCTATTTCGTTCTGGGGTGAGTGTGTATTAACTGCTGCTTATCTAATTAATCGCACACCTTCTGCAGTACATGCTTATAAAACTCCGTACGAAATTTTATTCGGGGTCTCACCGTGCTATAAGTCCCTTCGTATTTTTGGTTGTTTATGTTATGCCTACAATCTGAGGTCAAAGGGTGACAAATTCCTCAGTAGAAGCAGAAAATGTGTATTTGTGGGATATGTTTTCGGGAAGAAAGGGTGGAATGTCTTTGACTTGGAAACTCGGGAATATTTTGTGTCTCGAGATGTCAAATTTTTTGAGCATATATTTCCTTTTGCATCCACCTCTTTACTTGCTGATACTCATCATACACCGGAGATCACACCGGTTTCTTTGCCTATTGAATATACGGACCCTTCATTTTTTGGATATTCTGGTCAAACCAATGAAGAGAGTTCTACACGTGAGGAGGGTTCTACACATGAGGAGGATGCTTCACAGGGAGCTAGCATGGCTACTGATTCATCTCCTCACACCACGGCAAACACCCAAGATAACTCCCAGATGGATACCCAGGTTGTCTTGGGACGCGGACAGCGCACACGTATGCCTTCAGTACGTCTCAAGGATTATATTACACATACAATTGTCAAAAACAGTCCGTTCCCCGCTCCTCCTGCTTCGTCGTCCTCTTCAGGTACGCCGTTCCCTATAACTCATTATGTTACTTGTGATTCTTTTTCTTCAAAACATAAGACTTACCTGGCAGCACTTAATTCTATTACGGAGCCTGATTCTTTTCATGAGGCTGTTAAGCATGAAGGGTGGCGAAAAGCCATGCGGGATGAAATTCGTGCACTGGAAAATAACTCAACTTGGAGTCTAGTTTCTTTGCCCCCTGGCAAACGTGCTTTAGGATGTCGGTGGGTCTATAAAGTGAAACATAAATCTGATGGCACCATTGAACGACTGAAAGCACGTCTTGTCATCTTTGGAAACAGACAGGTTGCTGGACTAGACTATACAGAGACGTTTGCACCAGTTGCAAAAATGATAACAGTGCGTGCTTTTCTTGCTATAGCAGCTGCTAAGCATTGGGAATTACATCAAATGGATGTACACAATGCCTTTCTACATGGCGACTTACATGAGGAAGTGTATATGACCATACCTCCAGGTTATAAGACCAGTGATTCCACTTTGGTCTGTAGGCTTCATAAGTCTCTGTATGGACTTAAACATGCTCCCCGATGCTGGTTTGAAAAATTGGTTACTGCTCTTAAAAGTTATGGTTTTCTTCAGTCCTATGCAGAATATTCTTTGTTTACTTTTACTCGAGGGGCTATCCAGCTTAATGTGCTTGTTTATGTGGATGATCTTCTTATATCTGGCAATGATGGGGCGGCTATTGCTACATTTAAATCCTACCTTCATACATGTTTTCATATGAAGGATTTGGGGACTCTTAAATATTTTTTGGGGATTGAAGTGGCTCGAAGCTCTACTGGTATATTTCTTAATCAAAGAAAATATGCACTTGATATTATAGCCGAAACTGGTTTATTAGGGGCAAAGCCGGCCTCTTTTCCTATTGAGCAGAATCATGCACTAGCCACGGCATCTGGACCTCCTCTCCCGGATCCTGAGCCTTACCGTCGCCTTATTGGACGACTAATTTACTTGGCTGTTACTCGACCTGACATCACCTATTCGGTGCATATACTCTCTCAATTTATGCAACGCCCTCTTAGCGAACATTGGGCTGCAGCTTTACGTGTTGTGCGGTACCTAAAAGGGTCTCCTGGACAAGGGATTCTTCTTCGTACTGATAATAACCTTACTCTTTCTGGCTGGTGTGATTCTGATTGGGCTGCATGCCCTCTTACACGAAGATCTCTATCTGGCTGGCTGGTTTTCCTTGGACATTCACCCATCTCTTGGAAAGCTAAGAAACAATCTACTGTTGCTCGTTCTTCTGCTGAAGCTGAGTATCGTTCCATGGCAGCGGCTACCTGTGAACTGAAATGGCTAAAAGCTCTTCTCTTAAGTCTAGGGGTGCAGCATCCTCAGGCTATTCCACTTTATTGTGATAGTCAATCGGCACTCCATATTGCTCAAAATCCTGTGTTTCACGAGCGTACAAAGCACATTGAGGTTGACTGTCACTTTGTCCGTGATGCTGTCCAAGATGGAATTATTGCTCCTAATTATGTTCCGACTACTCTCCAATTGGCCGACATCTTTACTAAAGCACTTGGCAAGACTCCGTTCCACACTCTTCTCCGCAAGTTGGGCATTTTGAATCCCCATGCTCCAACTTGAGGGGGGGTATTACGAGATATTAGTTTATATAATTAAGGATAGAATTCTATTTTAGGTAGAAGATTATTTTCATTATGATTGTATCTTGCATATCTTTTGGCCGATCCTATTTTTTTGGCTCTTGGAACATGTATTTATACTGGCCGATTGGCCTTAGCAGTGGGTGGGAAAAATTCCTCTTCATTATTCTTCTCCTTCCTAGTATATCATACGAATTTCATTAGGCTCCATTCAAGCCCCCTCCCCCTCCTGCATGCCGTGTTTTGCCCGTCTCCGGCCACGACAACGTTTGTTTCTCCCTCACCGGCTATCGTCTTCGCTCTCTGTCCAGGTCATGTCCCCTTAAATACTCCATGTTTACGGTTTTTCATATTAATTTTTTAAAACGTATGTTCTTTTAAGTTTATTATGAATTTGTTATTTTTAAACAACTATTTTCAAAAAAATTAGTTTGTAAATGATTATGTATAAACTATTTATAAAGTATTATCATCAACATAAAATTATGACAATGGTATTTTTATAGTATTACAGTGAGTTGTTTATTACTCCGTATTTTTTAATTACAAACGAAGTATTATAAACAACATAAAATTATGACAGTGGTATTTATAAAGTATTTAATAATTGATAAAAGAAATCAATGAGTTGTTTATTTTTTTTTATTAAAAACGAAGTATTATAATCGAATTAAAAATATAACAGTAGTATTTATAAAGTATTTATAAACGAAGTATGACAATGAGTTGTTTATGACTTTTTATAATGTTATATGAGGTAATTCCCTAAATAGGAGTAAAAACGTTTTGAAACTCCAAAATAGGAGTATCATGTTTTTTATTTCTTGAATAGGAGTAATCTGCCAAGTTTGGAAAAAACTGCCGTCTTTAAAGCCTTGTAAAACCAAACTTGACAGAAATTTACTCCTATTCAGGGAATAAAAAACATGATACTCCTATTTTGGAATTTCAAAACATTTTTACTGCTATTTAAGGCAATTTCTGTTATACAATCGGTAGAGGTATATAAATTAAAACTTTGTTAATAAAGTTATAACGCATTATAACTTTTTATAATTATATATATACAATCGGTATAGTTATAAAGGAAGTATTTACGGAAATTGTCCTAAATAGGACTAATGAGTTCCTAAAAAGCACATATAGGACTACTACGTTTTAAATTCCCTAAATAGGACTAAACATAGATTTTCTACCCTAAATACCCCTAAGAGTATTAATTCATAATGAAATGCTTTAATTCATAATAATATCATAAAAAAACGTTAAAAATATTTAAAAAACGTAAAAAAATTATAAAAAATTTATAAAACATTTATAAAATAAAAAATTTAATTTTTATTTTTTTAAATTTTTTTTAAAAAATAATAAAAAATAGTAAAAACCCATAAAAAAAATGAAAAAAATTATGGATACATTTCCCACCGCCATCCGCCGCCTCCCAGCACCACCACCTCCGATTGGTGAAATTTCTTCCACTTTTGGCAAAAAAATGCCATCTTTTTCTGAAAATGCCAAAAAGATGGCATAATTACTCTTCAATATGCCAACATTTTCATTGAATATGCCATCATTATGGCATTATTTAAAATGTTGGCATATTTTTCTCCGGTGATGGGAGCTGGTGGTGCTGGGGGTGGCAGGGGTGGTAATGTTTTTTTTTTTAATTTTACGATTTTTTTTTAATTTTTTTAATTTTTTTTAAAAAAAATATTTTTTTTAATTTTTTTAAAAAATATTTTTATTAATTTTCTATTATCTTTTTACGATTTTTAGTACTTTTTTCGATTTTTATTATTTTTGTATGATTTTATTATTAATTAAAACATTTCACAAGTTACAAGGGTATATTTGGCCAAACACACATAAATAGTCCTATTAAGGGAATTTAAAAAATGTAGTCCTATTTGTGCAATTTTGCCACTTTTTAGTCCTATTTAGGGAATTGACTCAAGTATTTATAACGAAGTATTATGACAGCAGTGAAACCGTATATACATGATGTATAATTATGAGTTGGTAATCAATCTCGGAGTTTTACAATCTGTGTCTTATTCCTCCTTTTATAACTAGGTGTAACAATTTGTTTATATTATTAAATCTATAATTCTTTTTTGTTAATATTTGGTTATAACCTAACTGTTTCACTTGTCTTTTCTATAAATTTGTTATGCGTTTCAATAGAATGTCTGCACGTAGAGGTTCATTCACTTCGTTTACTTCCTCCTGTTGAGGTTGGGGAGGTAGCCCACCCACAGTCCGGAATGATCAGAACTCTCCTCTAGCTGATTCGCATGAGTCTGTCCAATCCCGACACCTTTCTGATGATAATGCAAACGGTTTTGATTCTTCCTCCCCTGATGAATCTGTTCGGCAGAAGACCTTCATTTCACTCGTTGTATCTTTGTAAGAGCCTTCGGGAATATATCTCCGAGATGTTGTTGAGCCTCCGGGGAAAATAGTATCCAGGGAGTTTCTTCCCCCTACGCATTTTTTTAATGTTGTAGGAGGGGCATCAAGAAACTTGGTTTCCAGGAAAGGCTTGGCCTATATGGGAGGCAACGGAACAAACCGTTGGTTCCCCCCTCGGGATTGACCTTCCGAGATCCCGAAGGGTTTGAGGGTCATTTCCTCGGCCCGAGACATCGTCTGTTGTCTGCTTCCCCTTGGGGGATAGCGCGGAAAGCGCCTCGGTTTTGAAAGTCGTCCCCTCAGCCCGAGACATGGTCTTTTGCCTGCTTCCCCTTGGGGGATAGCGCGGGGAGCGTTTCATTTGTGAAAGTCGAATCCTGGGCCCGGGACATGGTCTGTTGCCTGCCTCCCCTTGGGGGATGGCGCGAAAAGCGTTTCAGGGAAGGGTTTTATTTGTGTATAGAACACAAATAGCCGGGGGCACTTGGTGCCTGCCGGAGCCGAGGGGTATTGTACCTCCCGTTTTTTTAATGTATGTATGAGTATGCATGAAATAATACATGCATGGGGGCGTCCTTGAGGGGTACGGCTTATTCGAAAAACACTTGGTGTTTTCGAGGGGTGGGCGTATATCGCGCACCCGGTACTTGGTACCTTTTGTAGTGATGGTACGTTTCTTCCTCATGAGAGGAAGAGGGCCTTGGGCCGTTGGTCACTTCTAATGAGTGATGAGGGCTTGGCCGCTCATATATGGTTTGTACTTGGTACTTTTTGTGTTTGAACACAGATTCATTCTTCTGAGGAAGAGGGGGCCTTGGGCCGTTGATGAAATACATTGGTGATGAGGGCTTGGCCGCTCACATATCACTGATAAAATTTGACCAAGTGGTGTATATTCTAGTGCCTAGGGACCTCGGTCCCATTGGGGCGTTTGAGCTTGTAAGTTCCCGGTTTGATGACGGCTGCAACGATGTATGGGCCCTCAAATTTGGGTGCCATTTTACCGCCTTCGGTTGGTTGACTAGCCTCCCTCCTTCGGAGAACGTAGTCCCCAACTTGGAATTCTCAGGAGCGGACCTTCGCGTCGATGTAGCCTTTGACTTGGTGCCTATAATTTTCAGCCCTGATGAAGGCTTGCTCTCGGCTTTCTGAGATGAGATGAAGGTCGAGGGCCATGTTGGCGTCGTTGACCTCAGGGTCATATTGATCCACCCTTCGGGTAGGTAGAGTTACCTCCGTAGGGGCCTTCGCCTCAAATCCGTAACATAGGGAGAAGGGTGTTTCGCCTGTTGCTCGCCTAGGGGTAGTGCGGCAGGCCCAGAGAATGTTGTGGAGTTCTTCTACCCAGCCTCCCCCTTCGGTTTCAAGCTTCTTTTTCAGGCCCTCCATCAAAGTTCGGTTGGCGTTCTCCACCTGTCCGTTGCCCTGGGGGTAGGCAACTGAAGAAAATGTGTGTTTGATGCCCCAGGCCTCCGGGAGGGCACAGAAGGGGGCTGCCTCAAATTGAGTCCCGTTGTCAGAGATGATTTGTTGGGGGACGCCAAACCTTGTGAGAATATTCTTGAGGACAAAGTGGCGGCACCTTGCCTCGGTGATGCTGGCGAGGGGCTCAGCTTCCACCCACTTGGTGAAGTAGTCAATGGCCACAATGATATACCTGTTGTTGGAGGTACCCCTCGGCAAAGGGCCTAATAGGTCAATCCCCCATCTGGAGAAGGGTATAGCAGTGCTGATGGGGGCATAGTTGACCGCTGGTCTGCCGGGGGCCTTCTGAAAGTGTTAGCATGCGGTACACCTTCGGGCAAGGTTTGCGCAATCACGTGCCATGGTGGGCCAGAAGTAACCTTGGACTATGAGTCTTCGGGACATGGAGAAGGGTCCCTGATGAGCTGAGCAAGTGCCATTGTGCACTTCCTGCATTGCAAGTTCGGCTTCATCCTGATGAAGGCACCGAAGGAGGGTGCCGTTGTAAGATCTTTTGTAAAGCCTTCCATTCTCAAGGGTCTAGCTGGGAGCCCTCAGCTTTGCTAGTTTGGCGTGGGCCTCGTCCTCGGGAAGTTGCCCTGTGGTGATGAAGGTGGTGATGTCGGAGATCCAATCCTCTAACCTGAGATGTATATCCATGATGCCATGATGGGGCTCACATGTATGCTCGAGAGGCCGAGCTCTTCGATTCTAGCAATCTTGGAGAGGTGTTCAGGAGATTCAGCCGAGAGCTTTGAGAGAATATCGGCCTCGAAGTTTTGAGCCCTTGGTATTTGAGTGAGGGAGTGTGCCTCAAATACTGAGCCCTCGGGATTGCCCCTTGGGATTTTGCCCTGACGGATTGGGCGTGGTTGATTTGGTGCCTGGCGTCGTCGGCATGGAGAGGGCGTTTGCCTTTGTCCCGAGGAGGAGTTCTTTCCTCGGCCCCCGAAACGGAGCCTCCTCTTTCTTGTGGCCTGCTGATCGCCTTCCCAACGAGGCGGTCTTGGACCCCTCGGCGTTCTTGAGTTTGGCCCAACCTCTCGAGGGCAGAGGTTCGGGGCTTCTCCTTGTGATGCTTATCTTTGGATTGAACCTCTTGGGAGGTGGTGTCTTGTGCCACGACCCCCTCGGCGTTGCCAATCCGTATTACGGGATTGTTGAACAGAAGAGGGGGCGGCAGATAAGCTGCGTTTCCTCCAACGTAGGGTTGGAGTGGTGCATGTGGGATGAAGGCACTGGAACTCATCGCCATGTTTTGGACGAAGGCTATGAAGGCGACCTGAAGGTCGATGGTTGGAGTCGGAGGGGGAACTTGGTTCTCACTCTGATCCTTCCTTCGGTTATCGAGGCCGATGCGGGCATCGGGGGCAGCCTTCTGCAGCTGCTGACGGAGGTCAGTAGCGGCCTGCTCCAATTCGAGGATAGTACCTCCTTCGGGTACCAAGAGCCTGTTGGAGGCTTCGGCCCCGTTGGTTTCGCCGGGGGCTACGTGGTTTTCCTCGAGGGTTTTAGATTGACCACGAGTTCTTCCCATTTTGGTAGGTGTTTTTTGTGTTTGGCGAAGGGGAGGGTTTCTTACTTGATTGTTCGGACCTCTCAACTTGATTGTTGGATAATTGATACCCATATCCTATAACTAAGGAGAGATTGAATAATAATCAAGAAGAGTAATGGAGAAGAAGAAAATGTGTGTTGTGTATGAACTATGAGTTCAATGGTTCTGTTTACAAGCCTTCTATAAGGAGTATATATAGGGAAAATCCGGGTCTGGTCCTCTAATACGGGCCTGATAGACCCGATTACATAAATGGACTGATAGTATAAAAAGCTAATCTAGAACATCTTAATAATAATGTATAATAATATGAATCCGTTAAACGTGTGTGGGCCGCTGTCCAGGCCCAATGGTCGGCATACCGAGGGGTCGGAGTCCATATAATCCATCAGGAGTCCCCCACTCCCTGAGTCGAGCGTACTCGAGGCGAAAGGGAGTAGTCCAAACTGTAGCTGTAACGTTCTTCTGTCTTTGGTTTCTTCCTCTTTGGTTTCTTCCATATGGCGCGTGTTCTATATTAACTCGGTAGTAAGTTTTATTAATGAACGCGTCTCGTTATTAATAACTACCCTCGATGAATTGGATATACTCCTCGATTGAGTATTCGAGAGGAAGATAGTTAAAGATATAACCGGGATCGACGAACATTTCATAAAGTGGATAAAAGCAAAACCAAGCCTTCTTCTCATTAATTAAACCACATAACTCGTTCATCTTCGTGTTTAAATATAATTTAAAGTTCATCAACCAAATTTAAACCCCCCTTATTGTTACTTATCTATTTCTGTAAGAAGAAAAGTATTCCTTTCCCTGTGGATACGAACCTTACTTCACTATACTACGTATTTGTGTTGTATTGTATTATTATTTTGAGTGCACCTCATGATAAAGTGCACGTCATAAGGTAATAATAATTGAAGCATAATGATGGTATTCAATTGAAACTTGCAAACTAGAAAAGCAAATGCATACCTTAAGAACAATCTCCTCCCCCTCACTTTTCATTAACACACATTCCCAGACTTTTTGTTGTCCTTCGCGTGAATTGGAAGGATAAATATGCGCTTCGACTTCAAAGATATGCAGATTACCGCTGGCCTTTAGATTTTTAGCATAAAATTTTAGCTTAAAAAAGATCAGGTAATGGGATAGAGCCAGCTTGCAGATTTCAACAACTTCTTCACTTTCTAAGTCTGCATGGGAAGGTTTGGGACCTAGGAGTTCTACTAAGGCAGGAAAAAGTTATACGAAGTACAAATTAAAATATGAACCATAGAAATAAAATACCTAAGTATTTAAAGATAGATCTGAAAAGAGTACGTGAAATACTGTGTACTAAGATATTGAACGAATGAATTGCGGAAAAGAAAAACAGATGCTTACGAAACATCCTGCAGTAGATCGGCCGACATAATCCATGTTTCTGATCTGAAAAGTGTGAAATACTGAGTACAAAGATATTGAACGAATGAATTGCGGAAAAGAAAAACAGATGCTTACAATAAATCCTGATCGTCTAGCACGACGACCTGATGTAGCCATGGATTCGGCCCCAGCTTCCTTATTTCGTCCGACACAATCCATGCTAGGCGAATGACAATAAAAAAAAAATGCTAGGCGAATGTATTTCGTGTTTCTCCAAACTCAATATGCATACGTACGCTATATTTTAAAATGTGTTAGGGCCCCTTCCTTTTTTCCAGTATTGAACACTTTTGTCCTCATTTATTTACTCCGTATTAGGCCATTTTTATCCTGACTTAGTTATCCCGATTTTTTGGGATCTTTTCTTTCCTTTTGTTTTGTTATATACAACGATGGATTTTCATATACTTAAATTTTAGTGGTTCTATTGATTTTTAAACAATACGGATTTTCATATACATTTTGTGTAATTTTGTTACTAAATAACAAACCCGTCTTTAAAAATCATTCGTAATAAATTCTAGCTTTTTATAATTTTTTCACAATCTTCTTATACAATAAGGGATATATCAGAAAATTATTTAAAAAAATAGTAGTCTTGGCTTACACGCTCATGTGGTATTTATGTATCTTTACCTTTATGTCGGTATGTCTTTTGGATTTATTTCATTAAATTAGTCGCATACAATGTTCGATAATCTTCGACGGGCCAAATATACTTTTCTATTCATCTTTATATTGAATATATTATCTTTATTCTATTGTTACTACGAATATAACTATGAATGATATTATTTAGGATGTTTTAATTGAACAAGTTTCAATCTCATACTAGATTTGAACAAATTAGATCATATATCAGACTTCGATAATTGTATAATACTTATTGAACAAACATTTATCATATCGGACAAGTTTAGATCAGGCTAAACTTGATCAGACGTAAACAGACAAATTAAACCGTATTAAACTAGATCATACCAGATCAGATTAGACCAAGAAAATTTGAGTCCAATTACAAATATTGTTATTGGTATAAAAAGTTATAACTATAAATTACTCAATCCTAATAAACGTGTTTCTCTCAAATTAATTAATATGTGTACTTCAAATTCCAATTGTGTCTTCTATATATACTGTAGAATTTTAGATTAGTATATTTTTATTTATCTAAGTTTTTAAATATTGAATATAAATAGCCATAAAAATCGGACCAGATCTAATCTACCTCTATATAAAAAGAGGTGGAAAGGCAAGTGGATTTCCCGCCCAAACATCCGGGTCAACTAATGGGTGGGCACTTAGAAACGGGTTTTGTTTTGTTGTTGAGAAAACAATACAATCCATTTAATGCTCAACTAACGTGGAAGACACGCTGGTCAAGAAGAGACTAACATCCCATTGGCTGATTTTTTTAAGCACCAAAAATAAGTTGAAAGTTCAGTCTAGCATTAAATGCAATGTTGCGAATCATCCGATATATATGGGTTGTTGAGCTTTGCATTTGATGAAAGAAAATTCCACCACAAATTTCAAAGTGTTTCTTTTGTAATAACCAATGCAAGAAGTGAATTGTCAAATCCCACATTTAATGCTCTCAATGATGAACATGATACGAGATTTAGATTCTCATAACATATACTACCTACGTAGTACATTTAAAAAAAATACAGTAGCAGTCCACTATAAATCTGAAATCTTTACAACTGAAACACCACATTACAAAATATACAAAACGCCCTCAATGGCAAATAGGATTGGTATGGGTAGTGAGAACATAAGACATGCCAGCCAGCTCTACGGGAAGACATAGACACGAAGAGCTGAGGTGCAAATCTGCTACATGTAGAGTAACACTTCCTGACGGGATGATGAGGTACTTGCAGTTAATTCATATGCTTTTCACAATAAAACAAAAAGTTTAATTTATATTTGAGATAGCACTAAACGGATAAAACAGTATGGGATTTAAAAAATGGGCATAACAGTTGGGGCTTGAGGAATTAGGTAAAAAGGGTATTTATCATACACTACAATAAGCTTAATATTTATCATATTTAAGGTCTTCTACAAACTGTAATCGAATTTTTTGTCTCTAGGCACTAACTTATTAAGTTGCCTATTTTTAGAGTATTTGTACTGCGAAAAGAGAAATTGGAGCTACAAAAAAGATGGGTGAGATACTCCTGGGAAGGACAAGGTACTACTAGACTCAGTGCACTCTATTGTACAACTTGGTCATTATTTCACCCAGGGGCGGAACCAGCCTAGTGCCCGGGGGTGCTCGTGCCCCTGCAGTGATTTTTTTATATATATAACATATTTATACATATATTAATATTTAATTAGTTGAGCCCCTGCAGCCTAATCCCAAAAGCCCTTTATCTTAGCCCTTTCCCTTGTGCCAGCCCAATCCCAAAATTCCTTTCCTTGGGCAGCCCACAACACAACTCCCCGAAAGCCAAAACGCCAAGACCTCAAGTCCCAACTCAAGCAGTCTGCCCCTGCATAGCTAAGTTCGAGCTACAAAGACGGAAACTGAAAGCGAGTCAACGTTCAAGGCTTCAAGCTACTGCGTTCAAGCTACAACGTTAGCAAATCACAACAGCGAGTCAGCGAGTAGGAACTAGAAGTCTTTTGGTGGTGATATCATGTATCGATACATGTTAGCCGACCTCAATATCTTTTTGGGACTAAAGCTTGGATGTTGTTGTATTGTATTGTATTTGTTTAATTCAAATAAAATGATAATTGTTGAATACTTTTATATGTTGAATTCAAATACAGTGTTGAAGTTTTTGGCAATTATGTTGTGATAACTGATAATCTCATTAAAATGTTAATTATATTGTAAATTTATAATTGTGTATTTATTGATTTAGTTAATGTTGTTAATTTGTTATAATGTAATTTATACAATTATACTCATATTATTTCAATTGTAATTGGCCTAGGTTGTTTGACAAAATATTGCTATGTTACGATATTATACACGGGAACCTAAACAGCCAAGCATTGGTGGTTCTTCATCGAATAATTTAGTTTCTTCATCAGATAATGTCATTACTAACAAGGACAATAATGTTAAAAAGGCTCGAATAGAAGTTAAATTGTCCGATGATGGGAGAAGAATACTTGACAGATTGTTTGATGTGTTACATTGAAAAAGATGTATTTGTTAAAATTGTGAATGAAGTCATTATGAAGCGATTTCAGAATATGGCCCCTCGAAGACAAAGATTGCCGCCTCTCAATAAATCTCCTTCATTTGACGTGTTAGGTTCTAATCAAAATTAAGGTACTCTTTAAGTAGTTATTTTATTTAAATAAATTTTATAGTTTGGTTTATTGTGATATTCGTGATGCATATGATTTTTTTTTAGAGTAGTACGTAGTATATGATTTCTTTGTTATTGTGCCCCTGCGAGTCACGAGTCCTGGTTCCGCCACTGATTTCACCTAAGTAAATTACTTAACTAAGCTTTGTACCTAATTATGCAGGTTGATGTAGATGGAGATGAAGACCCAACTTTTCATGAAGTGGTTAGGATTGAAATGAATAGATCATACCTGAGCATTTGGCTGTGGGTAAGGACCCAACATTCCATATTTTAAATTAATTAATAATTACACTCACTTATGAATATTATATTAATGGGCCCATATTGAATGACATAGAAAATTTGAAAATATAGTAGAAAAACATACGTAGTATATTTATATGATAAAAAGCTTATGTTATAACGGAAACTGATTTCACACAAACTGAATTTGTATTCAGTGAACAAAATACTACCTCCAAACCCAAAAATTTGTATAATTCTAATGTCCATATCTTGCTACGTTATAAAATAATGAAGTGGATATGCAATGTGTACTATCCTTAGTACATTTACCTACACACACAAATAATTGTAAAACAGTTTATAAATATTATTGCGAAAATGTCGATTGTATAATTATTAAAACTATTTTCCGGTTTGATATAATTCAGTATTTAATAGAATGTGTACACAGGAAAATAACCTAATTGAGTAGATTTACAAAACGGTGTAAGCCCTTTTAACTAATCTTAAGAAGTGAAAACATATTAGACATCAAAGAAAAAAACCGACCGCCACTTTTTAACACAAGAAAAAACAAGATCAGTAAGTCAATGCAAAAAGTGATAGAAATCGATGATATACACAAAATCAAAAGCAAGAGAAAATAGTATGTAGTAATTTGTAACCATTTAATAATATTAAATGTGTAGGTCGGAGAGGTAAGCCATATACCCGAATCGGGATAGGAGTGAAGACATGGTCTGAGGAATTCCAATGATCGAAAAAAGAATTACTTAAGCCACCATCTTCCAGCGATCGGATAATGAAGTGCTAGATTATGGGCTAATAATCAATGAGAAGGATAGTAAAGGAGGTTCAAGTGTTCAAGTGTTCAACTCAGCTACGGTATGAGAGGCCGTCGGATCAACCGATGGTCCTCTACATGATGTGTACGTAGAATGGTTAGCAGCGGCGCAAGGGATATGAACGGTTTATATATGTCATGTGTCGTAGGGTTGCATTGGTTGGGCATTTAATATGTACTCCGTAGTATTAGGGGAATTCTAACGACAGCCCTCCTTTTGCTATACAAAGCCACTTATTCCGTAATATCAATTTTAATTCCCACTATAGCCTTTTGACATAAGAAACCCGAACGCATTCCGATCCTGGCGGCCTAAACATGGAGTACTTCCATTATCCCTACCTTAATTTGCCCCTCCGGGTAAACTTCATACACAGCTCCCGCTCACCCGCTCCAAACTTTACTGAAGTCTTCTTCTTCTTGACTTCTTCTCAGTTTATGAAATGAAATATGACTTCCAATTCCAAGGCAAATGGCATGTCATCATCTTCTTCATGATTTCCCTCTCCTTCCTTTTCATAACTTCCCCCGCATGTCATCATCTTCTACCTCCATCCTCCATCCATGCCGCCGGACACCCAAAACCGGATTCTTCCTCCACCGCATCCCCTTCCTCCTCTGCAGCTTGCTGGGCTCTATTAAAACCAGACCCCGACAAAGATGCCGGCCAGGAAATTTCACTTGGCTATGGCAGCGGCGGCTTCAAGTATTGGCTAACGGCGCCAGTGGCGCTCCGCCCCTCTTGGAAGAAAACTTCACTCAAGATGACATTGATAGTTTGGAGTACATAAACAGAGGCGACAACATGTGGGATACGACCTGCTCTATTTTTCATAGCTTTGAACTTTTTTAGGAATTCTAAAGGGTAAGTTTGTAAAATTAAGTAAATTGGGCTGTGTTTAGTAAAAGACGGGCTGTATTTAGAATTGCCCGTAGTATTAATGGGGTAGCTTGATTGGGCTGGATTTGGACTGCATAATTGGGCTTCTTTAATCTTTAAAGGGCTGATATATGAAATTATATTGTAAAAGTGGTCTTGAATGTATGGGAAAATTTATCTTTGTCATAGTTTATACGGAGTATCTTAAAGTGCAAGTGTTTTTGTATTTTATACTACATTTATATTGTACTCCCTTCGTTCCGAAATGGTTAGTTAAATTGACTTTTCTTGGTCAACGACAATCACTTTTAATACGGATTTATTTTGAATATGAAAATAATATCAAAATGTTCTTTATTTAAAGTATTTATGTAAGAGTATAAAATTTATAAATTATATACAAATATAATAATTAAAATCAGTGTCCAAAGTTTGTCATTGTTGATCAAGAAAAATCAATATGACTAACATCTTAGGGGCATAGGTAGTACGGACATGACCGGTCCTAGGGGGAGGGCAGCAGGGGCAACCGCCCTAGGTCCGAAAAAAAGTAGAAAGAAAATTAGGTCAATTTTTTTTCTTTATATGTAATATGAGTAGGTTTCTTTTTTTATTTAAAATTTCAATTAATTAAGGATGCCTAATGTGTAATTTTTGTTGACAATTTGAGAATTTTAAAACATAAGTAAAGAGTCTTGAACAAAGCTAGACAAGTTTTTAAAAAGAATATAAATTTAGTTTTGATTTTCAAATAGAGTTGGTTGTAATTCAACACATTTGTTGTTGAATCACGTCACTTCAAATCTTTTTAGCCTTTAAGATTTTTTATTCTTTTAATTACAAAATTACCAATTTATATTATTGTCTTTGGGCTGCCGGTGTCTCCCAATTCCCAAACATCATCCCAATTATCTATTATGCCTCAAAAAACTTAATAGATTAGCAATTTTAAACATTGACATGTGATCTTGGAAAATATTGACTATAAAGCAATTGTTTATGATTTTACTTCACAATGTTCTTTTGTGATACGTGTGTTGTTACATATGTCCAAATATGCAATTCAAATAATATGAAGGTGAATTTCATCTTTATTTTATAACCTTTATTAGATAGTTGTAGGGAGAATTCCTGAAATAGGAGTAATTTTTTTTTTTTAGAATTTCAAAATAGGATTGTGATATGTTTGTTTTCTGAATAGAAGTAATTACTGTCATGTTCGTAAAATACTACCATGTATAAAATTTGATACTGCCAAAATATGACATTAATACTTCTATTTAGAGAATAAAAACATGATAATCTTAGTTTGGAATATACAAACGTTTTGAATCGTATTTAGAGTAATTTCTTCTAGTTCTATTATACGCTGTAATTTAGGCCAAAATAGTATTTCACCCATAGGCCCAAAATTGGACAGGGTCGGCCCTGAGTACGGAGTATATTTCGGTATTTTAAGTTTTCTTTTTCGAACCTGTATTTTATTTTATACTACGTACTCAATATTTATAATATTCTATACATTATCTGTCCCATTATACATGTCTTATTTTATTTTCCTTTTTGAGTTGTAATAAAATAAATGTTTTTTGTGAAAATAAATATGAAGGCTACAACATGTCATTGTATTGTATTCAAATCTCAATCACACATTTTACATTTTTAACCACTATATTAATAATCATGTCAAACCGAAACAAACACATAAAATGAGACGGAGGTAGTAGTTTATAGTTTTTACGTAGTAATGGTAGTATACTTTACATGTTTTATGTATTTAATTATTTGTAGTATTGAATCCCAAATGTGTGATCCACTCATGCTCATATTGTTATACTTCCTCCATCCCACTAAAAATAAGACAATAGGAAGTGACATGCAAATCAATAAAAAATGGTTTATGTTGTTAATATTGAATTATAAAAGTAAAAATAAAGTAAGAATGATTTAGAGCTGCACAAACTTTATCAAATTTGGTATGAAACAATCTAAGTGGGACGTATCGAAAAGGTAAAATAAGACAATCTTAACGGGACGGATGGAGTATATGGAAAATGGAGACAAATTTCTTATTCCAATGTATAGTGATTGAATTATACTTGCACTTTTTAATTGTAGAGTTTTTATTATAGAACGGTTTATAATATACCCCTGTGGCCCTGTTTCCTTCTCATTTAAGAATTATAAATTTATGATCCTTCCGTGTTATTGTTAGTGTAATAAACAATTATATCTCTCTATTTAATTTTGTTCCGTGCATCGCACGGGTGAGAATCTAGTTAGACTTAAAGAAAAGTAAGTTACATATTTACCAACCGATCACCGTACTAGACGTGATTTAAACAAAATTGATCTGAATAGTTTTTTTTTTGACATTATATGAAACATCATAAAAAATACTCCGTATGTAAGTTGATACACTTTTATAAAATTCGGGGAACAAATGAAAAGATATACGGCAAATTCCATCGTACAGCCGGCTGTACGGTGAGCACCGTACAGCCGGCCATTTTTGTAATTAAATTTGGATCGCTGCTACTCACCAAAGAAGAACGACAGCCAAAGCCGTCGCTGCAACTTTCTAGGTTCCGATAACATGCTTCCCCATTGCTTACCGCTTCTGCAATTTCACAAATCTTATTCCTTCAAATTCTCGTTTTTCTTTCCGTCCTTTCTAAGTCATCTCACGTAAAAGAAAATTCTCAAACAATCAAATCAAAGGTCACCATCAAACTTTCCACCTCTATGAAATTATATCTGCAAATAATTGAATCTTGATAAGATTTATCTTCACTTCTATAAATTAGGAGCTCTATTCATTCAGATTTGCATTTATACTATGAGGGTCATTAGGAGCTTTTGATTTTTCCGATACTCATTTTGCAAGTTGTGTATGCTCAATTTTTATCGGTGTTTTGCTCATTATATTTTAACCACATAGTTTTGATACTCAATAGAATAAGTTTCATACTCAATTAAAATGTCTTCATGGTCAAATGAGTATAAAATCAAAAATGAATGAGCATACACAAACAAGTTTTTGAATTTTTTTATACTCATTTTGTAAGTATGTATGCTCATTTGGAATCTCTTTATGTTCATTTTAAAAGGTTGCACATTTCAAACATATCATACCACATTAGAAATGAGTTTTATGTTAAATTCAAATGAGTATAACGTCCAAAATGAATGAACACACAAAAATACGGTTTGATTTTTTTGATACTCATTTTGTAAGTTATGTGTGCTCATTTCGTACTGCTTTATGCTCATTTTAAAAGGTTTCACATTTCAAACATATCATACTACATTAGATTCACATATTGAAATTAATTGGAATTGATTATAGACACAACTTAAGACATTTTGATAAACGAAAAAATAATAAACAGAAAGTGATATATAAGGTATGAAGCAGATATCACTGATGCTCAGCGTTAGACTCCTAATACTCAAAAGAACATGTTTGATGCTCATCAAAATTGCATAAATGCTCATTTAAGAGAATCCGCGTTTTTTACAAAAAATTACAAGTTTGCTACCGGCTGTACGGTGGTCCCTGTACAGCCGGCTTTACGGTATACGACTCCAAGATATACGGAGTAACATTTTACAAAAAAAAAGTACTCAGTAATTGTTTGCCACATGGCAGAAAATAATTGGGTACTGAATATGAAATTGACAAAAATGGATAGGTTGTATTACTTCGTTCGTTTGAAACTTTAATAAAGTTTTAACGGACTTCGTCTTAAACAATTTTATTTTATTGTAATTAAATAAGGTAAAGGATAAACTAGTCATGTTAGGGTTACCTTAAGCAATAATGGTGGTGCGCCAAGCAACATCCTTTTAACATAAAAGTATAGAATTTATAAAATATATACAAACCGATTAATTAAAATTATCAATCCAAAGTTTTGCACCATTGATCATCAAAAAGTAAATATGACGAACTTTTTCGGGACGAAAGTAGTGCTATATAAATATTTGAAACACATTATAATGCTTTTGTAAATTTTTACCATCTTTTTATACATTGGATGACGAATCTGATGATGAAAAATATTACTTTTGACTTTCAGACTTATGAAATATTTATCTATCTTATTTCATATTTATCACTTTATTTTCCACACTCTATGTATCTCAAATCTTCTTTGGTAAATTGTCCCAAATAAGAGTAAACATGTTTCAGAATTACAAGTATGTTGTCATTAATTATACGGAGTAGTAAATATTGTCATCTTGAATATGGAGTACTGCAAGTATTTGGTAGTAATGACTACAAGATGATATGTTTTTACTTAGATCAAATCATGCCGGATCAGACAAGTATTGGTTATTTATTCCAACAAACTATTGTTTCGGTCATTACCCAGCATCCCTAGATGCATGTTTTGTCTCTATAAGACATCTTTTCTTTTTGTAGTGTAAAGCTATTTCTCATCAAAATTCCCTCAAGGCACTTCGTGTTTCAGTTTGATTATCCTTTAAAATATGAAGTGAGTTTCACGTGGAAGACAAGCCATGATATTGGCTTGGTAATCATATTTTTTGGAGTATTATTGGTCATTTTTTTCACTAAACACGTACGACGTACTTTTTGATTTTACGCATTGGTTGTATGATAATAAAAATAAGCAAGGTTCAAATTATTTCTGTTATTGGATCGACTGAAAGTAATGCAGACGTCCTTTTGAGCTATTTTTCTATATAATTTTTTCTTTATTTTTCTTAATAAAATGGGTTCCTAATAAAATATATTTTAAATATTACAAAGTATATTTTTCCAAAGCAGAGTCATCCATAATAACTTCATACTTTTTTTGCATAATAACTTCATACATTTCAAGCAATTCAACCAATTTTAAGATTTTTGTTAGTGTCTTAAGACTTGCTATTGATCAGCCAAATTTTAGCTTGTTTAGCCAGAGTTAGCAGATTTGATATATTATTCAAACAATCACATTTATCCTTTGGCAAATACATGATTCCTTTGGTTGCTCGGACTCAAAATGCCGAAATTAGAATGCTGGGTGTGCCAACGTTTTAAGATCAGTTGATCCATTAAATTCTGGCATGCCCTTTTACAAATATCCATTATTTTATATTCCTCCAGCTCCGTTCCATAAAATAGTTCCTGATTTCCTTTTTGGACTGTCTAAAAAAATACTCCGTAGTTCGCATTTCACTTTTTTTGGAAAGGTTTGTATGACTCACGTTCATTTACCTTTTTGTAATTCAACCATAACCATACATTTCCACTTTATTTCACTGTCTTAAATTCTGATCCAAATCAATGCAGGAACTATTTTATGGGACGGATGAGTCATGCTTAATTGCTTATATCCAGATCTTCGATCACCTATTTCTTCGGGCATGCAAATCCATATCAATGAACTACAAGTTTCGGTTTATTACTTCCACATGCATGAACTGCCATCGTATCTTATCTTCATGTTCGCCAAATATAAAATGAGGATAGAAAAGGATAAAGTGACAACAAAGGAAAACAATATGGTGTTTCAAAATGAAATCAAAATTAGCTTAAGGTCCATACTTATCAAAACTATTTCTAAAGATATATTCAAGAAATCTTTTTACTTACTCCCTCCGTAACATTTATATCTTCTCACTTTCCTTTTTTGGATGTAACATTCATAATCTTCCAATCATATCCTCAATAATTTTAAAAATAATACACTATTTACACCTATTTTTTTGGATTTATCCTTCATTCCAACACATTATTTCACTATCTTCCCATCATACCCTCAATAATTTATATCCACTTTCACTATTCTTAATCTACCTACTTTTCAAATGTGAACATATATATGTTACGGAGGGAGTATTATCTAAATAAGTGGGTCATTTCTCACTTAGAAGTTTACACCTGGTCGGATGTAGTACTTTATACTCGATAACTTATACTCCCTCCGTTTCGCTAAGATTGTCCTATTTTATCTTTTTGGGAAGTCCAACTAATATTGTTCATACCAAATTTGGTAAAGATTGTGTGGCTCTAAATTATTCTTACTTTATCATTTTAATATCAATCACACAAACTCATTTTTCTTAATAATCGTGTCACCTTCTCTCGTCCCAATCTTAGTGGGACGGAGATAGTATCGACTATAAACTACCTCCGCACCTAACTTAATTATTTAGGAAAATTTTACGGTGCGGGGATGTTTTGGTGCATATGACACTTGGGATCGGAGTAATTTATTCGTAATTCAATCCAACTCAGCTTTTTATATTAAAAGTACGTTATATTGCACACCGGTCCTTCCTCGATCCCCAATCAATTTTACCATACTTTATATGCGTGTGAGTTATCCGTTAAATAAGGCTGGGCAAGACATGTCTGCGTTTCTGGGAGACGAAGAAACCCTGGGGAAGGGTTACGAAAATGACGGATGGGCCTCTAGGAGGTGAAGAAACCAGGAAAAGGGCAAGATAAACCACGGCTGGGTCTTTGGGAGGCGAAGAAACCAGGGAGAAATGACGGTTGGGTCTCTAGGAGGCGAAGAAACCCGGGAAAAATGACTGTTTGGTCTCCGGGGGACGAAGAAACCAGGCAAAGGGACAGAGAAGTGAAAATACGACATTTTCATCCACAAGGAAACCGGGGAAACTTCGTCTGCATTTCGTGGCGGCAGCTCAATCCAAGGCATGTGTCATCATCTCCAACTTTTTCACTTTTCACACATTATGATCGAACTCGTATGTTGAATTTTAATGAGTAAATTCCCTATCTAAGAGTAAAATAAAACAAAAGTGCAAAACTAGAACTTCAATAATCCGTATAGTTTCATAGGAGTAAAAAAGAAGGGATTGACAAAAGTACCCTTAATGAATGAATGCTCTAACGCTTTTTATTAAAAATATAAAATACAGTACACAATAATGGATTGTTCGGTTCCCTCACACCCACCCCAGCCAGAATGTATCGCCGACACCAGACAACACCAGCCACCACGGACAGTTGGCAACGGCAGCTGCCGCAGTCGCCGCCTGTGTCCGCCGCCAGTCGCCGCTGGCGTCCGCCGCCAATCGCCGCCTGCAGATGCCGCCAGTTGTCACCAGATTTGCAATCTCCATCGATGTTGCCACCTACGCCGCTAGTCACCTCCATTATAGCCGATCGTGGACGCCACCATATGCATCACCAGCGCTAGTTTTCCACCACTGCTCTCAGATCTGGAAACAACGTTTTAAAAATGTCATCTGACCATTTGAAATATCATTTTAAATGAGATTTATATGATATTTATTGCATTTTGACATTTCATGATATTATAAATATTGAATTTGTAAGGAAACAATATTGCCATCTCTACGGAGTTAATGCCTTACAAATGGCATTATGTGCAAAAATAAAATTTTTTATATATGAAAAAAATATGGCAATCTTGGTATTGTTTTTTGTTATATAATGCCATAAAAATGGCATTAAGTTTCTAAATAATAATTTCACCTAGAAAACATGGCATTATTAGTATTATATTTTAATTTGCCAAGGAGTAAAATTTTCATTTTAATGCCATATAGTTTTTTTATATATGAAAAAAATAACATTTTTATATATGAAAAAAATATGGGCAATATTGGTATTGTTTTTATCATATAATGCCATAAAATGGCATTAAGTTTCAAAATAATAATTTCACCTAGAAAACACGGCATTAATAGTATTATATTTGCCAAAGAGTAAAATTTTCATTTTAATGTCATATAGTATTTTATCGTCTTTAATGCCATATAGTTAACAGTGATTATGAAAATTTAGAATTTAAATTTTAAAACTAATTTGCAGAATTAAAAAAAATAAAAAAATTAATTGACATGAATGTAAAATATTATTAAGTCAATGTAAAAAGATAAAATAAAAAAGTTAAAAGAACAAAATGGTGAAAGAAAAAATTGAAAGAGAATTAACAAAGGAAAAGGAAGCAAACAAAGTTTTGATAGATTCGGATCTCAAAAGGAATAGAAAGAGAAACAAAAATCAATTCCATATTTGGATCTGGAAAGGAAAAAAGAGAACGAAGTGAAAGATCTTTTCATCGAGCAAAGCAAAAGATGGGAAGAGAAGAAGAAGAAGATGGGAAGAAGAAGAAGAAGAAGAAGAAGGGAAGAAGAAGAGAGGAGGAGGAGGAGGAGGAGGAGGAGGAGAAGGAGAAGGAGAAGAAGGAGAAGGAGAAGAAGGAGAAGGAGGAGGAGGAGGAGGAGGAGGAGGAGGAGGAGGAGGAGGAGGAGGAGGAGGAGGAGAAGGAGAAGGAGAAGGAGAAGGAGAAGAAGAAGGAGAAGGAGGAGGAGGAGGAGAAGGAGGAGGAGATGGAGAAGAAGAAGAAGAAGAAGAAGTAGAGGAGGAGGAGGAGGAGGAGGAGGAGGAGGAGGAGGAGGAGGAGAAGGAGAAGAAGAAGAAGAAGAAGGAGGAGGAGGAGGAGGAGGAGGAGGAGGAGGGAGGAGGAGGAGGAGGAGGAGGAGGAGGAGAAGGAGCAGAAGGAGGAGCAGAAGGAGGAGGAGAAGGAGAAGGAGGAGGAGGAGGAGGAGGAGGAGGAGGAGGAGGAGGAGGAGGAGGAGGAGGGAAGGAGGAGGAGGAGGAGGAGGA